>CM077468.1:3398215-3623215 GCA_039654755.1 Calcarius lapponicus | reverse complement strand
ATACCACCTCTTAGCTCCTGAAAGGCCAGACCGAATCTCCTTCTGGCTGTTACAAAGTGAAGGATTCGCTGTCTTCCTGTTTCTGACTTCTGTCTCTTGGAGGAGCTCCCAGTTCCTCACAAGGGTTATTGTTTCCGGTGCTAGGAAGGGGATGCACAACAAACTAAAGTGATGATCCAGCCCTTTGGGAGGTTTCAGTGAGTGCCTGAGTGAAGAAGGTCCTGGATGTTGTTGCAGACGTGGATTGTTGCGGTGACTTGAGGCTTGGTTGGCTCCTTCAGTTTTTGTTTTTTTGTCACAAAATATTCACTTGTTTGAGGATGTTCCGTGTAGTTTGCTTGTTGCTTGTCTGCAGGAAGCAGAGCTGCCGAGTGGCAAGCTAAAAATTCTGAAAAGGAGCCGATATCAGCAAGAATTGTGCTTGGCTAGTTGGGTAGGTGCTGTGGAGCACTTGCATTATGTAAACATCGTGCTCGTCCATGGTGTTTCTCCCTGTTGCTGATTCCGAGCCTTGCAGTAATAAATCTCTTTAGCCTCGACACTTGCACGGTTAGGAAGCTGCAAACTGTAGTAACAAATTCTGTCTTAGCAGAATAAACTAGGTGTTCCTTTTTTTTTGGTTTTTTTTTTTTTTTTTTTGTTTGTTTTTCTGTTGAGCTCTCTCCAGCAGGGATGTCACCTGTCACTTTGTGCCCTCGCCGTGCTTTTAGCAGATGTTGGGGTTGGTATCTGTGTGTGTGCACAGGGCCTCACACCTCTTTCTGTGCCATTGTTCAGCCCGATGTTTGTAAATTTATAGAGCTCCTTGTGCAAGAGGCTTAATTGATAGGACAGGACATCCATTAGCATAAATAGGAGTTAAGATTGGAGCTCTTGGCGCTCCAGAGGATCAGTATCTGCCATCCTGCCGAATAAATAGCTCTTCTCCCGAGCAGGAGGAGGAGGAGGAGGAGGGAGGCTGCCAGCATCCTGTTTGGAAGACAGGTAGGCAATCTCTTGGTACAACTTGCTTTGAGTGTCTGTTTAAGTCACTTTTAAAGATAAGAAAATTGTGGAAATGGGCTTTTATTTTTTTATCTGTTGTTTGTTCCACATGTATTGGAAGAAAGGAAAGGTAAACTAGTGTGGTTTTTTTTTTCCTTTAGAAGGTTATTATGTTTCATATATGACTTGGTAGAGCACTTGTCAGATAAATGAGTAATTTTTAGGTTTCAAAAGAATTATTGTGAAATTCTGCAGGAACATAATAGAAGAGAAAGTACCATTTAACTGTGAGAGATTTGGGAACGTATGGGAGGAATCTGGAAGTGTTGATTCCTAGGACTGTAAATTCATCGTGTAACCTCTATTGTAAAACATGATTCAGGCCTTCTGTGTAATCTAAAACATGAGAAGAATAAGAGCTGGGCTTTTTGTTCTTGATTAAGTATTCCAGTTGTAATTGCTTTATGAATAATAAGTTTGAACAGAACATAATTGCAGGTGCAGGTTTTGGGTAGTTATCTTTGTCCTGTCTGATCAATATATTAAAAGGTGGATCTGGGTTTTAATTACTGAGATTAAGGAGTTAACCCTGAAACTTAGAGACTGAAAGTCTCTTACCACTGAAACTTGACAAACTGATGAGCACTTGAATCTTGTGTGTTTCCCCACCCCCTTCTATTTAGTTGATTTTTGGCTTTCCCCTCCCAGCAAAATGACAGTATCACTGTAGTAGCTGCAGCAAGAATCCTGCTGCTGCTAAAGCTTTCCCTAGTGATAACCAGGGCTGGATATCAGCAGGTTCCTGTGAAGGCTGAAGTGATGCCTTTGGCCTGTTTTCCTAAGGCAGTGAGTAACAACTGAGTGATGGAGAGTCAGCTTCGAGTGCTGCTCTGCCCATTGTGTTGCAAATGTGTCCTTCAGACAGGTTCTGTTCTCCTTTAGGGGTTAACTCAAGAATAATGATATATGCAAAGTCAGAGCCATGATTTATGCAACTACCCTGATAAACAGTGAGACTTTATCTTGTAATCCTTTTCATAACCAAAAGTGCAAATGAGATTCTAATGCAGGTTTCCAATTAAATTAGATAAAATGATCTGGAACTCAGCTTCCGTTCACTAAATCTTGAATTTGCCTGCCTCTTGATTTCCTAGAATTTGTTTAAAATTCTCCCTGCATGTGTGTTAAACATGTTTTCATGTTAACTGGTTATGGAGTACAGTTAATGTTCTTATGTGGGATATGCTTTCCTGGAATGGCTTAATTTCTGACCTGATCTGTGCCTTCCGTGCGATTTTGAGAAATGAGTTTAACTATGCCAAAAGAGACTTTTTTCCCCTCTTCACTGTGCACTTGATGACTAGGCTCAAACAGTAAACAATTTAGAAAGATGTCATCTTATAACCTAATTATAAAGGGATTGTAAAAACCTCCTACTTTGTTCCAATTCATTTTTGGAGGAGGGACTATCTGTAAAAGAAACATATTTACAGCAAAGCAAGGGACTTCCCTAGTATGTACTTTGTGAACAGATTACTTACTAAGAAGTAATTACAAAGTCATCTGGTACAGAACCCCTCTGAATAGAGGCACAAGTAAGTGGAAATTTGTAGTAAAATCAGAACTTTGGCTGAAGGAAGGTGTGTGAGCACATGCTTAAGAAATATCTGTGTAACCACAGGCATTGAATAGCTCTGATGACAGAGTTCTGCTGAGATCAACTCAACAGTGGCCCACATTGAAATCAGGTTCTGCTACATAAAAGGATTAAAAGAGGTTAAATACTCCATGACTGTGAGCACAGCCCTCACTTCAGAGTATCTTATTTCACAAGGGTGTCTTGGGTGAAGTAGTTGATGAGTTGGGCTGAATTCTGCTAGTAAGTTATTGGGTGGCCATGGGTTAGTTGGTCCCAATTCACCATCTTCCCAAAGCAATTGAGTGAGTGCTGTACTCGGGTTTTGACATTGTCATCGAAAAGAAAGTGACAGAACTACTTCTGTGTCTGGTATCAATGTGAATTTTGATATTAATGTGCTGTAGTGCTGTTTAAGAGATCATCTGCAGTATTAGTTAAGTCTCACCTAATTCAATTTAATAATGCTCCTTACCTTGAATGCATGTGGTCCCAGAGGTAGGAATATATCCAGGAGGAATGTAGCTTGAGGAGCACACACTCTAGGGCATGCTTTCAGTATCTAGCATATTTCAGTGGTTAAGAATAGTGAGGAGAACTGTTTGAAAAGCAAGTCTACTTTATTTTTGTACACAGAGCTATACACTCAGCTATGTAAACTTTGACCTAACTAGATTGGTTACTCGAACTGGTATTGTGTTTCATTAGATAAATGATTTAAAGAGGACAAATCTTTTCATTGGTAGTTGGGAAGTTTCTTTCTAGTCTTCAATCCTGAAGATGTTCAACTAGTTTGAAATGCCTTGTTATTTTTCAGAAATTCTCTTAAATCACTGAGTGTCAGCCACAAGTTTGCCATAGTCTTTGCCATAGAGTTTTAGGAGTTCTGGTGGCATTTATCCATGCTGCAGTTTTGGGCCTGGTACTTCAGATTGATTTAGTTTTGTTGTATTTCACGTGTAGAGAACACAGTATTACCCTGAATCCATCCCCATTATTGTGTGGAAAGTGTGTGGTGAGACATTTGAGGTCTGGCATATTACCAGGGCCAAGCCAAAGACTGGCTAGATGATGTTGGATTAGTGGGCCCATTTTGATAATTCTTCAAAACTTAGTTGTTCTAATTAGCTTTCAAGCCTGCCAGTATGTTTTCCAGCTCCTGGAGGTGCTGGAATTTTTACAGGTGTTACATTTTCTTGGTCCCTGGCTTACAGCTAGTAAAGAAAATGAACTTGCAGAGAGTAGATAAGAATGCTGGTGAAATCTAAAACATGGAGAAATCTGTCCTTCTGCTAGCTGAGGGAAGAATCCCAAATCTTCCATGTGATTGGGAAGTTTGGAATAGGTATGCTTTAAGGTTAACTTGCACCCAGAGCAGTTTATAGTCTCTACTCATCTTTTAAAAGCAGTATCTTTCACAGATAAGGTTTCCCAATGGCTATAACCTTGGACCACAAAGACAAACAGACTGTATCCTTTGGAGATATGCTGGCTAGATATTGGCCACATAGGGTAGGTCATTGGCCCTTGTGGTGCTTGAAAATGTGGGCATTCTGCTGATAGCATTCATTGATTTGCTTTTGTGGAAACAAGGCACAGATGAAATGAGACATGATGATATGATATAATATGACATGACCCAGACTTGTCTTTCTGGCAGTAGCCTTGTTTAGATGAGTTAAATATTATTTCCTTTGTTGTCTGAGTCTCTCCAATCTCTCCAGTTCCCAGAGTTTTATTTTTTTTGGCTTGTGATGTTGTTCTTGCAATGTGGCAATTGGAGCTCTGTATAGGGGACTTCTGTAATGATTTTTGTCTGGTGTGGATGAAGTGGGGAGTGTGTGTGGTATTTAAACACACTTGCTGCACTCAGATTTGATGTCTGGACAAATTTCATCTTCTGAATATACCTAAACAAAATACTTCTAGCACCTTACTTTTTCTGCTTTTTACTCCTGCTAGTGCTGGGTTCAAGCTGTCAGAGGGAAGGGGTAAATTGATTTGTTGGGCTGTGTTTTTGCAGAACTTTGTGTTTTGTTGCTGATGTTTGAGAGGTTGGGAAATGCACATTTTCCATTTCCTGTGAGTGATAATCTTGATAGGATTGAATTTGGAGGGAGCATGCTGTTGACCTAATGTTTGTCAGTGATAAACCAGAAGACAGAGCATTTAATCTCTAACAAGGACACACATGCACACTCTCTGGCTGCTGGATTTAGCATTTAAACATTTAGTGGAACTGCAGCAGGCTTTCCTGGCACTTGGAAAGCACATCTTTAAGCATCTTGATCTGTGTTTGGACAAATCTGGGAACTGATCATTTTCCTGTTAAAAACAGAATTGTCCTTGTTTTGAGAGTCAGTCCTCTGAAGCTGTGAGTTAAATATTGCTGCAGTAGCTCTGGAGGCAAACAGAGCTGCTGTTGTTTGCTCCATAAAAGCACTTGCTCAGCCTTGGACACGAGAATTTTTTGCAAGATGGGGAATGTTGGCTAGGATCCTGGAGTGTTGGTTTGCTGGTGGTTTTTCTTTTTTTTCCTGAAGTGCTTATGAACTCTTCACTTATCAGAGGACAGCATCCTTCACGTAAGCATATCTACCAAGTGTCACCGTGGGCTTAGCCCTGAACCTGTGAATTCAGAAGGATATCCCAGCAGCAGCTGCTCTGTAGCAGCTTCAAGTAAGATTCCTCTAGCAAAGGCTGTTTATACCTCTGGGTAATGTGGGGATTTTGAGCATTTCTGTTCTAGAGTGAGAATTCTTTACAGAACTCTTATTAAGCCTTTCAGCTGTTCAAATTTCTTCATTCTAGACTTTTATTGCATAAGCTCAAAAAGGTGTTTATAATACAGGGGTTTAGATATCCCATGGTGTGGATTAGACAGTTTTGTGTTTGGTAGGAATTCTGTGTGTGTGTTTGAAGAGGTAGGTGTTAACAGATGATTGGATAACTGTTGACAATATGTATTGCTGGTTAACAGCTATTGTAAATGTACAAGATGTACTCTAAACCAGATAGATAAAGTGATTGCTGACACTTAACAACCTTAACATGTTAAATTTGTTTTTGCTGTGGTATCTTGCAAGGTAGATATATTTTTTTGCACTTGTACCAGCTTGTTATGTGTTAGAGACTAAACTAAATTTCTGATAGGAACTACATTCCTACTATTCCTGTATTTCTTAACAGTTTTATTAAAAACAGAATTATAAAATAGTTCTTCCAACCCTATGAATTCTGTGATTCTTCAGTAATTTGCTGCTGTAAAGAACTTTAAAAAGTAATATATTATACCTTCTGAGTTTGAGATGAGGAGTTGCCAGCAGTGCTGTGCTAACTGGCATGTGGACATGCATTCTTGGAGAAGGCAGGGAAAGGTAGGTGGAGAATGGGAACATTCTTTCCTTTCCCTGTGCTTGAGATAACCTTTCTTTCTAACATAGCAAAGCATAGGCTGCTGGATTCAGACTTTGATCATTCACACCTAGATTCCATGCATGGTTTTTACCCTTTAAATCCAATTTGATGCTTTTAGGCAGTTCCCTCACAATCCTGGTGTTTGTTGCTGTAATGTTGACAGCAATGTGTACTTCTGAAAAAGTCACCAATTATGGTTTCTAGCTGGAATCTTCCAGAGTAATGGAAGTAGAAGACAATCTCAGTGTGAGAAGTTGCTATGAATAAGGTCTACCAAAGTCTGGTTGCTGGAGAACAGGGTAAAGAGGAATGGGATTGATAGTTTCTTAAAGAAAATATTTCTCAATCCTTAAAAAAAAAATAAAAATTAGCCTGCAAACATATAAATGTTGCTGCCTCCCAAGTGTGAATGTGAGTATTTGTGGATAATCCTGGTGTTTTAATTGAACCCATTTCATCATTATGGTTCATCATAACTCTGGATGTTGATGTTTTGTAGGTCTGGTATTCTGATTTCAGCCTCTTACACAATGGAATATGATCAGAAATGCCTGAGGCAGGAAACTTTGGTCTATTTTGTGCCAGTTTTCTTTGCATCACCTGAGCCTAAATATTGTCAGATTTTGCAGTCACTTAAAAAGCTGGACTACAGTAACACAGGTATTTCCACTGGCAGTATAACTTTTCATAGCTTTCAGAAACAGATGTTGGACCATAGCCATGTACTGGGTATTGTCCAAGGTTCTGTGTAGATGTAGCCAAAGACTCTGCCCACATAAGAAGGTTTGCAGGCTGAGGTGGTGGCATTGTGTCAGAGGCAGGATTAAACCTTTCTTTGAGGAAGGACAGGTGAATGGATAGTATTAGATACTCTCATAGGGTCTCAAAGTGTAAAAAATAGAAGTTACGGCTAGTTAGGGAAATTAGTAAGAAGGGTATGTAGGAACCATGACAAAACTGATTCTTAGTGACAAAATTGCTGCAGTAATGACTGCATGAGTTTTTGCCTCCCTCTTTGAGGGAACTGAAATCCTGTCCTATATATGAGAGCGATCATGCAGATCTTTAGGAGGAAGTGAATGGTGTACACAAAGACCAGGAAAACAAAAGTTATGGGCAAGACATACCTGAAGAGCATTAACTGTGACTTTGAGCCATGGTAAAGATAACAGGCCTGTACCTTAACTGTGAACAGGGAAAAATGACTCATAAGCATGCTGTGTCTTGCACTCCATGCTTTATGGCAGGAGCTGTGCTTTCAGATTTGCATTAGAGTCTCTTAATTGTGTGGTGGAAGTGTTTTAATGTAAATAGCTTTTTCTCTTGACCTTCAAAGAAACAATTCCATGTGATGTAATGTAGTCAGTGGAAATAGTAGTGCTGCTTCTGCTCTAAACTTGCTGCTGTGTCCTACTATCTGTTGTTAGGTGCTTCACTTCTCAAAGAAGGGAGTCAAAAGAAGAATTTGGAGTATCTGACATAGCACTTGGTACCCAGACTTCTGAAACCAGGACTTGTGTAGGTAGTAACTCATTTCTAGCGAGTAATCATTTGGGACTTGTTCAGAGACTGTTGAGATATGAGTGCATGAAAAACAGAGCACAATTGCTTTGATATGGTGGGTACCTGTCAAATAGGTGTTCCAAAAACATTTACTTACTTTTCAGGCAAAAAGGACAAATTAGCTGTTCACTCCTAACATACATTCTGTGCATTCCCTGGTAAGACCCTGCTTGCAGTATCTTGCTGTCTTGAAAGAACTGAGTTCAGTTCTTTGCACCTTTATTCCTGGGTGGCAGGTGAAGAAAGGTTCTCACCCTGTTAAGCTATTCAGTGTTGTAATCCTTATTTGCCTAAGAAGCATTCCATCTGTGTTTAAAGATTCTCAGTTCTGTGGTTTTTTTTTTGTTAGTTCCATGATTTTATGGACTCTATCCCTAAGATGAGCTCAGTTGGTTGGGGCATGATGCTGATAACACCAAGGCTGTGGGGTCAATCCCCTTATGGGCCATTCACTTGAGAGCTGGATGATTCTTGTGGGTCCCTTCCAGCTCAGAACATTCTGTTGCTCTCTCTGGTCCCTTTCTGGGAGTGTTCTGGTTGTAGCAGTTGGCATGGAACTGCTGTAGAGGACTATAATTAGACATTCACTACATCAGCTCAGGATTTTGATGAGTCTAATCAGAAAGATTGGTAAAATGTGGTGGAAGTGTATCCATAATGCTACCATCTTATCTAGTGAAAGTAAACTGGTTAAAGGTCACAGTAAAGGTGTTGCTATAGCTGACTTAAAAGAATGGCAGCTCTGGATGATGCACTGTGATTGAGTCTTGGGATCCTAAAGGCCATGTTCTCACTTTATTGTGAGACATATCATATTTGTCCTCAAAAAGAGTTTCAGTTTCTCTAAGCAAGAATGACATCATTTCCAAGAGGCTGATAAAGGGAGAGGAAAAGAATCATGATTCTCAAGGTTAATTTACTAACTGAAGTAAAACCTAAACACTTTGTAGCTTTGTGCTGAATTTGAGTAATAATCCCTTACCCTTCATTTTATTAGGAGGTGTATTTGTGGTTAAATCTTAGTTTGTTGAGAATTCTAATGACTTTATTGTTTGGTTTTTTCCTTCCAAATGACTTAATGGATGAAGCAGTTGGAAAACTCTTATCTGTGATCTGTATGGGTGTTTTGTAATCAGTGTAAAACTATTACATCCCATTCCAAGCAACTAACTCAACCTTCTCTCTGGTTTAGTTTAATTAGTAGGGAGGCTCATCCTAACAGTGACAGGGGGCTCTGCTGGCACTGTCAAAATTCCAGGGCCAGCAATTGGGATGCTTGACTCCCTGTCTTCTGTCAGTGGGTTTGAAGAATCCATTTGTGATTACATTTTATTGATACAACCTCTAGTTCACATGGAGCAGCCCCTTGGAGCGGTAAAGGACTGTTCACACAGAGGCAAAAACAGACTGAAGTTGGGCTATTTTCCTGGCTGAGTGGATGTCTCAGTCTTTAAAACACTGTTAACAGGAGCAGTTTACAAGATCTGGAATGACTGTAGTGACCTTGTGGGAATCTTTCAGAATGTTGTGAAAAAAGACAACTTCAAGTACTGGTTATAGGTAAAAAAATCTGTTAAGCATTTCTTTCAGGTATAAACAGCACAGATATGATTATTCAATCTTTTGCAAATCTGGGCTCTGTAAGTTCTTTAACATACTTTTTGATTTTATCTTTTGTGAAGGTCACAATGGTTTCCATTCCTGAATACTATGAAGGAAAAAACATCCTCCTGACAGGAGCTACAGGCTTTGTGGGAAAGGTGCTTTTGGAAAAGCTGCTCAGATCCTGTCCTAAAGTGAAGGCAGTGTATGTACTGGTACGAAAAAAAGCAAAGCAGACAGCTGAAGCACGAATAGAAGAAATTACCAGCTCTAAGGTATGTGTCATATGCTCACAAAGTTCATTTTTTTTCCTTCATTATGATGCTCTCATTTCATTTTGAGAACAACTTCAGTCTGTCTAAAGCAAAATGTTATTGTTAATTGTTTTGTTGTTGTTGTTCTAACAGAAATACAAAATCTAAGACCTGGCAGTGCTTCTATAGCTGCTTCAAGATGTTGGTCTCTAGCAAAGCCAGTAGTTGAAAATTATCCTGTATTTAATTCAGGAGGAGGATGTTCAGCTGTAATGCAGAAATGAGAAGTAAAAATCTGTGTCAGAGCTTGTTAAGAGAATATTAAATAAAGCACAAGAGGTAGTGGACTGGGAGTTGTAAGACAGATTGAGACTCTTAAAGATTTCAAGCAAGTCACTTTTTCACCTTGTGCCTTCTCTTTTTTTCTGGAATGTGCTACTGGATCTAGCAGTAAATAGGAATGTGTCATCTCAACAGGAACTCACATTTGCAAGTGGAACAGAAATGTTTGGCTTAGCAGATTGGTACAGATTTCTGTTGGTCAGCCTGTGACAGCTAGAAAGGCACTGAAGGTCTGTGCTGTGGAATTATCCAAGTGGCTCTCTAAACAATTTTCTGTGCAAGCTGGTCAAATACTTTGCTCCTGAAGAGACTCATTACCTTGATATTTTGGTGAGCTAGGCTGACCATTCTTACTAAGTGTAGAATTATCCATCTCTGTTGCCCATCTTTCTCCTTAGAGAGTATCCTGTTCATGATGGGAAGGATGAGCAGGATGAGGAGAGATTTCTAGCATGAGCTTTGCTAAAGCAGAGTTTGTTTATTTCTATCTAGGCCTTTCTCTTATGAAACACAGCTGTCAGCAGTTTAATTTTTTCATTGAGATACAATGTAGTCTGTACAAAGTGTGTCCTCAGAAGGTGCTAAAGGGGAATCAGTAAGGAGCTGTGAATGCACTTAGGGGTAAGTTGTCTAAAGTACAGCAGTGGATTTCTACCACTCTGACTAGCTGGATTTATAGCAGATAAGGGGATGGCTGTTCCCTAGTTAATTATTTTCTGTAACCAGTCAAAAAACTGTATCTCATTGCTCAAAAAGCATCTTCCTGTAGTCCTGTGCAATGTCATAAAACAGAATGAGTTACAGTGGGGTTCTATCTTAAAATTCAGTAGCATGTTCTCTCTATGTAAAACTTTCAGTTTGTCACTGCCCTGAAACAAAGAAAAGACCTCCAGACTAAGCTCTGAGATGCAAAAGGAAAAAATTTCTCAATCCACGTTTTGTATACACTGTTACCCAAAGAAAGGTGGGGAGTATTTGGGCAGAGAGAGAAGTAGCTCTAGTGTGGACTGACTTAAACTTTGGTAAGCTGTAAGGCTCAGTATGGCTTTTAGGAAAACTGTTGTAAAAGGCTTTTAAATTTGAGTCAAAGTCTGCTTGTAGGCTGTTCCAGCTCCCATTGAGATAAAAATCTGATGTGATTTGAGTCTTGGTGAGCACTTCACAGCAGAAGTCCTGGTAAGCAGAGTTACTGCTTGAGGCAGGAACATGCAGGGATGGAGTTGCTCATCTATGCAGAGATACAGAATAGGGCCAGATGTTTGTTCTGTCTTTATCAAATGATTAGACAAGGTTGAAAGTCCATTGTTAAATGGCTTTGATGTCATCAAGATTCTTCCAAAAACTCTATGAAAACTTTAATAAGATCTATTGTCTTAAGCTGTCCAGTTGCAAGGGCACTGCCAGTAATTCTTCACAATTTAGATGGACTCATTAAGTGTTCTGGAAATCTTTCAATGTTCTGTTTCTTGAAGAGTTTGAAGTCTAAATGGGTGAATGTGGTAATAAATAAAATAAATGTGAAATAAACTGAGCTACAAATAGCAAAACAGTGTTGAGGTTTCTACTTTCTTTGGACTTCAGGTATCTAATTCCTCTGCTGATTTGCCATATGTATTGCATGCAGTCTAGGTATTTCTTCTCCTTAGTCCTGGTGTCAGTGCTAGTAAGGGGTGTGTGGGAACAGTGCATGACTATAGATGTGAAAAGGAGTATAACAGGTGTGATGGATGTATGAAAAAATAAAAACTGGCTCTTGAAGAGCTCATCCATGGTACTGCTTTTCTGTTATAAGGCAATATCATATCACACATTAATGTGGTTAACAGGCAGTTGCTTCAGCTCCCTGGAGGGAGGTGCCATCATTCCAACCAAAAACATAGTAGGCTTATTTTTCAAAATCACACAAAGTTTCTGCCCTCAGGTAAGATCTGTTTGTTGTACCCATAAGAGTTGCAGAGGCTTTAAATGCTGTCTTGGCAACTTTGTCCTATAAAGTGAAGCTTCATGTTTGCAAAGTCCAGTCAAGCCTCAAAGTGGAGTTGTACCATGTTCTCACTCCAGAATTAGCCCTGCTACTTCAGGTGGCCACACAATGAGCTGCACTAGCTCATGTTTGGGCTGACAAAACATCTCTAAAAAAGAGCTGGACCTTTTTTAGGTCACCCAGCTCTGGGCCTTCTTGCTCTTGCCAGTGTCAGAGAAGCAACAGGAATAAAGAAATTAGAGATCAGTCTGTGTGGTAGAAATGAAAACTTATATTGCCTAAAGTGTCATGAAATCACACATTTAGGTGACTTAATTTATAGTTTAAAATTAATTAATGTCATTCTGTAAGGAAATGTCTTTGGCTGTTTGTATTTGGTATGACCACATGCTTGGGCAGGAAAAAGTACTGCCATGATTTTAATACAATATAATTGACTGGTGTTGAATCAGTTGTAAGATACTGGCCCCTGGACAGTAAAGAAGGGTCTGCTCTTCTGCAGCTAAGGGTGTTTTATTGCCACAGGATTGTGTGGCTCAGGAAAACTTGCATACTAATGAGTGTAAATAAGATGAGGCAAGAATTTTGATCCGTGTGTTAAGGCACCTGGCTAGAACCCAGCTATTTATGAGAAGAATTCTTGATGAAATATAATTTTGATGAGACTTTTATCAGGGGGAATTGAACACCAATTTGATAAAACTTAATCAGATGTTCTAATGTCGTTCTCCAAGACTGGCATAATTTGAGCATAGCATTTCTTAAATCCCTTGAAATTTGTAAATTTGCAAGATTTCTAAACGTAAAGTCCAGCATGACTTAGATAAGAATTTGAATAGCTATTATCAAGCTTGGGAAGTGGCTAGACTGTTCCCTTTCCTTATGTTGGAAAAAAAAATACAGTTTATGAGAAGTCTGTAACATGTTCTTATGGTATTGCTAATGCACTGTTCTAACTTCCTGATGATCTCGAGAAGTTAGGAGGCATAGACAAAGAATGTGGGGTTTTTCTTCACTTAAGTGAATTGTTTCTCTTACCTTCACTGAGTTTATAGTCCTGTTATTTTTGCCAGCTCTTTGACAGATTGAGAGAAGAGCAACCAGACTTCAAAGAAAAAATAATAGTAGTTGCGAGTGAACTTTCACAGCCTGAACTGGATCTTAGTAAACCAATCAAGGAAGAACTTATAGAATGCATTAATATTATATTTCATTGTGCTGCTACAGTCAGATTCAATGAATCACTAAGGTGAGTTTAAAATTCTGTTTACCCTGGTCTGATAAACCAATGGTGCTCAAAGGGAGGGGTGAATCAAGAGTCTGCCCAATGTTGCAAATATGGGTAGAAAGGCTACAAATAAGCTGTAGCTACATTTACTGTGCTGCCTAGTAATGCCTGTTTTCCTTCTGGTGTATAGAGGTAAGCACAAACTATTCCTTTGCCTTGTTAGAAAGGGAATGCACATTTTCAGAGGATAGAGTTTTGTGAGAAAAGTTTTATGTGGGAAGTTCTAGTGCTTTCTCTCTTACCTGATAAGAAAAACAATACAGCTCAGCTTTTCCTGGTTTTTAAAAGTCCCTTATTAATAATGGAGGTTTGCATTGGAAGAAGTGGGGAGAAATAGATGCACAGGGAGAGAGATGAAAACAAGAAGTGGAAAAAGTGCACACAGCTGGGATTATGAGCTCCTTTGACTTGTTGAAAGAGGTAGCAAACTAATTAGTTACCATTGATGTTAATTGCTTTGGGGTAATGCTCCCCTTTCCTGTCCCCCACTTCAGTAATAATGTGAGATAAAGCATTCTGGAACTTTGTGATTGTTTGGGGGGAACACTGGTGTTGTTGTTAATGTAACACTTTTGTTGCAAAGACTTTGGAGTGTTGCTTAGCTGTACTCTTGAAACTTGATAGTACACTGTGTACAAGGAAGCTGGTGCCCACAGCAAGTCTGGAGAGAAGATGTAAACTATAAAATAATCATAGGAGTTGGTCATCAAGCTGTTACCTGCTGGGAGCTGTAGAGATACACCTACTCTGCTCTAGTGTCTTAAACATAGGAGTGAGCAGCGGTAGAGCTGGAGTGGAGGGGTGGTTCTTGGTGGTTTGCTTTTTTTCCCCTTCCTTCCATCCTGTATGGAGCCTTTTGCTGTCCTACAAGAAGATGCCAGTCTCCAACTTACTGGCCCACTAAGCCTCCAAGTTGTTGACCTCTCTCAACTTGAACTTGGAAGTTCAGAGTTGCATCTTCTGGAATCTTGGTGTTGTTGCATAATTTCCTTCATGTTTTATGGAAAATGTACAGTTGGGATTTAGATTGAGGAAATCAAAGGATGCTGGTAAGAAAAGGGTACAAGGAGCATTATTCTGAACATTGAGAGGTGTTCTAGATTAGGACTGTGGTATATTATTCTAAGCAGAAAATTAGGGCAGTCTCAATGCTGCTTTTTTGGGGTTAGTTGGAGAATTCTTCAGAGATACTTTGTGTACCCAGCAATGAGGCATTTAGGAATGAATTTCTTTTTCCTTGTTTTTGTCTTGCTTTCTACTAATGACATTTCTGTTGAATCAATAGAGATGCTGTGCAGTTAAATGTGGTTGCCACACAACAGCTCTTGTCCATGGCAAACCGAATGAAGAATCTGGAGGTGTTCATGCACGTTTCCACTGCCTATGCCTATTGCAATCGGAAACAGATCGAGGAAGTCGTGTACCCACCTCCTGTGGATCCCAAGAAACTGATAGATTCCCTTGAGTATGTGTTATGTTTTATGAATTTACTTGGATACTCTGTATCCTTTTTCTTCTTGCTATTGAAGTATCAAAAAATGGTTAGGAGCTGTGAAGGTAAAGAGTTCTCTTATGCTGTCCCATAGGTCTGACAGCATGGCTGACACTCCCCTTCTCTGTAAGGGACATGGGTTAAGGTTTATGGTTTCTTTAACCTGAGCTGGGTGTGGAGGGGTACTGAAGGAGAGGGATGCTCACACGTACTCATGGTGCCCCCTCTGTGCTGAGAGTGCCAGTCTTTCAGCTGTATGATTGGCTGAATCAGGAGATGCTGATAACTTGTGCTGGTACCGGCACTGTGAAGGAAAAGATAAAACTGAGGTGCCTTGAACAGCTGTCTCTACTACATCCACCTAAATGCCATTGCAAGAGGAGACTGAGATGATCAAATAATATTACTTATTGTAGAAGTGGTTCTGTTAGGTATGCTGAGAGCCCGGACATTAAAAATCTGTTTTCTGTAGCTTTAAGTCTTGGATTGGGCATTATGGGTTGGAAAAATGACTCATTTGGTATTTTTTTGGTGTATATTAACTGTCCTGAGGTCTTACTTAGTAGCTGTCAAACTACTGAAACAGGTGATGATGTGGGATAAGTGTAATGTAACTCTACATCAGTCTCTTCATTCTTACCTGTTGTACAAAATATCACCTCTTGGAAGAGAAATATGAAACTGAAAAAAACTAATTAAAAATTAAAATACTTACTTTAACTTGTGATTTTAGGTGGAAGAATGCTAACGTTAAAACCAAGTGAGCTACCACCTAGAATGCACATTGAGCCTTCCCTTTCTTATAACATTGACTTTAAATACACTTAGAAAATGAGGGATTGCAAAACAGTCATATTTTTGAATATCTGACTTGTGAAGATACAAATGTAACTTAAGCTGTTTGGTGTGGGCTCAGACAGCTGTGTGTACTGTAGAACTCCTGAGGGGACGCTTTTGTGAAGTTATAAAAGAGTGATCTCTAGCCTTCACTACCCCTCTTCCTACCCTGTTCATATCATGAAAGGAGTCTGATGTGTGTCTACTTTGTAACATGACATTGGTGAAAAACAATACATTCCCTTTCTGTGACTAAGAGACCAAAGCAAATAAAATTCAAGTCCTGTTTTGCAGTGAAGATCACCAAAGTAGCAATAGTTGCAGGGGCACAGCTTACTTGTGTGCTATGACTGAAGGTTATTAGGTTTTTAATAGGAACTGGGAAGCAAGATGAAATTGCAAGATTTGATTAATTTAAAGGGAGAAACACTGTGACCAGCTTGCTTCAGGGGTGGTGTATGATTGCTCACCACCACAAAGGTGGAGGGGATGCTGGTAATGCAGCTGGGACTCCCTTGCAGTGATATCACTTTGTAGATAATGCAGTGAGCCAGTGTTCCAAAGACTAATTTGCTGTGTCTGCATTCCATCTTTGAGAATTTGGTTGGCAGAATTTGGGTTATTGCAAATGAGTGTACTGCTTGCTCTGTAGTTGGTGTGTTACAAATGAATTTCTAGGGCAAAAAAAAAATGCTAGTATGCTTCTTTTGATGGACACTGAACATCAAAAGATGTTCTTCATTTTTTTGAGAAACTCGTTTTTGCTTAGGTGTCTCTTTTTCTTTAAATGAGAAAAAAATAGTCATGGTAACTGGGAGGAGCCCACCTCCCCAGTGAAGCAGCATGCAGTAATTTACACTTACTTCTTGTTTTGCTTCTTTAGGTGGATGGATGATGACCTAGTGAATGATATTACTCCTAAACTGTTAGGCAAAAGACCTAATACCTACACATACACAAAAGCCTTAGCTGAATCCGTGGTGCAGCAGGAAGGTGCAAATTTAAACATTGCCATTGTAAGGCCGTCCATCATTGGTGCCAGCTGGAAGGAGCCTTTTCCTGTAAGTCCCTGAGCTGTTACCTGACCATCTTGCTGTAGACTGTAGTACACACTGGGAGCCTCTTTATCCAGTGAACTTTGTAGAGGAAAATCTCTTGGACCATGAAGTTGTGTCTTGGTTGTTTCTGGATGACTGATAACAGTATATAGAGTCTAAGTACTGTCATCAAAGCTGAGTAAGAGCGTATTTTGGTTGAAAAATGAAAAACATCTGAGTTGCTAGTCTAAAAATACTTGTAAACTTGAATACTTTGAACATAAACCTATTTTTATGGACAATTGCAGTTCATTCACTAAGAAGTAGATAAACATCTCTCTCTGAAGAACCACGGTGTCCTATGTGTAGATCTCTTGTCTGAGTCATAGGAACTTGTTACATCACCAGAGTTTGCTATGGAGAAACTTTATTTAGCAACATGGAATTAAAGATCTTTCTCCTCTTTAGTCTCTTTTTCCTCCACCCCTTTACACATGTAGAAACTGCTCAGATTTTCACTTAAAGCTGCTGACTTCAGTATGCTCTAACCAAATCCTTTCCCTCTCCCCCTTCCTAATAGGGCTGGATTGATAACTTCAATGGACCTAGTGGTATCTTCATTGCTGTAAGTAATGAATATACTTAATTTTCCCCCTCCTTTTGGAAGGCAGAAAAGCTTCATATGTTTCATTGCTGGGTCTTCTGTCTGTCTTTGTTGTTTTGTTCTTCAAGGCAGGAAAAGGAATTCTTCGAACGATGAGAGCTTCCAACGATGCGTTAGCAGATCTTGTCCCAATAGATGTTGTTGTCAACACCACACTTGCAGCAGCCTGGTATTCTGCAATTAATAGGTATAAATAGTGACAAAAGAGAGTACTGAATATTTGGAAATGATATTGTGTATTTAGTAAACCAGTCTTGCATTGAAATCCTCATCAGTGTCCTGCTGTTCCCTCAGGACAAAGGAATCTAAGGTTCTGACAGCTTGGTGTCTCAAAGGGTAACTTGCTTATGCCAGAGGAAGACATCACATACTGATATTACAAAGATATGTCTGAAAATTCTCTCCTGGGTCTTGTTTGTAATCAATACAAGCTGTAGTAGTGTGGGTGATGCCTTCTCTGAAATAAAAAAAAAAAAAAAAAAAAAAAGAAGGAGAAAAATACTGGAAGATGCTGAAGCAAAAAATCTACCATGAGACTGATGCTTTCTGCTTTATATAAATGATGCTGTTGAGGGGAAGCATAACTTTGGGCATCTGTTCTGTTTGTGTTTTCAAAAGGCAGTTTTTCTTCTAACTTGTTCTTTTATCTTTTTTTTCCCCAGACCAAGAAAAGTCATGGTGTATAACTGTACAACAGGTGGCACCAATCCTTTCCACTGGAGTGAAGTTGGTATGCTGTGTTTCTTTTTTCTCATTAGCCTTAATACAAAAAGCAAATCAAACAGGTTATAATCAGTAAACCATAATGCATTTTTATTTTTGAAACTGGTATTTTAGCCATACCTCTCAATTTTGCAGTGAACTGTGCTTTCTCATTAGCTTCCACTGTTAATTCTTCCCCCCCTTCCCCTGCAGCATTACCTCCATTTCATTTAGTTCTTATTGGTATTTTTCTTTGTTACTCTTATTCCATTATTAACTTAAACTATGGGAGAACAGATTTTTCTGTTTGCTGCTGCCATGACCTAATCCATAGAGTGTAGGTAGTATGTGGAGGGAAGTGTTGCTCAGAGGAGCAGTAGTGATGCTGGCTGTAATGTCAACATCAATAAATACTTATGAAAAAACATATGAATAAGCAGCCCACCATTAAATGTTTTGTACATCTGCATAATTGAGAGGTCTGGTAATAGTTTTGCCCTTGTGCAGCTCTTTATGTTTGGCTTAAGCTGATTGTTGGTTGAGGTGTTTTTTTTAATATTCAGATTGTTGCATGACACTTGAACAATTCATGTACAGGGAAGAGTAGCCTTTAAGGAAATATGACTGTTTGTTTTCCACTCTAAGATATCCTGACTAAGATGTAACCCACAGGCCAACAGCTTTGTAATAGTTAATGTTGTAAAGAACAATGCAAGCTGTTTGGCATAGTAATACCATTTATTAGTTTTCAGTTTTCTTAGAAATTGAGTTCTGAAACTCAGATTATTTTTTTTCTTTCAGCTAACCTCAATACTTAAATCTATTTTACTTGCTTTTGCCCATTTTACGTGGATTTGTAGTTGCAAACATTATTGCTTCAATTAAACTTGGAGAATTGCTGACTTCACTTATATCCCAAGTGAATCAAGGTATTTAAGTGCTGTCTATAAACAACAGCATAAAGTTATAAGAGGAGATTTAAAGGAGAGGTGAATTTCCACATTACTTTTAAGAACCCTGATCCTGCACTATCTGTTATGTACTGAATTTACAGGTGTTATCAAGACTTTCTCATGGAGTCCCACCCTAATTGCTTTTTTCTTAATGCCCGAATTTGGATAAATTGGTTGAAAATGTCATTTCAAATCGCTTCAGATGACTGCAGAGTCCTCAATCTGTTCTAAAATTCTTTACACAAGTGATCAGAATAAGCCTCTTCATGAAATATAGATGACTATTTAAATAGCTTTACTTGCTTTATAAACTGAAATTGTTGTCAGTGTTTGAAACCACCAACTTTTAAGGTAGGGAACAGAAAGAGAGAAGCTACAGTGAAATATCAAGATGAAGGCATAAACCACCTCTTGATTATAATGAGAACCAGTTCAAGAGTATTTTAAGTTAAAAGCTTATAACTGTGCATTGTAGAAGAATTAGGGTGGTTATTTAAATAAGGCCCTGCTGTTGATGCTGTACCCTGTAATGTACTTTGGAAAGCATTACATTTTACATGGTGATTATCGAAGCTGTTGTGCAACTTCTCTTTCTCAGAATACCATGTAATTTCCACTTTCAAGAGGAACCCTCTCGAACAGGCCTTCAGACGGCCCAATGTAAATCTAACTTCCAATCACCTTTTATATCATTACTGGATTGCTGTAAGCCATAAGGCCCCAGCATTCCTGTATGATACCTACCTCAGGATTACTGGAAGAAGCCCAAGGTAATGGTGACTGGCTCTGCCTTGTTTGTTCCTCTGACTTTTAAATGAAGCTATGCTTGCACGGTGTTGTATACTGATTGTAATTTTTTTGGTATTTTTTTTCCCTTGAATGTTTTGTGACTAAAACTCAACCTTTTTTCCTGATTACAGGTCCTGGAATTCAAAGTGACTTTGAACTTTCTAGCAAAAATGAGATAGATGTTGGATAGTTTGGGGGTTTGAGTAGTCAAGAAGATTAAAAGATATAGAAGTGATGTTTGTTGTTGGATAATAAATACTAAAAACATGTTGATCCTTATTTTTTCCTACAGAAAACATCATGTGTAAGAATTACGAGAAATATCCATTAGAAAAAGTAGCAAGAGAACCTGCCTTTAAGTTCTCCTACAACCCCCTCTTGTATTACTGCCGGTGTGCAGAGACCCTTTTATTGTTTTTCCTCTTTGATGTTTTGGTCATGTTGACAGGTCGCAAACCATGGTAAGAGGGACAGGGCTAAAAATATCTTGCCCATACGGTGGTGGAGACTTGTAAAGAAGACATGGCCTGGGCACTCTCTAGGTTTACTAACTAAGCAATAAGAATCCAGTGGCTGCATTTTGAAGAGTTTAATGACTGGCCTAACAATGCTGTCCAAGGGATGTCTTGGATCAGGATCCTAGTCAGTCATTAAACTCTAGGAGGTGGCTTGTGTTAAGGTTGTTGTTGCTTTTATAAACTGAAAATGGAATGGGGGACTGATCTTTTAATTGCAGATTATTCCTGTAGATGATACAAATTGACTTGGTACGTTGGTTTGTATCATCTCAACATTCCATTCAGTTTATAATATTTAGGCTAGTATTTGGCTAACTAAAGTGGTGAAAATAATAGGCTAAACTAAATAATGTAGAAGGTATATAAGGCACCACTTCAATTTGTGTCAGATTTGCAAAGCCACATGGCCTTATCTCATTGCTTGTGTTACGTTTTCACAAGCATTTGCCTTCAGACTATAAAACCTCCACTGTGGTGACAGTGTATTGACATAAATGGTGTTCATTTGTTGTCCTGTAGCCTAGGTCTGTCTTACAAGGAGTGTAAAAGCTCTGTTACAGCACTGGATGAGTAGAAAGGAGCTGTGTAAATGGTTTGTAGGGGAAAACCTCTCAGCTGCAACAGTGTAAAGCAGCAGCAGTGGCAGTCTGTATAATAATCTTCCCCCATGAAAAAGTTTAAAAACTTTCAACTCTAAAGAAAGTATTGTGTATAAAACATCCAATCTTGTAGGTTGTCTTGCATTTTTCAAGTTATTTTTTAAAAAAATTGATAGAAATTCCCCGACAGATATGAAAACTTCATCCCTCATTAAAATAGTTACGCTAGAAATGCCAACGTCCTGTCTTCCGCATGGCTGGGAAGGAGTGCTGCCAGAATCTTGTCAGGCTTTGAAAGGCAGCTGGTCTGCTGAGTATTTGACCAGTGGGAGTAAAATGAGGCTGTGAATAATCATGCAGTTTAGAATATTTAGCTTAGGTTTTATATTCTAACATATGAATTGAATGTTGATTCGTGTTTTTGCTTTTCCTGGAGTTCTTACTTGATGTCTAAAGATGGAATTTAGGACTTTCATCACTACCGGTACAATTGGTGACATTAGTACTTTACAGAATAAAAAAGAGATGTTAACTGATATGAATATTCCTACTTAGCTTACTATAACAGTGATTGGATGGGTTTCCTATGATGCACAAGATTCCAGTTAGGAGAAAAAATGGCAGATTGAACTCCACCGAGCTATGGTTCAGTCACAGCTTTTAAGCTGGCTGCACAGCCCACTTACAGGAGTGCAGCTTTCACTAGACAGCACTCCTCTCTCCTTTTTTAAAGCATTTAAAAATGGGAGCCTGCAAGAGAAGCAGTAAAAGCAAATGAATACCTAGATGCAAGGAAGATGTGCAGTGTTAAATCCTAGTGGAAGAAGCTAGTGTTTAATAATACAAGAATTTTGAGACACGTCTTTACTCTTGTACTTTTTTCTAGTACTTTGAAGCTGCTTTAACTGATGGGCTGGAGGGGTGTACTGCTGTTGCTGTGGTCATTCTGTCAGCTGATAGAATGTTATTAATTACCAGGTAGCATGTACTCAAACTTCTGAAGACTTGGAAACACTATTAGATATTCTTAAACTCAATATAACACTGGTCTGAGTGAAGAAGGGCTGACATAATTCAAAATGTGACCTTTTCCACTGTGATTTAGCAGAACAACAGTATAGTAAAAATGTAATAAAATCAGCACAAGAAAATACAAATACTTTGCTAACCTGCCTTTACATGGGTGGGTGCTTGCCCTCTCTGTGCTGAATACACTGAAGTCTCTACGAGAAAAAAAAGTGATGAAATCACTGTGCAGGTTTAACTGCACTCTTGTCTTACCATCAGGATATTGTACTGCAATTGAATGAAAAATTTTATCAAGTAGAAGAAAAGGAAGAAGCTAGAAATAGATCAGGTCTATGATCCTTCAGAATTAAATGATTATGTTAGTAATAATAAAAATTAAAACAAAAATCTTCCTATTTTCAAAGCATTTATCTGTTGTAATCTTTCTGCAATGGGGAGTCATTTTTTTGCACCTCATTTGTGGAAGCAATGCTTTTGATAAAATGGAAATATTTTTGCTGTTTTTGCATCTAGTTGAAGGTTCTTGAATTTAACGATTCTCTGATAGTATTAAAAGGTAAGGAAAGGGAAGGAAGAAATAACCTATGTAGTATTTCTTCCAAATTTGTATAGAAAGAATACGTACAAAAAGGCCTGGCCTAATGAAGATTTAATATTTTATACTAAATAATGCTCTAGCACTGGGCAATTATGTAACTAGTGGTAATAAACCTTAGCATTGAAGTTTAAAGGTAGTGTTGTTGGTAGCTTGGCATACATACCTAGTTGCATAGCAGAGCTTACTAGTTGTCTAGTTATCTTTAATACAAGGCATAGCTTGCTCCTGTAGCTTTGCATAGTGCTTAGCATGACAGAACTGTGTGTTTTTAAAAGCAGTTTGGTATATTTGGAATGTTAAAGCCTTTAAAAGTGCACACCAAGCAGATCTTCCCAGTTGCTCTGAGAAAATAGCATGTGACATGAAATATTTAAAGTTGTATTTCAGAGATTTCTGCAGCAATTCTTCTGTTACTGCTTCTTAGAAAAGTAAAGGAAAGGTGTGGCTGATATATGGAGTGAGATATGAAATTAGGTCTTCTACGTCTTGTCATTTCAATTTCAAGCTTCTTAAAACTGGAAGCACCTTTCATGTAATTACTGTCTTACAAACCAGAAATTAATTAGAAGCAAATCATGTTAAATAGATCAATACATTTTTATACCTTCACAGTGCTTAAATTGTGTGCTTAAAGCAACCATAGAGCTGCTGGAAAGATAAGAATTCAGTAGTGTGTCTTACAGTTCAAAATTTACAGCCAGGTGAAAATCTGAACAAAGACAAATCTAAAAGCTTGTTCTGTGTTTTTTAGAGGAGTCTTTAAAAGAAAGTAATTATCTGTAATGCTTCTGCAGAGATGTGCAGACTGACAGCCTGTAGATCCACTGAGGGATCAGTCTGTATTTGGGATCAGGACTCTTAACCTGGAGACAATAGGTTGTGTGTAAGACTTCTTCAAATTGCAGTTATAGCCTTAAGCCAGGTCACTTTGAATTGTCTGGTATAGAAACAAGCCCACCTAACTTATGCTTAATTGAATTAACTTGCTTAAACTTTTAATTCCTGTGATGAGCTTTTCAAACTGTTGTAATATGCTTGGTCTTGATATGCTTGGTCAGTTAGGACTGCAAAAGCAGGAGGCAAAATTCTACCTTGAATCTGGGTGCAAGTCACCCAGACTGGCTGCTCAGGTCTGTGAGATTGTCAGCAGGGCTGGCTTTTTTCTGTCTTCAGCTGATGAAGAAGATGTGAGGCAACGCTTGGTCTTGTACTGACTGGTTATATTTGGTGTTGTTATTTATGACTTGTGTCCAATGGCTGTCTTAGGAATAACTAACCTTCAAAACTTGAGGGATAAAGTTCCATTGTGTGACTTGGTGCTGGGTTTTGAGTCGTGTGTGTTGCCATTCACAGGAGGAGTATGATGCCATTGCAGTTACAGCTTAGACTGCCAGAGCCACACCAGTGCCCACTGAAGGACACTCATTGCTGACATCTCTCAATGTCACCAGGCTGCTTTTTCCTCCCCTCAAAGAGAAGTGTAGCTTCCTGTTGATTTAGTGCAAGCCTGCAAAATGTCACAGAGAAACTTGGTCCACTTTCTCCAACTTTGTCGTTTATCAAGCAGCTGAGATAATGTGGAGAGCTGGATTCTTTGGGCTGGTAGAGAAAGAAATTAACCCTACAAAGAAAAACAATTTTTTCCTTGATGAGTTGAATCAGCTGGTTCTATGGTCAGCTGCTAAATCCAATTTAGTTGGAGAGAGGGAGGGAAAAAACCCTCTTTTAAGCTTTTTTTTCTGTAATCAGCTTAGCTAAGCTCTAAAGTCATATCCATGAGCAGAGACAAAAAGAATCCCAGCAGAGTCCTTGCATTAGTTTAAATTTAGCTTGTTTTTTTTGTTTTTTTTTAAGAATGAAAACCAATGTCAGTGTCCAGAAACAAGTTCAAAATATGCACCTATCTAATCAGATATTCATTTGCTCAGTTAGTATTTTGCAGAGGCACAAGGTTTTTGAACTGTAGCAGTCAAAGCACTCTAAAATTCAGCTGCTTGTCCAGCTTAGCATAAGGACACAGACTGGGAAGGTTCAAAAGGGCAAGTCAGGTTAAATAATCTTCAGACTGTCAGTGGACAGAGCTCTGCAAAAAGGCTTAAATGCTGTTTGGCACTAATTTTATCCAGGCGTTTTAGCCCTGAGGTCTTTTTGGCTTATCTGACCAGTGAGATCTTTGCTTTCCAAGTTTTGAGTTATTTTCCTAATTTTTTGCCATAACTAACATCCCTTTTTTTTTTTGGTTCAGTTTAGTCTTGGTTGTACAGGATATGTTTTGGATGCAGAGTCTATATTCCCAATTATTTCTGCATCAGAGGAGTTCCAGTTCAACTCAGTCCTCACTGGTGTCACCTTGCCCAACTGGTGAAAATCTAAGCAGGTGTTTGAAGGCTCCTAGAGGTGCTTAGTAATAAAATCAGTTGCTGGTCTAGCATTTGAAGTCAGTTCTGAATTAGTAGATATATTCCTATGAGGTTTAAAAAAAAAGTATGCTTTTTGTGCTTTAGAGATTACATTTTGCAGTAGTCTCTATGGTTTGTGTTGCTCCATTCTGTGAGAAGAAAAAGAGGAAATTTTAATGTTTTAGATGCTGAGATGCCAGCTGCTAGTAAGGGACACTAATGCAATGCAAAATATTCTCTTTAGAAGAGTTTCTGGGACAATGTACTATATCCCTTCAACAAGTATGAGTGCATCAAGATGCATTCAAATGCATTGCAGCTTTCAGAGAAAAATAAGTTTGTTTTTATTGCTTCTGTGATCTTTCTTGGCAAAATCTACCTTCAGAAAACCATTTCCTGTTAGTAGTGGGTTCTGCTTTCTTTGCCTCCCCCCTTACCTTTGTGCTTGAAATGATCTGTGTCCTGCTATAAGGATCAAATTGGAAGCAGTTTTCCATTTCTGTGAGATGGAAATACCTTAAGCACCCAAAGCAGGAATTTAATAGCATTAAGCTATGTGGTACTAGTCAGTACTTAATAAAATTGAGTGGCCATCTCTAGCACTGAGACACTTGAAACAATTTTCTTGTCACAAATGTGGAAGCTTTGCATCTGAGAGGCTGGATGACTCATGCTTATTTTTTTTTTTTTTGGCCCACTTTGGATGGTATGATCAAAGAGAAACTTGCCCAAATTGATCCTTATAACATAATTTCTCTGTATTCCAAGTGATGATTTTATAGAGTTTCTTCCTTTGCATTAATAAAGGATGATGGAAAGTATTTCTGCATATTTTGAAGTAGCATAGAACACAATCTGCTATGATCTGTCTGTGCCCTTAAATATTTTCCTGCCCTTTCCTGCTGGTGGTTTTAAGCCTTGATCTCTTAGTAACCATAATGAAAACCTCTGTTCTGTTACAGAGATGTGGTCTTGCACAGTGTGCAGGAAGATCAGGGCAACTTCCTCCCTTATTTAAGGGGAGTTCCTGCACAGACATTCTGCTCTGTGCAATTTGAAACTTCTGTCAAGTCAGACTCTTGAGCACAGCTGAATATTTCAGTGTGCTGAAGGCAAAAGGGTTCCATCTCCCTGTCCCAAACTAAGAGTTACCAGCAGAAGACAACATATTGTTCCCCCTAATAAAAAAGAAAGAAATGGTAATTTACAATTCCACTGGGAAGCAGGATTAGGAAAAAAAGGACTGTGACAATTTCTGGTTTATGCAGAGATTGGACAGCCAAAGTTCACTTCAATACTATGCAGAAATATCCTATTGATGTAATATAATATGCTTTAGGTACATCTTGCTTTAGGCAAGATGGGATTTTTTGGAGGTGGAGTAGGGGGTTGGAGGGTAAAAAATGTTATTGTCTATTTCACTTGTTTGAGCTACCCTTTACCCCTGTAACGTGTCCACTCCATGCCTCGGATTGCAGGATGATGAAGACAATAACACGTCTTCATAAGTCCATGATGTTTTTAGAGTACTTTACCAGCAATTCTTGGACCTGGAGCACTGAGAACATGACCATGCTGATGAACCAGCTCACCCCTGAAGACAAAAAGGCAAGTGGCTTTGTGCTGGGGCCATGGAGGCTGGGAGGGGGCAGCAGCTCAGCAGTTCAAGGCGGAATAAGGACCTGGTGTAATGTGCAGCTGAGCTGGGAGGAGCTCAGCTCTGCAGGTTCCTGGGAGATCCTTTCACATGTGCCAGGCCTGTGTGAAAAGCTACATCAGTGATAAGAGGAGGTGAAGAAGGGCAGGGAGAAGTGAAACAAGGATGGCAGTTTGTTGGGGAAGAAGGAAAAGTTGTTTCTTCCCAGGTTTAACTTTACTCCAAATTTTCCCTGGCTCAGGTGCCCCAATTGAATTTAAACTTCTCTTCTGCTCTGAGTTTGTTGGTTAGTGTTCAGCAGAATAAAAATTACCAGTTACAGCTCTAAAAGCTCAGATTCCCTTATGCATTTGGAACAATTTTGTCATTCTTGAGATGTCTTTGCTACTGAAGTGTCTTCCAGTAGTTACATTCCAGAAAAGCTGCCAGATTCCTAAATAAGCTGTCTAAATGTAGGAAATAAAATAGCTTTTGGTGATTTTTGTGTGGATGGTATTTCCACCCCTTCCTGTCCTCTTGCCTCCTCCTAGCAACTTGAGTTCAGGAAAAACTTGAAAAACAAAATGCCAGGCAATTTGAACTGTTAGTGTTTTCAAATTGCTGCATTTTGTTCGGATTTGAACACTGTTACTGTAGAATCTTGAGATGAAGAAATCAATACATCAGTAAAAAACTTGTGCATCAAATTCATCATAGTGATCTTCTCTCCTAAAGAAGGCATTTAGATTTAAATCTGTATTTAAAATATATTTAAAATATAACTGTATTTAAATATATTTAAAATATAACAGTATTTAAAATATAACTGTACAACTCTAATCACAGCTAACAGCACCCTGCACTTACCAAACAGTGAACTTGGCACAGAGCAGTGTTTATTTTAGAGCATATTAGAATAATTTAGTTGCTTAAAAATAAATAACATACAAGGAAATAGTTATTTTTAGAATGGAATTCCTTACAGACAGTTGAAGTGGGAAAACTGAGAAGTGGAGAGAAGAGTATTACTGCTGAGGAGGGAAAACAAGGCATGAAGTGATTGAAATTTGGAAGAGATTATGTCATGAGCTGGTGGTTGAATCAGAAATGGAACCTAAATCTGGACTGTTTCTAGGATTAAGGATAGGATAACCTTCTTGTGTCAAAGGCAAATTGGATTTATCTGGAATAAAGACATTTATTTTCATTTAAATGATACAGGGTGAATTTTTAGGCAGCTAACAGTGAAAGCTTTTCTCTTATGCAGACATTTAATTTTGATGTTCGACAACTACACTGGGCAGAATATATGGAAAATTACTGCCTGGGAACCAAGAAATATGTGCTGAATGAAGAAATGTCAGGCCTCCCTGCAGCTAGGAAACACTTAAATAAGTAAGTATAATCTTATTTTTTTTTCTTTTGAGTATAACTTTATATTTTCTATGCCCTGCATAGGTTTACTTTTCCATTTCATGACTTAATTGTTCTTAATAGCAACTGTTTAGATTCTCCACAATTCTTCTGTTCCAGTCCAGTGGTCTTAAGCATTTTCAAAAGCATTTGTTCCTGAGTTGCTCCCCAGAATTAATAGTTACAGTTTCAGTCTGGGATCACTGGTGTGGATACTGTAATTCAGGTTTTTGATTTTACCCGAGTATCTTTTGGAAGGTCAAAGCTACGTGGCTACACAGATCAGAATGGCATCTCTAGGAAGTGTAATAGAACAATAGCTGTTCTGGGAATGTGATCTTTTCAGGCAGGCAAATAAACAGGCAGAGACTCTCACTTCAGAGCAGGACACTTTGATGTTGGTGCTCTAGGATGACCTCCTTTGGCTTTTTCTCTGTGACTTAATTCCTGCCATTTGGATGGATTGGTACTGTCCAGAATTTTACTAGCACAGTTTGCCCTTGTTTTGTTCTTGGCTGATTGATTAAGGCAGCTGTAGTCTTTGATTTCTCTTTTTTAAGAGTGAAATAAAAATCATCTTGTTCTGCAATGCTACATTGTGTCTGCAAGCCTGATAGCACAAAGAGAAACAATCCATGTTGTGACTTGTGACTCCAGGTTGTTGTCGTTCTAAAGACAAGGATTTGCAGCTGTGGAGGGGTCTGGTCTATGTTAAAATGACAAATATACTTTTGAAAGATAGGATCTGTGATAGTTGTGGAAATAGCTAAACAAGTGTCCCTTCTGGGTTGTTTTGTTTGGGTGGTTTATTAAATTTCTATTTAGATGCTATTAAAAAGTGCATAGAAATGATCACATAGCTGCTGATCTTTGTGCAAATGATCATAGTGAAAATGACTCGAGAAATAATCTTGTATTAGAGCACCCTCTGGTTGCCCCTAGCTCTGAAGTTTGTAAGTGGATTGTTTAGCAAGAGGTTTAGATTCTGACTTACATTTGCTCTGAGGTATTAATTTGGGCTCTTTTGTTACCATCTAGTTCTTAACTCTAATCTGAACTTGCAGTCAGCTGCCTTAGAATTAACCAGATTTGGCAGTCCAGGGGACATTTTTCTCTAGGGAACCAGTGGGTAGATTTGTTCTTCAAGTGGAAAAGTATTGCTTTTGTAACACAGATTTAAGCTGTTTTTCTCTGCAAATAAGATTTGTAAAGGAACCCAGCCTTACCTGTAAACAAGATAAAGGCTAAAGATTTCAAAGTTTTGCAAGATTTCCCTGAAAAGAGCTGCCTTTAAAATATAAATTGTCATCATCTAGTGACTTGAAGAGATTGCTCTGTTTCTAAGAAATCTGAGCAAATTCTGGGTGCTGTTTTTCTTAACGTTTCCATCTCTACATGTGAGAAGATTGCTAAAAAGCACAGTTGCTCTAAAAGGTCACTTAGTTTATCCTGCACTTTAAATCTATTTCCTTGAGAACGAAGGAGTTTGAAATTGCAGTGAAGAGGGTGGAAATATCTGGAAAATTTGATGAGTTCTTACAATGGGGTGTGGTTTTCTTGTTACTGTCATTGGTGGCAGAGTTACTTTTATGTATTTAAGAAGTTTTAAATACATGGTGGGGAGAAGGGAAGTTCAGAGTGTTAAATATTGTTTGGTTGGCAGCCTTCTATAGCTAAGTTACCACTGTGATGTTGGCTTAGGAGGTTTCTAAAGCAGAAGTACATGTGGTGGGTAACAGGGCTGACTCTGCTCCTTGGTTTTTCATTCTGCTTTTCAGCAGTGAAAAGCCTTCTCTGTTATTCGCTTCTGTCATTACTCGTAATGTATCTTGAACAGATAAACAAGTTGTATTCTACATGAGAAATTAATTTTTAGAGTGTTCTTTTTTCCTCAGAGTCTTTGCAGGTTGGCCCTTAGTGATGGCCTTTGTTTTTCCCCAGGTTAAGGAACATTCGCTACGGCTTCAACACGATCCTCGTGATCCTGATCTGGCGCATCTTCATCGCAAGGTCACAAATGGCAAGAAACATCTGGTACTTTGTGGTTAGTCTGTGTTACAAGTTCCTCTCCTACTTCAGAGCCTCCAGCACAATGAGATACTGAGGAAGAGAATTTAGCATTAGGACATCTATGCATATGGTGGTCTAACTGCACAAACCCTGTAACATGTAGTCATCTCACATTTCGTGAAGCATAATTTCATTTTTAATTGAAGTGAGAAATAAGCGGTATGGTATTTGTAACGTTAGCTGTGTATCTTCCTGGAAAAGGAGCAAATAAAAAGGGCAAGTGCCACGCTGAATTGGCTTAGAAAAGCATTTAGATAACTTTAACTCTTTGACCTGGGGAAGACATATTAGACCACTGACCAACATAACTGTGCAATTTGGAACGTGTTTGATTGGAATCTGCCTTAACGTGATTTCTTTTCTTTTTTAAGTTTTACTCCACATTGAGCAAGATAAATATTGGCAGAGTAGATACTAGTTGCTGTAGACCTATTTATTTGAAATTCTTCTAAATTACGAAGGGTTTTGCAAGTTGCAAAAGTGTACAAATGACTCTGGATCTCCTGAAATAAAATAATTGAGAACGTTTGTAATTTGTCTTTAGGTTTTGCCACTTCTTCCCTTCCCCTTAAAGTAGGGATGCAACAAGGGTGCCTCCTTTGCTTTAAAAGAAAAAAAAGAAATTAAAAAATGAACCAACCTTCCTTATTTATTGAAAGGCCTTTTGTGTATCTGGGCTTCAGAATGCACTTTGTGATTCGGTTCTGTGCTTGAACCTGGCCGTGCCCAACTTGCATTTGTGTCGGCATGAACAATTTGCTACTCTGAAAGCAGAATTGATCCTTGCATTGAGCAGATAAAAGGAAGTGTTTACCTAGAGAGGGGTAAATAAAGTCATTGACTGTCTTCTTTTTAATGATTTTTTTTTTATTGAGAACACAGAGCCAGCACTTCTGACTTCAAAGGGTAAATGTAATGAAAAGGAATTTATTATGCTTGGTTGCTATTTATATTGCTGGTAATAGTAGCGGGACAAACTGTAGACTTTCATTAAGAGATACACCTGTTTTTAAGTTGTAAGCAATGCTAGCAAATACTTCAAGAATTAATACTTTTTTCCAAATCTCTGAGCTGTTAAATTTAATGCATGGTCAACACCAATGCACAAGCACACTTTTTCATCCTTGTCCTAGTAAAACCTCATTTCACTGGGCAAGCAGAGTAAGATGCACCTTGCTCCAAAATGAAGAGATGTTAACAGTTCTTCCATCTGTCTTTTAACTTAAATTATTAGGTTTAAACCTGAAGAAATCTGGGGTTTTTCCTGCATGTTACTTTGTTTCAGTAGGAAGACATTTGTAAAAATGGAAAGTTGTAAGAAAAGATTGAATCCGTATTTCTTTAATCCAAGGCAATACATGAAGATCCCTTTAAATTTTGGTTGCACAGATTTGAGAACACTGTAGTGTTCCTCTAATTCATGCACTGACCAGCACCCTTGCCCAGTGTTTGTTCATTCAAATCAGTTTGTACTGATGAATTTGTTCTTGAATCTGCCTGGAAAGGCAAATAATGACTTAATTACACAAGAACTACATTTTACTTGCCCTTGGTAGTTTTTTGTCCTATTGAATTAAATTTGTAAAGAACTTATTTTGCTATTCTTCTAAAAACTCTTACTTTAAAGAGAGCACCTTTCCTGCAGGTGTATATCTCATTTTGAAAAGATAATGGCTTCCTTGTTGAAGCTAAATATTCTGTAGTAAGTAGTTAAGCTGTAATTCCTTTTTTAAATTCCTGGTGTATATATAAAGCTAGTGATGAAAAGCCTAAATGGTCTAGGACCACACCTGGTGTGAGAGACCTCTGACTGTGGCTGAAATCAATTAAGGCTTCTGTGCTTGGAGATGTTACACTTTAACAGATACAGTAGGTGTGTGACATTTTTAGCTGCCTCCCCAAGTATCTCACTAGACCTGAAAGTATGATTAAGCATTCCTGAATCCTAGACTTTATTCAGAGGGGCCTCCTGTCCACTGACATCCCTTGTCCCATGTTGGCACGTGGCTGAAGTTTGCTAAAGATAAGTTCATCTGAAAGTTATTCTGTGAAACAATCCACTTAGGAATTTTGGTTGTTTCTAACTATAAACATAATATATGAACATTATGACATGATACTTGTAACCTTGATTTGTTAACACTGAGATGAACTTTGAAGCCAATGAACCCATTACTTCTGGTCCAAGACGCTGCTTAGAAATTTAGTCTTTTGGATAAATAACAAAGAGAGGGATTACTTTAAGCCTAAGCTTATTTAACCTCTACACTAAACATTTGCCAATTTAGAAATCCATTTTTTCCCCTCTTTGGAGACTGTTCTGTGCCCTATTGGTATTTTACACCAATTCATCAGTCATCCTATTGAACTGACAGTAGATTCAATGTCACATATTTTCTGCTGGTTTTGTCCCTTCCTGTGGTCAGTCTGTGAAATTCTACCTGGAACTATTGGATTTTTTCCATATGGAAGCCCTGTCCTCCTGTAGTTCTCCACACCAGTGATTGCACATGAGGGATGTTGGTCAGGAATATACTGGAACTATATTTTGGTCCACGAAGGCAGACTCAGTGTTTTGACTAGCAAGTTACAGGAGGGTTGTCAGCTGGTTAATAGGAAGAGGAACAGACTGAAACAACATTATCACTGAACTATTACTGGTATTTAAATTGGGGACCAGGAAAAAATGACATTTTCCTGTAATGTTTTTCTCTGCTGTAGGAACAGATGTTTGGAAACAAATGCTAAATCTGTGAGCTTTTATAAGACATAAACAGAAATATTGGGTGCCTTTGTTTGTAAACCAAAAATAAACAAATCCCTTGAAAGTGTTGTTACAGTGTTCATTGTATCTTTTTATATTGTTTAGTCTAATTTGTGGAAAATACCCAGATAATTTAAATGCCACCTTAATATACAAGAACATGCTCTTTTCCTGTGTGAGAGCTATGAAAATCAAGTTACTGATTCATGTGCATTTCGAAAAAAGCAAAACCAGAGAAACTTCACAATCACAAACCAAAACATAAATCCCAGAAAGTCCACCAAAGCCCCAGAATCTAAACCTTCATGAGCTTCCAGAATCTAATCCTTCATCAGAACACATGGTGAGGTATCCCTGCTCATGGTGACTGTTTTGCGTGTCAGCCTCTTTTCCCCTTGCTGTCATTGCTTGTTCATTTGTACTATTAGTTTCACGTTTATTTAAATAGCATGAACCCATCTGCATTTTCATATGGTTTAAAAAAAGGTACAGTGGTTTTGCAGAAGCTTTAGGATTAACATTTCAAGGAACTTCAGTTATTTATGGCATCTGCATTTCGTGGTGAGGGAGGGAAAGGTAGCATTAAGTCAGTGCATCACCAAAATGCTGTGGGTTTTTGTTTTTTATTTCTTGGAATATTCATTTTTCACAGATTCCTCCTCTTTTTTTGTCAATAATACAATCCTAAAACTCTGCAAGCTGTGGTTTGGGGTCTGCCAGCTTTAAGCTTAACCTTTCCTTTATGACTAAAAACCAAACCGAGAGGGTTTTTGTTGATCTCAAATCCAAACTTGGAAGCAAAGAGCAAAAAGCTTTTAAGGTGCTGTCCCCTGTGTCTTGTGCTGTGGAACATTTTGCCCTTTCTCACAGTACAGTGTCAAACCCTGTGTTGTTGAGAAGCAAAGAACAGGTTTGTAAAGGTTACTTGGATTGAGTAAAACTTCCCATAATTGTACAGATTTCCCAGCCTGTTGAGCAGAGTTGAAAACAGAAATGGAGAAAAGCCACCAAAGAATCCCTGCTCTGGAGCAGTGTACTGAGTGTATTTTTGTTTGTCAATCTCTTTGTGCTGAAGCATGAGCAGTTTTTGTCTGGCCTGGAGACCCTGGCTGTGTGTTTGGGTAAATCTCCAGAAGCAGTGGAGCTGATGGCAATTGCCAGCTCTGATTCTCAAGATGTGCCCTACCATCATAAATGCAGAAGCATGGCTTGACAAGTCTCACTTAGCACTTTCAGTTCCAGGTTTCCTTCCTCTCTTGTGGAGCATTGCTCAGCCCCTCAGGCAGCTCTGGCCTCCTTTCTGCCTGCAGAGCACTTCCAGTGAAAGGTTGTGTAACTGAGCTGCTGCTGCTCTGCCCTCTCAAACTAAATTTAACCCTGCTTCACTTCCAAGATATTTATAAATGCTTTTCTCCTTCGTGTTATCCCAGTGCTTCTCTTCAGTGCAGGAGCTTTGTTTTTCCCAGCTCCACAGCTATTGTGACTCACTGATAGGTAATTAGTAATTAGTAATTATGCAACTGTCTCTTCTGGAGTATGGAACGATGACAGCTCTGAGCAGCTTTTATTCTTTCTATGGGAAGCAGGAGGATCCATGACTAATTGGTGAAAGCACAAGTTCCAACACATTAATGCACTGGAATGCTTGGGGCCATGGGCCCTAGGTAGGGTGAATGGGACATTTTAATTCTTGATTCAGTTACAGGCATTAGCCTCAAGTCTTGGGATTGTTACCAGAAGCCTTTAATATCACTCTAATTGAACTGTTAGACCTTTGAGGATTGTCATTCTGTAGCCACTCTCATATTTGGAAAATTTTTGGAAAATTTGTGGCCTGATGTGGAGAGGAAAGGCCTCTTTTACTTCTTAATGAGCATATGGAACAAAGGAAACTTGCCATAGGTCCTTAGAAGTTAAGAAATGAAAATCACCACTTAGTTACAATGTTCTGGGGTGTAGAATAAGCATTCAATCTTAAATTGCCCTTGCCCCTTATGGTAGGAGTTCCTGTTGTGTCCTTTGTGTAGGAGCAGCAGTCCAGTCCACCAGCAGCAGAAAGGAGCTGTGCTGTTCCTGTGTTCATCAGCAAACATCTGATCTGCCACCTCTGTGAAAATTATGCAGTACTTAGACACTATTAACTTTTGTATGTCAGCCTTAATCCACATTCAAGATGGCATAATAGAATTGAATTATTTTTATCTTTATGAAACTCAGCTGCTCATCCTTTCCTTCATTCCTGATGAAATTATCCCAAAACTGGATGTCCAGGACACAAATAGTTGTGCTTGCTGTTTTAGGCACCTACTTGGGTGGAATTCAAGAATCTAAAGCCAGGAGACTTGACTTCCTCTAGTATACATCTTTCTCGGTATGATTCAGAATCATAAGGCAAATGCTTAAAATAAGCAGAGACTTTGCAAAAGCAGTCACATTGTGGGCTGAGAGAGACCTGTGGAAACAATAGGAAATGGCCAAATTAAGGGAGAAGGAGGCTGAATATGGCTAATATTTGTTCTCATGTATTCTCCAGCTGTGTGAAATCACCTTTACTTTGAGAGAGACTGCTTGGGCTTTTTTGCCTCCATCTTTGAAATCTATCTTACCTTTCCTGTTTCATAAAACCTGCTATTTGTTGCATGAGGCCCACAGCACATAGGTTCAGAATCTTGTGCCTACTAAGTAGGGGAAGGATTCAAGGGAACTTCAGGCCAGATTTAATGTAGGACTCATAATAATCACCTTTTTCCTCTGTTTCACTTTACAACAGTGACAATCCAGGTCACTGTTCAGGTCTTGGGTTCCATGTCCTATTGCTGAAGAAGCTTTTTAAAAAGGAAGACTTGAGCTCTGGATTTAAATATGCTTCAATAAGTCCTGGTACTGAAGTATTTTATGGAGTGAACCAACTCTTCAAAACTCTTGGCTCCTTTGTTTTCCTTCCCCACCCCAGGTGCTGCCATTGGTGCCTCTGGTCTTGCTACCCACTCAGCTGACTTGAGACAGAAAGATTGGATGCTCTTGGCTGTAAAAACTTCATTAATGCCAGGCACTGTAGGGGAAAATGCCACTTTGGAGTTTTAATATTTTAAAATTCTACTTCTTGGAAACAAATGAAAGGCTTCTAATTTGCCTGGGCTAACACACGTGCACTTTTAAGGTTACTTAGCAAGCAGAGCATGTCTCACCACTTTTCAATCCAGGTGTGTGGTTTTAAGTCACAGCTAATCTCTCCTTGTCACTGACACCCGTGGTTTTCCTCTGATAAATATTTGATTTGGAAAGAAAAGCATGCAAGGTAACTCCCACTCTGGGGACTCTAATTGAAAACCAAGTCTATCCATTTTTAATAGGAATGTGCTGCACTTAGCCCAGTAAGTCACCTTCTGGACAGAGCAGCTGCTGCTTTGCTGGTTCCTGCATTTCAGAGCCATGGGGTGCTCAGCACCTCTCTAGGAGTTCAGACAGCAGGAAATGTGACTTGAAATTCCATGGGACATGAGGTGGCTGAAGATACTGTAGGGACTTCTGCTCTGTGAAGGCTTTTTTGTAGCAGTCCTCTGGTTAGAGAGACAGAGAACAGTTCCATGTTTGTTAAGTGGTCTCCCTGTTTTATCAGTCTCTGCCATGACTGCAGGGGAAGTACTGATAGGAGTTAATCTGTTGGGAGAAAATACTGGTTTTGTCTGAATTAATGAGCTGAAATATTTTTAATATGGCTTGGTAAAAAGAAAAATGCTCGGAAAACTCAGAGACACAGAACATGGAAGCAATTGGTGATTTTCTCTTTAAAGTTTGTCCTAACACCTATGAAATAACTTTGCTTCTAATTAGAAATTAACTTTTTAAACTAAGTGCAAAAACATCTGCCAGTTCTTCTTGGCACTTTGTTTTTTCATTGTTTTAAACTGATGCAGTCTTGCCACTTTAGCCACTCTGGTAGAAACTTGGGAGTTTTGCTTCCTGTCTTGTTTAAATGTTATTATCCTGGGAGCCAGCAGTGATCAGTGTTGCTGTCATGGAAGCTGAATGAACAACTTGGAAAAAGATGCTCCCCTCACTTGTGGGAGCTTTCCAGGTGCTTGGCATGCAGGTTTAGCAATGAACCCTTTTCTGGCAGGCTTCTTTTGGGGTTCAGCTGGGAGTGTGGTGGCATGGAAAGATAACTTGCCTGAAAGAGCCATCTCCTCAGGCACTTCAGAGCCAGAAAAACACCCCAAGTTGAAGGCCAGTGTCACCTGCACACTCCCAGTAACACCCTTCATAATCCTGAGAGGTTGTTGCCACCACACTGAAATGTTTTTTGTATTTGCTGTCATAAAGCTATTGAAACATGACAAGTGAAGATGGTGCCTTGCATCCTGAGGGATGATTAAAGCATGAAATCTTTGTACAGGTCACCTTTCTCTTAATTCCTCTCCCCACCTATGCCACATGAGCTGGCTCCTATGTTGAGATCACCTTGTTATTTTTAGAAACCCAGGTGGGAGAGTTTAGAGCAGGTAATTATTAGCAGGTGGTGCTGCCAAAAGACACAGGTGTTGCACAGTAACTGCCTGGGGCTTTGGAGCAGAACGAGGAGGAGTTCAGCTGTGCCTCAATGGTGCTGAAAGAAAGGGCTGCCACCACCTGAAACTGAGGGTGCCTGCTGTCCAGGGTGTCTCCTGTTCCAGTCTGGGCTTTTGAGAGCTGGTGGCTGCTGCATCTTCTCAGGAACTGTTGCTGGTTCCCTTCAGCAGCAGCAGCAGTTTCACAGGATCCCTTAGGAAGTCAGGCAGAGATGGAGATGGACGCAGAATGCAGGTGGGAGATGGTGGAAGATGGGAGGAAAAATTTCAGCCTTTTTGCAGAAATTGCTGCTTGAGACTTGTCTAAAGCCTTCTGCCTTGTGACAGCAAGAAACACTTGTGCTTAAAGGAATGGGACAGTGGTAAAAAAGTGTCTGATTTCATAAAAGTGTCATCATTTCAGCTGCATTAAATGAAACTTGCAGAGCTTGTTGGGAGTATTTGCGTCTGACTGAAAGAAGAGTGGAAAATGAAAGTTAAAAAGGAAGGTAGATGGTAAATCACTACACTTAAAATCTTTTTACTGCTGTCCTTTTCTTTAGGGTGGAAATTGTAACTGCCTTCGAGATTGTGTTTGGGAAGTAAACACTTTAATGAACTATTGCAAACACTGATTTTTGTTCCTGCAGGAATTGGTTTTAGTTAAATGTAAAACTGCTGCAGGGTGATGTCTCAGGCTGTTGAATTCTCTTCTGCCAAAATGAACTATCTGAGGGAAGAGAAAAGGTACAGAGGCTGTGAGTGAAATTTGCAGGTTTTGAACAACAGACTCCTGGCCACTGTCTGGGATGTCTTTGGGCTAAAATAATTTGAATACACACGATGTGGGTTGGTAGGCTCTGCTTGGATTTCACTGCACTAACCGTTTGAACTGTGTTATTAAGCTTATTAGAAAAGCAATATTCAATATTCTGAAGAAGTGACATGCAATTACCCTTGATATGCACTCAGGCTGTAACATTATCAGAGCAGATTTTCTGACGCTGCTGTGCTTTCACTTTTTCTTTGGAGAAGAACGACTGAAGAACAGTTGTTTGTTTGGGAACTGAGAAGCAGAGAGAGCCCAGGTCAGTCTCACCTGGTAATTAACTTCTTAAGCAGAGTTTTGCCTCAGGGGACTGTTTGTAAGTGCTGCCTGCTACCAGTGTTGTGCTTTAAAAGAACTTGAGTAAACTATCCATACAGGCAATACTTTTCACATTCATTGAAGTTTAACACTTTGCAGACTACAAGCTACATTGTGATATTTAGCCTGTCTTAAAATTAAATGTTTTCCAACTCATTATTAAGTAGCAGATTAAAATGCTTGTGCCAACTTCCAAATAAAAACCTCTAAATTACATTACTTTCCCTTTTTTTAGGTGTAAGTTCTGCAAGCATGTATGTGTACACACACACACACCCATATATATATACACATACACAAATGTATGAGTGTTTCCAATGTCCATCTTTGTAGCAAAAGCTTAAATGTTGCAGTGCAAGGTGAACAAGAGGATTTGCACTGCTCCAAGGAGCTGGAAGGCTTTTCATCTCCATTTCACCCTTACAGGTGGACTGAATGCTCTTTGGAGCCTTACAACCCTGGGGTGGTTTAGTTTCTAACAGAGAGCATGAGTTGTCAATAAGTTCTGCTCCAGGGCAATTGAGTTGTGAATAGAAAGGATTAGCAAAGAGTGTGAAAAATTAAAAATTATGCCATAAGAGATAGTTTTGTGGCTGCAGTAAGAGGTGTGGGCTGTAGTTTCTTTCCTGTTGGGGTTGAAAGCTTGGAAAATTGGAAAATGATCTTGCTGAGAGAGGCAGTGTCAGAGCTTGAAAGTGCTTTTTGCACATGCTTGAGCAGGTAGCAAGAAATGGAGAGGTGAAAGTACAGGAGTAGGTTCAGTTGCACTGCATGACAGGCACTCTCCTCCTGGCAGTTAATGAAAACAGCCTGGGACCTTGTAAAAACCCTCTGAGTTTCCCTTTTCCCACAGCTCTGTGCTCTAGAGTTAATTTTTAAAGCCAGCTGGAATGCAGAGCTAAGCAGTGGTCGAGGGAATGTGCTGGTACCCTGTTCAGAGGAATATTGCAGATGCTGTTGCTGTGGTGGTGTGTTTTTTATTTGGAGTGACAACTCATTAGCACAGGGAGGATGAGCCAAAAGAGGAGGTGTCCCCTTTGGGCAAGCAGCGCTCCTGGAAACTGAACGGTGCCCTCAGACATGAGCAGGGGCCTTTGAGCAAATTGGTGGAGTGGGATCATCCCTGGGCTCCCTCTCAGTCCAAACCATTCTTTCACTCTTGTGAACTACTACATTCCACATTTTCTTGGGTATGAGGAGTGTTCTGGTTAAAGGGAAGTTTCCGGAAAGGAAAAAAAGTTGTCTAAACAGGCAAACCACCCAGCTCAGAAGCCATTTCAAGTTGGCCAATTAAAGCTACACAGCAGCAGATGATTTAATTTAGGCTTTGATTCTAAAAGCAGCACTTCTTGCTCGTAAGCTCTCTATAGGAGAGAACTTTGCACGAGCGAAGTCTGCGGAGCTTGCTGGGATGTTTGGGTGCCAGCAGCAATCAAATTATGGCCAAATGGAGCTTCCTCTAATCTCATTTCCCTGGCCAAGAAGTCAAGATCATTAAGCCTCAGCTGGACTTCTCATAACTCCTCAGCTGCAGTTGTATATACTGAAGTTTTTGAGTGTCCAGATGGTCAAAAATATCTGTAAAATATGCAACAGAAGAGTGGCATCTCAGGGGTTCTGAATTAAATTTTTTTTGTTTGTTTTTCTTGTTTTTAATTACTTCAGCCTTTCTGCTATTCTGACCTTTGCAGTGGCCACTCATGCACCACTAAGTGATGCAAAATCCTAGTTTTGTTTATTTAATTGTATCACTTTAATAACAGAATCTTTTACCAGGGATTTCCGAGCGAGGAATGAATGAGTATAATGAAAAAAAAATAATAAAATTTCAAGTTTGAGAAGTTTTAAGCACCCAAATTCTTTAGTCGAGTTTTTTTTCCCACTTTCATTAAGCCCAGACAGTTTCTCTGTGCGTGTCAATTTTATGTTTAGCTCGATCTGGGCAGGAGAACCTTGCCTGGAGAGTGACAAAGGCTGTGAAAGGCCAGAGCATCAGGCTGTAACCAGAACCTTCCTGTGCTCACTGGTGGATCCTGGCCCGTGGGAGAGGCTCTGGGGCCCTGCAGCCTGGGACTGACTCTGCTGTTTGAAAAGTGACTCACCCTGAGCACACCTAGGGAGTAACCACTCCTTGCCTGCCCCTCTCCTGCAATATTGGAGATTAATTATTAACTCCTCACAGTCCTCAGCCCAGCATCCTTCCTGCGGGCTCAGAGAGGCTCTGAAGCTGCAGGAATGTTTTGCTTGGCCCTCCTGTTGCCAAAGACCCCACTAAGCCCACAGAGAACCTCTGACATTGCAGGTGGAAATATTGGAGCGTGAAATTTTGAATTTTGGTTGTGGATTTTGTGTATTTTTTTTTCTTTTTTTTTATTTTTGTGTGGTAGATTACTCTGGAGGTAAGGATGTGCCTCACTGAAGTTTGCTGTGCTGTTTTTCAATTTCACTCATCCACCTGCCCAGACACAAATGTACCAACTCAAGCTTTCTGTGCTGAGGCTTTATTTTGTTTTTTTTTTTGATTTTTTTTTTTTTTGTTTTGCATGAAAAGATACCAAACTACAGTTTGCCCCTGACCCTTGCTCTAGAGAAAGTAGAGAGTTCCTAAACCATGAATTAGTGATGGAACCCCATACATATTACATTAGGGCAAGGAACAGGGCAGAAAGTGGCGTGTGCTAATTCAATATAAACCAGCACAGAGTGGCACAAAAGGACAGCACTCTGCACTATTTGTGAGCTGCACTTCTGAGGGCTTGACGTGGCACTTTCCTACATAAAAAGGGTTGCATTGTGCACAAAGTTGTGAAAGAAACGCTGCTGTTCAATGTGTTTCAGCTGTTTTTTTTTTTTTTCTGCAGGGAGTTAGTATTTGCTGTCTACTTTGTTGTGTGGCTGTTTTTTTTTGGCTTTTTGATTTTTTCAGAACTGGCCGAAGCTCTTGCACGATCAGCACAGGGCTGCTCGCCACCCCCGTGGCCGTGAAGCCTCGAGCTCGCACAGAATTTGTAATTCTGTCTCCTGTTTGCACCAGATTGAGAGCAAAGCTTGTCCAGTTTACCTGAGCACCGTGTCTGCCTTGTTTGAATTCCCTTAGGTGTCTTTGAGCCAGGAATAAATGTGGTGACCAATCTCTTTGTGCCACTCTGGCAGGAATGAGTGTCCTCAAGAAAGAGGGCTGGCATGGGAACTCACCTGCCTGCCTTAGGAGGAATCCACTGCAAACAATCTGATGGTGTGAATGCCTCACATCTGCTGATGAAGGGCAAAAGCCTTCCTGTCTCTGAGCACGGTGTGGTTTCTGTGGTGCTCTGTGACGTTGCTCAGAGGCCTCCAGCTCTTGGCTGAATTGCTCAAGAGACCCAAGCAGTGGCACAGTTCACTTTTCCACCCACTGCAGTTTCACCCTGGCCCTGGAACTCCTTTAACTCCGTCTTCTTTAAGCTTTTAAGACTCTTCTGTGATGGTTTTGTTGCAACGTGCTGCTGGGGGGTGGCTCTGCCCTGTCATTGCAGGCCTGACAGGAGGAGCCTGCACCCTTAAGCTCTCTCAGCTTTGCCAAATATTGCTGAGGCAGCTGAAATTCATCCCTTCCAAAGCAGGCGTGTGCTGGGCTGGCTGCACATCCGTGACTCTGCTTCACAGCTTGCACGATCACACTTCTTACAAACAATCCAAGGGTGTTTCAGGGTTTTTTGTGGCTCCACTATTTAGCATTTTTGCTTTCACTCTCTTTGCCTCTTCCCTTCCCCTCCCAATTATTTTTTCAGTCATGCTTGCACATTCAAAGCACTGAATATTTTTAAGGCAGAGTTCTCATTTCCTCCTCGTTATTTACAGCTACACCAACGGTTGCAGAGGCAGGGAATCCCCTTGGTTTCAAGGTCTAAGTTTTCTACTTCCCCTTGCTCGTCCTGCTGCGGCATTTACTGTAGCACAAAGTCTGTTCCCTAAAGGAAAAAACCCAGAGTTTCATTGCTGGTAATACCTGAGCCACAAGTCTCCTGTGGCAGCAGCTGTTGCAGTGGTAGAAGCTGCTTTGTGAGCAGGAGTCTGGTGATGAAAGTGAAAAAACAGGAATATGGATCCAGCTGCAGAATTGTAAGCTGTCCACAGCTTATACCCAGATGTGTCAGTGCATCTACAAGGGTGAATCCTGCTCAGGTTTGCTGTGGGGCAGAAAGGGTTTGAAATTCCTGCCCCTTGTACCCTCACCTCATTGAGAATGACCACAAAACGGGCAAAACCAGGCAAAAACAAAAGCCCTGCAGCCAGATCTGTGCTGGTTGTGTGTCACTGATGTGCACATGTGGCTCCTCATTATGGTTAGAGAACTTTGCAGATGCCTCCGTTTTCCTTAAGCTTTCTATGCACAAAAACCAGACTGAAATGAATTTCTACAGAGTCTTGAAAGGAGTGTGAACCAAACCTTCTGACACGGCTCTGAACATCTCACTGTGCCTGAATGAGTGTTGCCTTGCAGTGCCAAGGGAAAACGATACATTTTTATCGAAACGATTTATTTTTATCGAAACCCATCAATTTTAATGTTGATTTTTACAGCTGACTGTTATTGAACCAGGCCATGGGAAGGTAATCCACGCCCCTCTGTGGCAGAGCTGGGGCTGTTCTGCCATCTGATGGCAGAGCTGGGACAGAGCAGGGCTCCTGCCAGCAGGACGGATGTCAGTGCAGGGGATGCTGCTGCTGCTGCCTGTGTTTGAATCGGAAATAAGGAAATATCCCATCCTTGTTCATTTATCCTGTTTGGCCTGGCTTTCCCCATCTCTCTGGAATGGCTTGCTCCTTGTGCTTCCCACACTCTCACATTGCTCTGGGAGCATCAGGAGCAGAAGACAAAGTTCTGACTTTAACTTTTTCGCAGTTGCCCCCTCTGTCTCTCTTGTTCTCTGTGTCTCCATTTCCATGTTTAAAAGTGGGAACTGTGTATCTGGAAGTCTTTTAAAATCCCAACCCACTCCCTGGATTTCAGCCTAAAAATACCCCGAAATTAAAGAGTTTCAAATCCACCTTTCTAGTTTTGGCACAACACAAATAACTTTATGAGCATGATACTTCTTGACTTTGTTCTTTCCTCCTTTCTGGCTTGATCTCCCAGCAGCTGAGGGCTGTGAGCCTGCTCTTGATTGCATTTGATTGTGTGATTGAAAGTGAGGGATTTAGCCACGGAGACCAAGCCTGGAAGAGAGCAAACAGACCCTGGGCCAGACTCCTGTAGCAGGGGAAGATGCTCTCACTTGGCTGATCAGGAGCAAATACATGGATCACTCCTGGACTTCCTTCTCCTGGACTTTAAAGCCAGTTTGACAGGTCATTCATCTCTTCCTACTCTTTGGACTCAGCTCCATCTCCCAGCAAGGCAGGGAGAGGTGAACCAGGCTGGGCAGGGATACCTGGAATCACCTGCAGTTCTCTCCTTTCACCTCCTGGTCTTGATGTGATGTGAAGTGCAGACATGGCTGACAGCATAGCCAGGCTGATGTAATACATTTTTGTTTTATTTTATTTTATTTTATTTTATTTTATTTTTAGTATGTTTCTGAAAAAAATCTGCAAGGACTCATCTCACTGCTGGCCTGCCTGAGATGCTGTATTTCTGTATTTTGAGCATATTCTGTAAGCACTGTAATACTATAAATCTTTACCACGCTAAAAGCATTGAAATGTATCCACTGTGCTCTCCAAAAATCAGGTGATGTACTGGATTTTTTATTTTTTGTTTCTATTTACCTTGAGCAGCTGCCCCTGTGCTATTACGACTTTGCATTTCACAAAACATTCCCAAGGGAACTAAGCTGGGAGTTAAGTGACCAACTTGCTTCTGACTGCTGCTGATTTGTTTAATCCATATGCCAAATATTAGCTGAAAAGCATTAGTATTGATCCGTCCTTACAAAGCATTTTGAGATATTCAGGGCAAATATTTAAGCTAAGCACAATTTTGTTCCCTCTCTCTTCCTTTGTTTGTCCTTTCCTAATTAATCAGTTTAAGGCTGGACTCCTTAAACGAATTAATTGTTAAGGGAAGCTTTGGCTGATATCAATACATTGTGCTCTCCATAGCTTGCACTATTTCTGCATTTGTTGGCCTTGTTTGGTTTTGGTCTTGTTTGCTTTGAAAGGTAAAAATTCTGTCTGGGAGGAGACTTAGCTGCAAAAAGGAAAATTGCTCATCACAGATGTAAGTAGCTGAGCCTGTATCTGTAATTCTCATCTACTGGAAAATGGAAAAATGGAGCTGCAGTGAAAAGTGGGAAAAGGCCAGCAGCTGCTGTTTCTTTTAATTCCTGGTCACCAGCGACTTTTGGCTGGTACATCAACTATTGAGCATTGCAGGATGAAAAAATGCATTTTGTGTTAAAATTGTGCTCCTTTTTTAATACCCAGGAGACTCAAATAGATCTTGATGCATATCCAAAATCCTGAATTAAAGAACAAATGTTCTGGGAAACAGCTTCTGCAGGGGTTTCTGTGGGTTCTTCTTGCCCCAAGTGCTCCTTGGAGCATTCTTGCCATTGTGCACTTTGTTCTGTGCCCTGATGGGCCAGCTGGAGAATTTAGGAGGGTGCAGAGGGCTGAAGTGAGAACATTATCAAGATCCAACCCTTCAGTTTTACTGCTCCCTCTGAGTCCTTGCTGGAGTTGATTGGAGGCAATAAAACACAACTCAGGGTCTCTCTGAGGCAAGAACCCTCAGCCCTTTCAGTTTTGGGGTGGGCTCTCATGGGAACGGTGAGGGAGGAAATGTTCAAAGTCTCACAAAGTCCTCTGCATCCAGGGGAACCTGAACTGTGAGGCTCACTAATGCTTGGGAGGATGTGGAGCCGACCTAAACTGTGCAGGGCTGGGAGCAACTTTTCCTCTTTAAAATCCAGAGTTACTGAATGACTGTTAACTCCTGAAAAAGCTACTACAAAGCTACTCTGCCCTTTGGGGATCTTCAGCCCTGAAGAACAGGGATTTCTTCATGCCTGGAGTGTGATAGGTGGTACCTCAACATTTCAGGATACTTGGCTGAGACACATTCACCAGGAGCTCGGAGCACAAGCTTGCCACAAAGCTCGGATCAGAACTGAAAATTCTGGATCTGCTCTGAGGACAGGGCTGTGTCTAGAACAGCCCAGCTGAATTTCATGGTGGATTTTGATGCTTTAAATTGTAAGTGGGGGCTCCATGTGGAAGGGATGTGCTTCGCTGGCAGTTTATATACAGCCACAAACAGGACAGGACATCTGAAATCAGCGTCTAGGGCTTTTATTTTTCCAGCATCAAGCTAATTCCATTGTTATGACAATGGAGCAGAAAGATGCTGACAGCTCACTGATCAAACAGAATGCCAAGGAAACTTAACATTACAGCATAACATAAGACAGTCCCAGTCCAAGTTTCATCCAATCACACAAAGCAAAAGCACATTGACAGTAGTTCTATCCAACCACCTGAAGCACACGTAGCTGTGGTTAAAACAATAGCAGTTTTTTCTCTAATACAATGCCTCTTTCATAAAAGACAAAGCACAGAGCTCTATTCATGACTAACCTTCTAAAATATACACTAAATAAACTTGTTGCAACTTAGAAGGCCCATCTACACAGTTCTTATTGTTCTATTTCCCATGTCTTCGCTACAGCTTAGAAAACTTTTCTGCTGCCTTAGCACTGTTCACAAATCTGCTGTCTGAGGCCTGTCTTTTTACCACCTTCCTAAAACCCTCTAATTTTATGGATTCCCACAGGAATGGGCTGGGTTCTGTCTAGGCCATGCATTCATTCCTTTGCATTGGCGCTGGCGTTCAATTTTTGGTTCAAAGCTTTGGTCAAGAAACCAATGCAGCTATGAGAGCAAACCCAGCTCCATAAAACAAGCTCAGGTCTCCACAGAGCCTGGCCAGGCACGGGGGGAATGGCAGCAGCACTTCCATGGGAGATGGGGCACAGCTGCCCTCTTGGTAGCAGCCTAATTTGGGGTGGTTTGAAGCCATCAGGGATCAGCAAGCACTGCCAGAACCCTCATCAGTTATTTTGGGTCACTTGGGAAGGATTTGCCTTCTGGTTTTTGGCTGTCAGTTTGTCTTTGGTAGAGAAACAGGCACCTGTCAGCATCGTTTTTATGAATAGATGGGATTACATGGGTTCAGAATTATACTGGCTTTTAACTTTTGTCTCTGACCTTTTTATAAATACTTATTTTCTAAATTTTCAGGCAAAAGATCTGCTCCCCAAAAAGAGGCTTGGCTGGGTGACTGAAAAATCATGGATATGATTTTTTTTTCTGGAAAATGAATTGATACACAGTGAGCATTGCAAAGTTTTAGTTTGTAGGTCTTTTTTTTGCAATTTTTACCCAAACCTAGCTATAATCCTAGACTGGAAGACCAGATTAACTAGGATTCATGTGGGAATATTGAGCTGAAATCTTGTAGTTTGTCTTTGCAAGTCAGGTACATTTATCAGTGATCTCTGATGGTCTAAAAAAGTGAATGAATCCCAAACCCACGAATCCCAAGTGAAGGTGGAGCATGGTTTTGCTTTGAGATGTGACTTTATTTGTACAGAGGGAGAGGGGAGAAAACATGGTTGGGAATTGCAGAGGTACTTAATGTTGTGATTTTAAGAACTGAGAATCCCTAATTCCCTCAGCTTTTCAATTTATTGGTCTCTGAAATAACATGAAGCTTCTGACTAAAAAAGGTGAAGGCCAAGCTCCCCTCTCTCAACTGGAGGGTGGATGGTGGCTTTTAAAGCATAATAAAACTGTGGTGAGTGTTTTGCTGGTGCCATTCAGGATCTTTCATGCGCTTTTGGGGAAAAGGTGAGCAATAATGGGCTTACCTTGGGAATTAGATTTGATTTTTTTGTTCTTGCTGTTACAGCAAACTTGGAGTAATTGGAATTACAATAGGTTAAAACTGCTGAAAAATAAGTTTGTTGGAAAATCAAAATTCCTGCCCAGCTATCCAAACATAAATACATTAAGTCCATGTTAAAACTAACCTGCTTTCAGTTAAGAACCGAATTGGATTCAGAAGAATAGTACTTGAATTATAAGATTCCTGAAGTTTCATATTTCAAGACATTATATCTTGTTTAGAATGTGATACCATGAATTTTATTCAGCTTAGAGGTTTTCCAGTTTTCCTGCAGTGACCTTGCAAACTCTTAGGATGTGACCAGTGACCCTTGAAAGCACAGCTCATTGTGTTTAAAAAACCAAAGCACAACCATACCCCAAAAAAAAACCAATCCCATTTAAATCTTGTTTTTTCTACTGGTCTTCTAAGAGGTTAATTACTAACCAGCATTTGCTGCTCATTGTACCCTTCACTCCTTGCTCCCTCTTCTCTTAAACTTTACATTGTCACTGTTTTAAAGGTGAATACATTTTCCACCTTTCTTCCTCCTCAGACAGGAGCAGCAACATGAAGAGACTTTTCTAGCAGGAATTAAACTTCCTCTTTGCTGCAGTTGGGCCATCTCAGTGTTCCACTGACCCAGTGCAGCCTGTGTTCCCTCCCACCAGCCCTGGACTCTAAAAACCCCTCAAAGCCAGCAGAAAAAGCGACTGGAGGGCTCTGATAATGAGCATTCTCAATATTCTTTGCTTTCTCTTGGTCTAAAACTTAATTGGGTGTGTGCATGGCTGTTTTTTAATGGCCTCACAGCAAGGAGCAGCTTTCTTTCTACATTTCTACAGCACTGAGCACACTTTGGTTTTACAGGCATTTCATTCTCCCAGTGCACAGCAAAAGAAGGGACAGCCCAGGCTCACTAACACTGATTAATGCCATTATTTTGGGGCCAGCAGGAACAGGCTCTGCCTGCTAAAACAGTTTGGGACAGTTAGTGATTTCATGGCTTTGCTTTTCTCACTACAAAGCTCTGGGACACAGAGCCAGCTCTGCATTGGGGCTCAGAGCAAAGGTGTGGCTGGAGATGGGTGGTGGTGTGGTGGATTTGGCCTTTGCCTGTGGTCTCTTGGAAGCTGGGTTGTTAATTTTGCTGCTGGTCGTCATCATTGTTTTGTGTCTCCCCTGTCTGCTTGGATGTTTGCAAGGGCCCTGCAAAGTCCTTAGCAGTTGTGTTTGTGGCTCAAATACAATAAAAGGGGGAAATGTGGAAGAGGTTTTACAGTGGTTGCTGTGAGCCAGAAAGAAGTTTGATAAGAGGATCCATGTTAACCCCTGAAAGAATTTCCTACCAAGGTCATTGACATGGAAACCAAGAAAGAAAGAAGGATAAATAAGAGAAACCTGCAACTGCCTGTTCCAAAAAGCGCTTTATTTGTCTCTCGTGACCAAAGTGTAAACTTAGGAGTTTTGTAAGAAAGTACAAAAAGCATGCATGTTATAACAAAAACAGGTTTGAAGCCTTCTGAAAATGGAGTGTGTTGCCTTGCATTGTCTCTGTCTCAACTACAACAGTGGCCATTTATTCTTGTTTTTGTGCCCTCCTGTTGTGGTGGATGGGCACAGAGCTCTGCTGTACATGGAACCGGTTTGGCGGTCTGGAGGGTTTGTTTTGTCCCTGCAAAATACAAATGAATCCCTGAAGGAAAGCAGGTTTAAAAACTTTTTGATTATAAGTAACTTTAAAATGTTATTGCTGGAATCATGTTGGTGATATGGGTTTCAGAAGTGGCAGAAATGGAGATTAGCTCAGGACTAGAAGGAAAACTGCACTCATAATATATTCTGCATCTATACCAGAAAAAAAACAAAACACCACGAAAAAAACAACTGCAATTCAAGGTTTCTAGGACAGGGTTTATATTCAATTCTTATAAAACTGCATATTCAGAATAAAAGCTGAGGTTTGTTATCCTTTGACTGGCAGGGGAAAGAATGAAAAACTAGAATTGAATAAACACATAAATGATTGTTGGGGTGGTCAGTGATGGTGGACTGGGGGGACAGTTATGGGGAAGCCCTTGGCCAAACAATAAAACACTGAGCATGCTGCCAACAACATTATAAGCTTGTGGTGTGTTTCTCAGGTCTGTAATATTGGCTAAGTATAAAGTTTGCAGGAAGTATAAAGTTTTGCCTCCTCGAAAGCTGCAGAAATTGCTGGGGCAAATAGCAACTGATATTCTCTCCACATCAGCTCTATTTCCATGTGTAGATCTGCCTGGATAAGCTGCTAGCAAAGTATGCCATGGTAAATTCATTTTGCCTCAAAAAAATAAGTTTCAGAGAGGGTTTCAGTATTTTACAGCAAAGACTTCAGTGACGGCATGTAGAAGAACGATGCTCTATTAAATTTGGTGTCTTAAGTTGGAAATGGGGCTGTGTGTTCTGTCCCCATCTGTCGGAGCTGGGGCAGCTCTCTGCTGTTCCTGGGGCAGTTTTTTCTTTATCTCTCCCACAGCCAACCCTCCCTCCAGGAGATCTCTGCTGTCCATGGCCAGGGAGTGTCCCTGCAGGGCTGATCCAATTCCAGCATCCCATGGGGAGATGCTGTGCCCAGGGAGGAGCCAAGCATTCCTACCTGGATCCAATCTGAGCCTGGCACAGCACAGCAGCCTTTGCCCCCTGCATTGCCAGAGGAGCAGCTTTCTGCTGCCCTGCATTGCCAGAGGGAGCCCAGGCCCATCTGCAGCAGCCCTGGAGCTGCAGAGGAAAACTCCCCCCTTGTGCAGGATCCCTGCTGCAGCAGAGCCACAGCTGGCACTGTGAACAAAGAAAACAAATTCACTGTAAACTGGGAGGTTTGGATGTAGAAATTCTTTCAAAAGTCCCCTATGGGGCAATGCACTTAATGACATGATTACCTTTTAATTATTGTATGGGTTGTAGGACAGGTTCCTGAGAGCAATTTTGCAATGTACCCCAGTGCAATAATGCTTAGGGCTTTCTAACTTCAGAACACTTGATAAATTAATTAATGTTGGAAATAATTGGATTACAAGAAGGAAAGGAAGTGGGATAAAGGTTAAGTGATTGTTCCTCACTCCTTTTTTACATGCTCAAGCACATCAGAGATGAATCCATGAGGGAATTAATCTGTCTCTCCCCTTCTTGACAATCCTGACTAAACACCCCAAAAATGTGTGTGTCTTTACAGCTCTTTTAAAACTCAAAACTGTCCCCTGTGTTGCAGGTTTTCAGTAAAGCACAAAAGAGACCCCAACAAACTCTTTAAGGCTTGTTCAGCTGTACAAGCTCTGGCTCCTGGGGTTTTGCTGGGCTTTTTTCCAGGGAAACCCCTTTTGTGTCAAGGCAAGCCTGGGGCCTGGAGCCTTGCTGGTGTCATCTCCTGGGGATGGGATGTGCCTGCAGCTGGGGAGGGAGTGAGAAGAACAAACATTACAACAGAGGATCCCTGGGAATAATTCCAGACCTCAGCATGGTAAGTGCTGGTAATTAAGTCCCCACAGTAATGCGTCCCTCGCTTGTGACAAATCCTCTGCCTTGGAACATTTCATTTAATTTTATCTTTTCTCAGGATACAGCACTTACATGATTTCCTGTCAAAGCACTGCAGCATTTCACAGTCCCTTGGAGGGTTACTGACAGGTAGCTGTCAAAACCAAATTGAGAGCACTTTACTTCCTACCTGGACCATTTATTTATTTTTTTTTAAGAATGATCCTTCTATGCAGCTAGCCAGTTAGCATGTTTATTGGGATTTTTCTTTTTTTAAAGTGGAAATTCACCAGTTGAAAGTCTCAGAGATTCCATGTGCACTTCTTTGAAGTCATTTGTCATTTTTCTCAACTAAAACATGTTGGCTCAGACATTTGACAACAACATGGGGACAAGTCATGCTCAGAAGTGCTTTTGTGCTTTAGTTCACTCTTCCCAAAAGGCTGTGAATTCCCTCTGTGCTGGGGAACAGTGTGTGATCATCAGGCACCACAGCCAAAATCATGGAGCTGGAGATATAAATGGCAGGGGTGAACTTCACTGAGAGTTATAAGAAACTGAATTGACATCTTCTTCTAGTTTGGGCTAATTTCGTTAAAGGCATTTGGAGACTGTGTTAAAACTTACACAGAGAACTGAAAAACTGAGGGAGGGTTGTTTAGGAGGTTTAGTCAATGAGAGGAAAAAAAAATGGGAGGAGAAAAGTAAAATTTCCTATTTGAAACCATCTTCAATTGATGATTCAAAGAAGGAACCCCCAGAATGCCAGAGAAAAATGAAAAGGGTTTAGCTTCTGAAAAAGTGCTGCTCAGACTGAGTGGAGGCCTGCCAAAGCATGGTTCATTCTGGTAGTGGCTACTCCAGAACTGTTTATTCCAATGTCAGCATTCCCTGAACTTGCAATTTTGTTTTGATTCCAAGCCCTGGTTTATTGTAGGCACTGTGTCCCCAAAAAGCACTGGGAGTTGCCTCAGTGCCAGCTGTACAAAGTTGCCATTTCACACGGACAAAAGTAAATTGTGAATATGAAACTGCAGTAACTTATTCTTCTTTTCCCTCCCCCTTCCCTATCCCTCCTTCATTAGATCTGAAAGTGAAAAGCTCCACAGGTGAGTACATTACTTTCCCCCAGTATCTCTTATTTGTGTTAAAGCATAAAAAGCCCTCCCCAAAATAGTTGGAATTTATAAAGGAAGAAACCTTTTTGAAAACATTTTTGCCAGTTTTTATTGGTCTTCCCAGGATGCTGCAGGTGCAATAATCTAATAAGTACTTGACTCCTTAAATTTGTGTTTACAGAGTTGTTGATAAATGCTGCTCTCCCTGGGTAACCTTGCAAGAAGAAGGGCAAGAGGAGATGATTTTTGTGGTGTTGTGTTTCTGCTGACACTTGACCAAAGAGGAAAGCTTCTGCTTCCTTTATTAAAGTAATTTTTAACAGCACATTGAACTGTTGCAAAAGCCTCCTGGTGTAACATAACCAAGGGCATTATTTCAGATGGGCTGCCATGAACATTTTTGTTATGCTCTGGGGTATCCATTTTTCCTCACTGAAAATTATTTCTACTGAAATCTTCATGTAGCCAAGAGTTTCTTTAGGGTAAAAATTAAGCACTGCCATTTACAAAAAAATGAGAGTCCATTGGCAGGGCTTCATTCTTGCTCCCAGATGATGGGGTTTAAAGCTGATTTACCAGAATTCCAAATAAAAGAGAGAAAAGAGAAGACACAGCATCAGTCTGCCAGCAGAGACAAAGTGCAGCTCAGCAACCCTGTCTCACAATATCCTCCAGATGTTTGAGATTTTTGGTGGAACAGCTGATTGCCTGTATGTCAAACCCAATTCCTTCCATTATGATTCAACTCACAGTGTTTTGTAGTGTTCAGGATGGCAAGCTCTGCAAGAGTGAAGGGGAATTACATTTTCCTGAAAGGCCTGAACAGTTCTATCAAAACCATCAGGAAGCAGAGAAAACAAAGTCTTCCCCCAGAGAATATTCCCCATACAAGTGTAGGTTTTGGTTGCATTTTTATGAATGGGAACTGATTTCTTATTCCAGATTGTGTGTATGGACTCTATTTGTGCCAGAAGGGAATTGCATATGGCTTCGTTTCTCCCACTTTTTCTGGCCAGAAACGTTCTGTGACTATGATTCTTTATCAGTCTATTCAAAAGATGACAGACTCGTGGGTGAGTTTTTGTCCCCTTGTTCTTTGAAACAATCATTCAGGTTGGAAAAGACTTTTGAGATCTATAACCTGTCAGAGCACTCCTTATTCTAACAGCAAGGGCACCCAATGAGGTGATGGTTGACTGCTTGATTGATACATTGAGACATAGGATCTGAAATAAAAGAAAAAGAATGTGGGAGGTGAAGAGGTTGGAAAATGCCTGGTAGGGAACTGCATCACATTTCTGGTGGCAATGATTTTCAATTTTTAATAGTGTGAATCTACTTGGGCTAATGGATTAATAAAGAAAGTAGAAGGATGAATAGGAAATTTCCCTTTAATCCTAAAATTCTACAGCTAAGTATTAAAAATGGTACATGCAAGTTTTCTCAAGTAACTGAAGACTTTAAACAGTGATTATTCTCTAATGTCATGTTTCAGGGAAATTCTGTGGAGGAGATCTCCCATTACCTCTTTTGATTGGCTCCAATAGCATAAGACTGAAATTTGTTTCTAATGATGAGAATTATGGAACTGGTTTTTCCATTGCCTACAAAGCTCTTACACCAGATGTTCTTCCTGGTAAGTTGAAACCAAGTAATGTGCCTGCTACACTCCTGGGTGGGGACCTGGAAAAAAATTTCAAGAGAAAATAAACCAGAGGAAACCCCTGTGGTAATTCTGTGTGGATGATGCTTTCAGGGGGGTGCCTTGAGGGAGGCAGCTGAGGCTAAAACATGTCCTGGACAATTATGTTTGGTTTTTCTGTGCCCAGCAGTTCACCAGCCATAAGGATGGGCCCAAGGGCCACTTGCTGAGTCTTAAAAGGACTCCTGATGTTCCTGTTCTGACAGCATTTCCAGCTGGTGCTTTCCTTTCCATTTTTGTCTGCCTGCATTTCCAGCTGCTGGCTGTGAGTCCATCCTTGAAGAAGGAGTGTTGGAGAGTATGCACTACCCAGAGCACTGCAGCAACCTGGCAGGCTGTCAGTGCATTATCTGTGCTCCAGAGGACATGCAGTTAAGGTATAACATGAACCCTTTTTATGTCTCCACGATGGAAATGAGCACCACTGAGTTAAGAAATGATGCAGCTCTGGACAAGCAAGATCAAGCAACATGAGCATGAATGATGCTGCTGGATGCAGTTAAGAGGAATCACTATCCATCCCAAAAGACAGGTTTGGATTTGTCCTTTAGGTTATGGTAAAATAGGATTTCGATTTCACGGGTTAAATTTCATCATGACAGATTCTTCTAGAATATTTCATGTTTACGTATCACCTGTGAGAGTTCTGAATGTCACAGAAACCAAACCTTGCAGGAATCACTCACAATCCTAAAGACCCTGTAGATCTTTGAATTTTTTTCCATATGACTTCCACAACAAGGTTCACTCTTTCATTTTTTAATTTAAAGCTCACATACCAGTCTTTTGAAGTAGAAGAGAGTAAAGATTGCTCCTATGATGCCATGACTGTGTATGAAGATGTGGGAAAAGAAGAGGAAATTGTTTTGACTTTTGATTTTTTATTTTGGGGATGTTCTATTTATTTTATGACTTTCACTAGCCCTATTGTCCAGGGTAAATTTGCTTGTAGAGTCTCAGGTAATATTATAGTACTAGTTTCAGTACCTTGAAAAATGCTTGCAGGTATTGCTAATTCTTCTCAAGTTACAGAGGCAAAGCCACATTGAAGTAAAGCATTTTTGAGTGTTTAACTTCTGTGTGAAACGCAGTTCTGAATTGGTTCCAGTAAAGAAAATACATAGCACAGTAATTTGGGTCTATAGGAATGATCACACACAAAGCACCCAAGATACCTTCTTGTCAGAGTCCAGCTGTTCATCGCTGCAGAGCATCATTCGTGTAATTTCTAAATTTTTGCCACTTGTCTTATAGTGAATGAGAGGAAAAATTTTTGGTCTCTTGTAAGGTGCCAGTACGTTTTAGCAACAATGTGAACTGTTTTCTGATGCAAATGAAATATTGATTTAAAAAAAAACCACCAAAAAACCAAACACAAATAAAAAAAAAAAATTACTTTCAACGGGGTTCGTGTAATGGGATTCTATTTTAGTTTTTAGGTGAGGCTCTGTGACCGTAGGTGGCTCTGGTTAGCTCTGGAATGGTGTCCTGATGGTGTCCTGCTCTCCGTGTGTCTCTGCCTGCGGAGGTAACACATTCCATGACTTTCCTGAGCCTCCTCCCGCCGTGGTTCTGCCCAAAAGGATGCAACAACCCCATTCTCCTTGGACCTTCCCCGTTTTCTTTTACCCTGACTTTATTTCCCTCGCACTTTTCCAGAAGCGGCGCGAGGGCGGGTTTATTTCTCATTTAGGAATCCATTAATTGCCACGCGTTGGGTGCACTGAAACACCGCTATGTCTTCATCTGAACTGACCAGCTCGACTCTGCTGCCCTCCTTTTCTATTTCTTGGCAGAAAGAATTGTGAAGCGCTGGAAGGGGGTGCGCCCGCGGGGTCACTGTCCCCGGAGGTGCTTAAGGAAAGGCTGGACACGGCACTCAGTGCCACGGCCTGGCTGACACGGTGGTGTCCGGTCACACTTTGGCCTCGGCGATCCCAGAGCTCTTTCCTAACCTCATTCATTCCGTGACACCAAGAACTCGGCTCCCGGAGCAGCCTGACCCGGGCTGAGGGCGGAGCGGTGCTCCCCTCACTGCCCGGGCCGAGCCACGCCCGGCCCCAGGCGGCACCGGGAGGAGGAACCCGAGGAAGGATCAGGAGGCGGAACCGGGAGGAGGAACCCGAGGAAGGATCAGGAGGAGGAAGCGCGGGGCGGGATCTGCGCGGCCGGGGCTGAGCGGGCTCGGTGCGGTGGGAGCTGCGGGCGAGGCCGCCATGGAGGCGTTTGCGGTGAGGGCCGGGCTGGGGCTGGGGAGAGCCGTGCCCCTCACGGCCGCCGTGCCCCTCACGGCCGCCGTGCCCTCACCGCCTGCCCTTCTCCTCCTGCCAGGGAGCGCCTGTGGCCGTGGCCGTGGCCGTGGTGGCGGCGTCGGCGCTGCTGCTGCTGCTGCTCCGAGGGACGGCGCGGAGGCCGAGCGGCCCCGTCACCCTGCAGGACCCGCTGGCCAAGTACCCGCTGCGGCTGCTGGACAAGGAGGTGCCCGGGGCTCTGGGGACATGGGGCATCGGGGCTCCGAGGGCAGTGGGTGCGCTGGTCTGGGAGGTTCTTGGCCCTGGGCTGCGCCAGGGATCGAATCCCCAGAGCAGGGCACGGAGCCGTCCAAGGATGGCTGTGCCCCCCTCAGCCACGCTGTGATGCCCCCGGGGTAGAGCAGGGTGTGTAAAAGAGTTTATGGCATGCTGCGAACTGCTGTTTCCCGATGCTTTGCATGTTTGCATGCTGGCTGTGTTCCTCCCTCTGTTCCTGTCCTGGGTGCACCGTGAGAAGCAAGCCCGGAGCTGCTGCTCGGCTGTGTTGCCTGATCTTTGTCTGCAAGCATGCAGTGTGCTCACTGGCCTTGAGCACATAGTTTCCTGGTTTTATCTATGTAAAGATGCCGAAAGGATTGTGCAGGCAGGCAAAAGTCACTCCTTGTGGAAGGAAAGACTGCTTCTGAGACTCCTGGTTATTTCAGCTTTGCTTTTCGAAGCCGTTTGTGTGTCCTTTCCCAGCCTGCGTGCTAACAAAGAGCAGGCTTGCTGAAGCATATTGTGTTGAGTAGAGTTTGAAATTCAAAGTAGTGGTGATACTGACCTCATTCTAACTTTGGTTTTTTAGGAAATCAGTCACGATACTAAGAAATTCAGATTCGGGCTGCCTTCAACGAATCATATATTAGGATTACCTGTAGGTAAGGACTGTAACAATTACTTGTATTTCTGGTTTTTCACAGTTCTTCGACTTCTGACTGTGAATTTAAGGCTCAGCAAAGCAAGGAGTTGAAAGCTGCGTCTGAATGCTGCTGTCTCAGAGAGAAATGTCAGGTTTCCCAGAGGGGTTTTATTTCTAATCTTTTGTGGGTGCTTTGTCCAGTTGTGTGAGGTAGGTTAGAAATGGAGCAGTGAGACTGAGCTGAGACTGATGGAATTTGTCACCAGTCAGGATGTAAGCAAGAGTGCTGTATGTCAAAGCTTTTTCATATTTCTTATTTGCATTCTACTTCCATCTGGTCCCCTCAGTCTGTTGGCAATTGCCCTCATGGTTTTGGCAAATACAGTCACGCTTGTAAAGGAGAAAGGGGGCAACTGCTGCCTTGGAAGATGCTGAAATGTTCAGAGCCTTTCCTGTGCATGCACTTCCCTTTGAATTACACACATTTCCATGCAACTTTATCTGGAGTTCTCTAGCATGAATTTCAGCCTGGGATTGGCCTTCTTTCCTGTGCCCTGGAACACTGATAGCACTGAACCTTGGACCTTGAATCAGTGAAAATCTGTGCAGGGGAAAGTCTCTCTCTGATCTGCAGATGTGGCTCTGTTTGTTCTGCACAGTTTGGCAGTTCCCTGAGCTGTGTGGCAGGTGTCAGGGTCATCCCATTCCATGCTCTGAGCATGTCCTTGCATGCTGCCTGTTTTTCTCCAAACTCTCTTCTGGCTTGTATGGAAAAGAGTGATGGAATTAACTAGACAAATGGTAAACCAGCTGAGATGTGCCCTGCAGTGCATGTGTTTATCCAGGTTCATTCTTAAGAATTTAGGAATAAGATCCTGAAACTGCACTACTTCCTGGGAGATGCCTGCTCTGTGCTGAAAAAAGAGAAGAAACGGAATGTTTCATGCAGCATTTATATGGCAAAGATTTTCTCTGTCATTGCATGTGTTACACGTGCAAGTTACACACAAGCAGGTTACAATACCTGCCTTTCTCTCCTGTCCTCCAGGGGTGAAAAAGATAATCAGATTGTAATTCTTTCTCCCCAGGCCAGCACGTTTACCTTTCTGCAAAAATCGATGGGAATCTGGTGGTTCGAGCCTATACCCCCGTTTCCAGTGATGAGGCAAAAGGTTATGTTGATTTAATTATAAAGGTAAATTTTGGTTTCCTTTAATAGAGATAGGTTGCTAACTGGAAGGAGGGCAAGCACTTCGTTTTAGTGAAATAGTTAGTTTTGATTTTGTAATCAAATTTCATTGTCTTTCGTTCAAATTTTATTAAATTTCGTTTTCATCGAATCTCATATTTTTCAAATAGGGTGACTGCATGGCAAACAACCCATTACCCTTGAATAGTAAGTTGTGTCCTGTGTATCTGCTGTGTGGCACTGAGGGATGGCAGAGGAAGAGTAGAGGGAGGAGAGAATCACTTCCCTGGCAATACTTTAGGAATTTCCCTAATATCTTTTACTTACCTGTGCATGGGTGCTGATCTCTCTCCCTCTAGATGCCTGTGCTGCTGCTACTGCTTAATGCAAACAGCTCTAAGCAGAAAACAAGTCACACAAGGGAAATCCTTTAAGCTAGGGGATGCAGGATTATCTGATCCCAGGACTTCTGGATTTCCTAATCCTTTTCTATGATAGAGTTTGTCCTTAGGCAAAAATCCAGGCTTTTTTAAAATTATTTTTTGCATGTTCTGTTCTTCGTGTTACAAGGGTGGTGAACTGCTATGAGCTGCTTAATGCTTCTTACATGCTTTGGAAGCTGAAAAAGCTGTTGTGTGGCTGACTAGGGAAGGTTTAGAAGGAAAAGATGCAGCAGTGCTGTTTTCAGAAGGAACAGCCACAAAAATGGGGTGACATAATACTGAAACGAGGGCAGCAGTCTCTAATCTGCCTGCCACCCATCCCTGTTATCCTGGCTGTTTGCAGGGAGCAGAGGGACATGTGCCCAATAGCACATTTTACTTTTTTTGGCTGCTTCCTGTTGCAAGGCTCATAACTGGGAGCAAAGAATTGCCTGGATTTATTTCTCAGGTGTTGAATTTCAGACCTGCAGAATTATGTTCTGCAGATACTGTCTGTAGCAAAGTTAGTGGTTGATAATGTGCCAATAATTGTTCTTACAGGTCTACCACAAAAATGTGAACCCCAAGTTTCCAGAAGGTGGGAAGATGTCCCAGTATCTAGATAACATGAAGATTGGAGATACCATTGATTTCAGAGGGCCAAATGGACTCCTGGTCTATAAAGGGACAGGTACTGTGACACAAAGGTGGGAGACCAAAAGGGAGGTATTGGTTATTTTCAGAGGTGTTTTATAAAACTTGACAGCTGAAGAGAATCTTTTCTTTTCTTTTTTTAAAGTGGAAAAGAGTAAAATCACTTTTCCTAGACTTGACCATGAGCCTGTCAGAGTTGGTTTGATGGGAAAGAGAACTTTGTGTATGGAATAACTGATGAGTGTCTCACTCTTGGGACTATAAATCTAAAAAAAAAATTTGCTATTGCATTATGTGACTGAGAAGTCTGCACTGGAAATAAAATACCTCAGCTATACATATGGAGGGAGATGCTCCAGATGCTTCTTAAGCAAGTGAGGTTGTGGCCTAAAATGTCCTCTGAGAATCTCTGTGCTGTTACTGAATAACCAGCTGACTGGGAGCCAGCTCTATTTCATAATTAAAACCAGGTCTGAGTTGACTGTGAGGAAATAAGCTCAGAGAAGTAATCCTCTTGTAGGATACAAGTGAAGGATTTTGCACTGATCTTGACTGAGAGGAGCTGTGTACTTAAGTCTCACCTCAGAATGCTCAGCACTTCTCTGGATGCTGACCTCTCTCCTGGTGACTCTATCTCAGCAGAAGGGAGGGATTTCCAGAAATTTTTTTTTTTATTAATTGATCACCTGTGGTAATTTGTTCCCATGGAATTTGCGTCCATGTTTGTTTGGAAGCTAATGTACCTTTGGGTTTGGAATATTTCTTCTAGGTACCTTTCTTATCAAGCCTAATAAGAAGTCTGAAGCAGAGAAAAAGTTTGCAAAGCATGTTGGGATGATAGCTGGAGGAACAGGTAAAACTAATCCCATCATGTGGGGTGTCTAGAGAATTAAAATGTTTTTTGGAGATATGTGAGAATTACCACTGTACTTTAGTAGCAGAGTATTTACACCGGCATTTCTTTTCATTAATTTCTTTTCATGGTGGCAACACTGAGGCATTCCAGTGGTTTGAGCTCAGTCCTGGGGAGTGGCAACCTGAGGGTTTGAATCCTAATTTACCTTGTAATCTCAGAGAACTCGCTTCATCAGTGACAAAAAGAATTTTAAGAGAATTTCTTGAGGGGTAAAATTACGTCATGGAGAATCCTGAAGAGAAAAGCCCTGCATACAAGAATTGTGGGTTTGTTCTGGAACTGTTTGTCATAATAGAAACGTTCCATGTGGATTAGAAATGCAGAGGTGTGTAGCCCTGGGCAGACTGAGATCCCATTGAAGACTGAAGGGAGGCAGCATTAACAGTGAAACTGTAGCCATGGAAAGAAATACCCACTTTAACCATTTTGGTTTTCAACAGGAATAACTCCTATGTTGCAGCTGATCCGCCAGATCACAAATGATCCTAAGGACTCCACAAAATGTTACCTCCTTTTTGCTAATCAGGTGAGTGTTCTGATCCATCTGTTTGTTCTTCTTCAATAGCCTACTTGGTTTTGCTGGCCTCTGAGCTTTTTAAACTGATGGCCTATGTTTCATACTCTTTCACACTTAGCTGTCTTCTCATGGTTTCACTGAATTCCTACATTAGGGAGTAAATACAGCAACCAGATCCTGATCCTCTGCTCATCTTAGTCCTTCACTGATTTCAAGGAAAAAGGATTTGTTTCCACTAATCTCTTTGTACAGCTAACCTTCACCATGCTGGTCCAGGGACATTTGCCAGGGTCAGGGACAAGTCCAGCTCGTTGTGATTTTAGCCCGGATTAAAAAGTTGTTCTAATTGCCATCTTTAGGACTGTGTTTAGGTGTCTGCTAAGTCTCACAGTTTGTTGTTCTTTACAGAAGCCTGTATTGATAATAGCTGTCATGGAGGGGACAAAATACCAATTACTTTCTTGATTTGCATAGTTTTTATCATTGCATTTGTTGTGAATGGCAGATGAGCTCCCAGCAGAGGGCTCCTGGCATGGTTTGGAGCTAACCAGCACTCTCATTTTGCAGACAGAAAATGATATATTGCTGAGAGCTGAGCTAGAAGACATTGCCAAGAGGCATCCTGAGCAGTTTGTGCTGTGGTACACCCTGGACAGACCCCCAAAAGGTAGGGACACATGGGAATGCCTTTTGCTTATCCCTGTCAGAGCTTCACTCGTGCTCAAGGGGACAGCAGAGTAATGTCAAGTGTTCTCGTCTTACACTTTGAAACTCCTCCTTTGAAACAAACCTTACCCCACACCCTGTTTTAAAAAGGGATCTAAGCCAGGTGGGACTTAAAAAGTGGGAGCTCATAATTAACCTCATTTGGGTCAGATGTGTTACTCAGTGCATATTTTCATGTATTCCAGTTTTTAGGACTTTGCATCAAAAGTTCAGCTCTGTTTTGGGCTATCTCCCAAATCAGGTTATGTTAGCATGCTGTTGGCCCTAAATTGTTTAATGCCTGTAAATATTATGTGCACATCTTTGTTTTGCAGCAGCTCCAGATTGCATTCTGGTGCAACAGAGCTGCCATCTGTATGGATCAAGCATAATTTTCTTTCTTGTCTCACTTCAAATGGCAGATGCGTTCAATGATACTACTGCTTGAAATAGTTTAGCATTTCTTTCCTCTTTTAATTTGTTTTCTCTTATCACTAAACGACATGGCAGAGCTTTTGTTGACATTAAACTTTGTCACCTCACCACTCCATCTAAAAAAAAAAAAAAGGTAGGGGTCTCAATACCTCTCCCTGCCACTGGGTGACCCCTCTTCACTGGAAAAGCTGATTCCCTCTTCCTTTTTATTCCTACCTGCTCATTTCTTTTAAATTTTATAATTTATTGTTTTAAGACCTCCATGTTTTATCAACCAAATCCTTGTTATCCACATGCTTGTTGTCCCTGTGGAAGGGGATCACTAGGTTTGAGCTGAGTGAGAAATTTAACCCTTTCCTGGCTTGCACTGATGGTGCCATAACTTGATTCTCCAGCTACTTCATGAGGTTTAAAGAGGTTTCAGCCTGTACAGAGATTCAGAGTAACTGAATTAATTTGTTTGTTGCAGACTGGAACTACAGCTCTGGCTTTGTCACTGCAGAGATGCTGAAAGCCCACCTGCCTCCCCCTGGCAGTGAGACCCTCATTCTCATGTGTGGGCCACCACCGATGATTCAGTTTGCCTGTCAGCCCAACCTGGACAAGCTTGGCTATCCCAAGAGCAGTACATTTGCTTACTAACACTGATGGCACCTGGTACCTTTTTTGGAAGTACTGCATATTTTTCTACAGGAACAGTTGATGTGCAACTGTGCAGCAATCGTGTGTGTGTGTTTTTTAACACCTTGATGTAATTTCTATGGTTTATAACTTCATAATTGCATGGTGTGTTTTAATACTAAGAAGTTGAGAAGTCATTTTGAATTGTATGGGAGTTACTTAGTCTTACCTCTGGAATTAGTATAAAATATTAATTCTGAGGGAAAAAAATGAAGATGAAATGTCATCCACATGGATTTGTGTTAAATCATTCCACAGTCAGTAAAAGAGAGGGGAACATTCAGAATTTATTCATAACAGTCAAAAAATAAGCATTTATACCAGTGTTATGCTAATTAGGATTTCTTACTACATATATTTAAAAGAAGAATCGACTGTTTTGTGGATTGACTATTCACAGCCAAGTTAGCACAACACCACACTGAGTTGTAAATACAGCATTGAAGGAAAATAGGAAGTATTGTGTTTGGAATATCCCAGGGCAGCTGGAGCAGCCAATCCCCTTTGCAGTGCTGTAATAAGTCTGTTGGCTAATTGACCTGACAAAGTATTTTAAATGCCCATGGTACCTGAGCTGGTCACTAGCACTGACTGCATTGCCAGACTGGTGCATTTCATAGCTTTTATTAAACATTAGTAGTTTGCTGATGCATAGACTTATTTCTCATTTTTTTCTGAATTTTCCTTTTTTTCAGTTTGCATTGAAGAAAAAGAATTTGCCTTGATTTTACCACTGTGGACAATCAAATAATGTGTTTATCTTCTTACACCTGACCATAGAGTGCAAAGTCTGTCATAAGAGACTGGTGAAGTGAGGACCAGGGTAGATCATCTGTAAAAAGCACCCCAGGTGGTTCTCAAAGAGCCCTTGCTGCATCCTGTTGCCAGCCCTGGTGCTTCCCTCTTTCTTTGGGAGGATTGTGGCTAGCAGTGACCTGCCCTCAGGCTATATTGGAATCTAAAGCAACACCTGCAGCCAGCAAGGAGAGAGTAATGCAAACCAGCCCCATACAAAGTAGTTTTCCTTACCATTAAGGAGACCTTTTCCTGGCATTTATCTGTTTACTAAGAGAGCTTGTTAATAGCTCATTAATACAGGAGATGTACATGTAAACAAATGCCAAAGTAATTGGTGCTGTAGAGGTGACAACTTCACCCTCAGCCCCTCAGAAAGTGAGAGGCCATACTTCCCTCTGATGCAGTCTTGTCTAGCTCAGTACAGCAGTAAAAAATTTGTCAGGTGCTTTAAAGAAATAAATCTTTTGTTTTATTCTGGTACTTTCCCGGTAGTCTCAGAGTTACAATTTCCTGCTGCAGTTGTTTTTGCCTTAGGTAAAGATTTGTGAACAAGGCAGCTTGGCATCCTAATAAAAGCAAGGGCTGGATGGACAGTACTATGTTCCATTCTTCCCATCCTACAGTGCACTGACTTGGATAAAGAGAGGACAGGACAGGTGCCAGTGAACGGGAGGAGAGATTGAAATCTTTTCTGGGGACCAGTCTGGCAAGACCACAGGACTGGTGAGTGAGCCATTTCTGCTGCTCTCACCAGCATCCAGCTGAATTCCAGGTAGCTCTGATTAGCCCCCGTGGTACAATTATGTGTTAATGATTCCTGCACTACAAGTTAATTATAAAAATAAAAAATTACAAAAGGTCTTTCACGTAACAGTACATCAACATAGCACGTAAAAGTCAACTGAATGAAAGGACAAAGCTTTGCCAGTCTTGGCTTTCCAGACTCTGGATCTGAGTCCCACTCCTCTCCCAACTCCTGTTTCCTATTACATGATGTGGGAAAACAGCACAGAGGAGAGTTACCTGTAAGCTGTGGCTACACTGACAGTAGGAAATGCTAGGTGGGAGGTGGCAGTGGCAGAAAAGAAGCAAAGCTTTGCTGCTCCACAGCATCCAGCTGCTCCTGGCCACTCCTGCAGGCATGAGGTATGAGCAGTGATCTTGGTCCTGCTGAAGCATCATCTCCAGTCTTCAAAGGTGGGTGTTAAAAACCTGCTGTCATTCAGCATTTCATCCTGGCTCAGCAGTGTCTGAAAGAGGAAGATGGGAAGGACTGAGGGTGTTGGTGAGAGGTCTGTGCTCCCAGAGACCCAGCTGCAAAGAGCTAAGGCTCACAACACAGGAGGTGAGAGCTGCACACAATCAAAGGGAATTTCTTCAATACAGCTTTAAATTTCTTTGTGTGGGGAAACTTGTAGAGATTATGTATCTGGCATGCAACTCAATTATATTTCATAATTCTTCATTATGTCTTCCATTCACTTATTTTTATTTTCTTGATATATTGGCTTCTGTGGCATGGAGAAGCAAAAGTGAGATGTTTGGTTTTGCACAGAGTTTTAGCTCATGTAAATTTTCAAGTCTGTACCTCATTCTTAGCTGCTATGACTAAGGTGGTGGTTACCTGTAAAATCTTTGAAGAATTGTTTTCATTTAAGGGGATGAATATCTGTCATTTTGTCAAAGAGCCATCAGAATTCATGAAAACTTAGGCCTAAATAAAGCTTAATTTCTAGAGCAATTTAAAAGCAGGGATTTTTTTTTTGACTGAACGTGCCACCAAGCTGTAAAGAGATACTTAACAAGAACAGAGACCCACTTACTCTTCATTACCACCAGCAATGACCAACTTTCAGTGAGTTTTAGCAGAGCACATGGGTGACTTTGGAACAAGAGAGGAGCCAGTACTTACCGTGAGGTGGGTTATGCCTTGGGAAAGAGCCCCTATTTGCATTACTGTGCCTTCTGAGTGTTCCATCTGTAAAAGCAGTCAGCAACTAGTTCAAATCAGACAGCATGTGCAATTTTATTCACTCTACATGCAGCTTTGGGAGGGAGCTGTGCCTGGACAAATGAAGTTGGGGTAAGTTGAATAGCTCCTTAACAAAAATGTCTGTGCTACAAGGTATATGAAAATGATAGGAAGAGGATCCTGATTAAGAGAGATTGATTACTATCAGTGAAAAGTAATATTTTTTAAATGGTCTGACACTACTTATTTCTGGTAGGCTTTCACAGGCAAGAAGTCCTTGATACAATCCTACCTCTTTTGTCATAGGAATGCCACCAATTCTAGCTCATTGTGATTTCCTGCTCAGAAGTCATGCTTAATAGACAGACCATGCTCCTAGAGGAAAATCCAGTCTTTCTGTCATGCTTGAACAACTGCACAGTGCAAGTTCTTGGCTCAAAGTTAATGCATTCCCTCCCATCTCCTAGCTGAGCAAGTGGACATCCAAACTCACAGTCAGGCTTTGGTATTCTCCCTGTTTAGAAGCAGTACATTGAAAAAGACCACGGTTAGCCAGTGAACACAAATGAGATGTTAGATGCACTGAACCATGCAAATGAAAAGATTACCTGCACAGTTAGTCTTTTCAATGTTGTGACCATTCTCTTTATCAGGCTTAAACTGTTTTTTATGTCACTGGAGAAAGGCCAGTTTACTCCAGCTGCCTCTGTGTGGCTCTTGTGTGTTGCTGAAGTTCACACAAGGCTCCAGGAGCGCTCCGTTTTTCAGGGTTTACATCCCTTTACACAACAGCAAAGTTGAAATAAAATTTGATGGTTTTTATCATCATTTCTCTGTATGCTGTCAAGACAGTTTCATTCACAAGTTCACTGCTACATTGCAAAAGTGAATTAACTATTGGTTTATTATTAATTTGTTCATTGCTGATGCATTGTCTTCACATATATTATCTAAGCAGAACTACTCCCCACTGTACACCATGAAAGAAAAATTCAGTTGGATTCTCTGATTACTGTCTGTTAAAAAATACAATCCAGTTGTACTTTAATATAACTCAGTAGCTTTGTACAAGTTTGTCCAAATGAATTTATTACATTAAAAACCACCCATAAAGATAATGAAAAAATAATAGTGTGCCATACTAAAATTATGAAAGCTAGAAGTACAAAAGTCTTATGTTTCCTGCAACCACACCCTTGACTGACAAAATACCTTGATCTTCAGAGTGTAAAGGTGTCATAGTCCTGAAAAAGGGCTTGAGGATGGATGAGCTTATTATGATGATTAAAAAAAACCCCAACATTCTTAGTCTGGAACTCTTTCCAGTGTCCACAGCCAATACTTTTCTCTGTGAGTTCATGCGGATGTAGCAAAGAGTTTGTTATAGGGGAACATTTGGTTATTTGCAAGCTTTGGAATGCATGGAGAGGATGAGATGAGCATGGCATCAGTCTGTCTGTCCCACCTGATCCAGTTCCCTGTCAGTGAAAGGACTAAGTCCTTTGTAGCCACTGTAGTTTTTCGAAGTACCATTCGTAGCAGCTGGGCTTGTATCCATAGGACAAATGTAGTCTGTTGATTCGTCAAACTTCTTTTTCCTTAAGTTTCCAAAATGCGAAAATCCAAGTTTCTTTGGCTAAAATAAGGAGTCAACACAAGTTGTTTGGGTAAAACAAGTAAAGTTGTTCTGTAAACATTCAAAATCCTTCCCTTTTTCAATTACTGCTGTACCCTGGTCATTGAAGAATGTAGATTCTGAATTAACTACTTTTGTTCTCAAATTGGATTCCAGTGGATGTTAAATTTATTTGCCTGATGCTCCTTCTAAGGAAAGGCAGAACAGATTGCTTGGTTGTTTTCAGGACCTGATTGAAACAGATACATAGCAAAAGGTCTGGTATCTAGAATTAAGGGAAATGTAGAACTCCTAGAATTCTCCTCTGCCTGCCCACCTTTGTTATTCAGAGTGGAGAAGTCTGACACTGACATCTCTCCTTTTTGGCAGCAGTACATACCCGAACTTTGGCAGTGGTGGTCAGAGGTGTGTATGCTGCTGACTCCATGGTTTCTCTTTTTTCTTGTTGTGCCTCTGGCCCAATTAACACGTTAAAATTGGTGGTGAGGTGGCGGCGCAGGAGGGTCTTTTGGGGTGGGATGTTCAGGAGCATGGCCAGCGTGTCACCGTTAAAGCGAGGTTCCAGAATCTGGGAAAAGGGCAGGATGTTTATTTTTTATATAAATATTTGCAATAATAAACCACTACAGTGCTTAGCTGAGGATTTCTCACTAAGTACCTGTTCACATTAGACCTTTTATAGCTCACTCATGATACCGGGGTTTGAATGGGACATACATGAAAGGAGCCAAGAAAAAATGCTGAGCATGATCAGGCAAATATGTGTTTATATATATCATCAAACCCATCAATATGTGTTTATATTTATCATCAAACCATACATTTGTTTGGGTTGAACAAGTTTCCTTTCAGAATTTTCTGCTCTGCTAAGAGTAAAAACTTAATCTTAGTAGGATTTCTACCACTGTATTTTTGCACAAATTCTACAGCAGTAGAATCATGGTATTTCAGAACCCTGACATTACTCAGCTGCAAATAGTTCTGAATGTTTTGAATTAAAAAAGTCATTTCCTGACTGCTGTGATTTCAGGGCAGTTATTTAGTGTGGCTCAGAGTTCTGGTAAATCACTCAAAGAAACACTCAGGGATGCCTTATCAAAAAGCAACTTTTGCACAGCACAGTTGAGGTTTCCTTTTCTGTGCTGCTGTCAACACACTTGTGCAGAGCTCAGCTATGATTACAGAAAGCGCTTTAGCTGTTCCTTTGTTATTTTAGCTTTCCTTTGTGGAATGAAGATGCGTGGATCAGACAAAGAGGCTCCTTAGAAGGGCCTGATCACGCTGCCACTTTGCAGATGTGCTTGTTTCTTTCAGCTCGATGAACATCAGACAAAGGATGTGATGAACATCAGACAAAGGATGGTTTATATTACAGCCTGAATTTTCAATATTACAGCCAGTTTTTCAGTAGTGAAATGGTAAATTCTTACGATCAGGCCCCCGTGCACTCCGCTGCCTCGAAGGTTGGGTGCGTATTCTGCCAGATCCACTGATCTGAGCCATTCCATCACCCTGTGGTTGGACCACTGCACCACGTCGGAAGGAGAGACGTTGTTCTGTTGGAGGGACCACAAAAGGTGATGACACCACAGCCTGCACTGTCTGAGTGTGCCCAGCTCAGCTAAAAACAGCCTCCCTCCTCTTCCTCCAAGGGCACTTGTTCTTCCCTGACTGAGGGATTGTTTCTCTTCAGGCCCCTTTCAAGCAGTCTCTGATGAGATGGCAGATCTGGTCTAATACTGATGAAACCCCCATGCGTTGCATCAGGAAGTACAACAGCAGAGATTGCAGATTACAGGGATAAAAAGGGAATGTTTGACAACAGGGCTATTGACAGTGCTTAACGCTAAGAAAAAAAACTGTCCTGATTAGATAAAACCTTACAGATTTTAAAAATTAGGTCAGGTGAAGACAAATCATTCCAAATTATTCTCTTGGAAGATGAATTAAATTTTTTCCTGTACCTTCTGAAGAGAAATGCATGAGATTCAACTAATAAGTGGCATAACTGCTGCTTTAGGTGCAAGTGCCTAGAAGCGACGATTCTTGTTGTATCACTGTGCACTGCTGACTTTCTATCCCTTTTGGCTGGGACCAGGTAATTTGTGCTTGCTTAAATTAATTTATTTCAACATTCTTTTACCTCCTCAACTGGCCTCCTGCGCAGACAGTGGGGATTGAAGCCGTTGACGTGCAGCACGTGAATGGCACATTTAATACTCAGGTGATGCAGCTGGCTGGTGACTTTCAGGAAGAGAAGGTCATTCTGTGAAGGAGAGAGACATTTAGGTGGCACAGACCACACACCAAAACAGATATTCTCACCAAGAAGAAAGAGTTTTAAATTTGCTGTGCATTTTTATGTAACACTACAGTAACTGTGGTTTAGGGAAGATGAAAGTTTATACTTTCAAGAAGGTTTGGGTTTTGTTAGGGTGAAAGTTTGGAGGGGGTTCTGTTGTTGGTTTGTTGGGGTTTTTTTTTAACATTGCACCCTAGCAAGACCTGGCTAAAAAATGAAGACAGAAGTGTAGCCTGTTAAGGCAAATCAAGGCATTAATCATCCAGACTTGTGCAGGAGAATGGGAAGAAAACCGTGGCTGTGTGTGGCTCATGGTGTGCTGTGGATGTGGTCAGAGCTGTACAAATCACTGGATTTTCTGCTGTTACTTTGCTGGACATTGTTGCTAACTTGGTGTGGAGAACAATGAGCTCCAGAGGTTACATGTAAAACAGATAACTTTGCTTTTAATCGTGGTGTGCTACATGATATTGAAAGACAGATTTTGCAGAAGTTAGCCCTAACGTGACTTATTTTATAGTCCTTAGGAACAAATTCCATGCACTAGGCAGCACAAGGGAGTTATTACTGGCACTATCTCTGTCTTGCAAAAATTCTTTAACTGCTCACATTCAAATGAAAATTTTAAACGTTTTTGCTTATTCAGAAGTTAAAATTGGTAAAACTGATGAAAAAGGACTGTACTTACCACAGTTAAGTACTGCAACATCCTCCCATCTACTCTGGATTCATGAAACTGGTCTTTGTACTGAGGCAAGCCAATGTCATCAAGCCACCCTGCAGATATGAGAGCAATGGGGAACCAAATCCAGATCGGTGAGCATGAAGCCCTTCTCCTCTCTTGCCGGGCCTGGCTTCTTTTGAGGCATTCAGGTGGCTCATTCTACCTGTTGCCCTTTCCTGAGGACAGCCTCTTGCCAGCAGCCTGAAAGCAACTCCCACCCACCAGCTTTGTCCACAGCAGCCCTGTGATATCTGATTTTACAAGACCTGATGGAGCACACCTTCTGCAGCACAATGGAGCTCCTCCCAGCCTGAGCCCACCCATTTGGTTTCCTGCTGCCTGACAGGGCTCCCCATGGAAGAACATACCACAAGCTGTATGTTTGGATGTCAAGAACAACACAAAACCCCTCAACTCTTCCATGGGGAAACTTGGTGCTTTTCAAAAGGTGCTTGGTAACTTTTTAAATATGAATCAGGCTGCCCTGTCATAGAGGTGGGAGAAATTCCTTCCCAACCAACTCCAGGAGAGTCCAAACACTTACGTGTCACCCAGATATGATCAAGTTGTGCAGACTTCTCATCTTGTTTTGCATTTATAGCTTTAATGGCCAAAACCAGTTTCTTCCTGTGCAGTGGATGCTTTATTCCCATTTCCTGGAACAACAAAAAAAAAACATTAACAAAAAGTTTGCCCTGCCTCTGGCTCCTTTCCCCATGTGAGGTAACTATGAAAATTGATACCGTGGATTTCAGAAAGGTAGAGCCAATGGTTTGGAGGGGCCTGGTGGGACAGAATCAGCAGGGATTACCTTTTCCATGTCCTGAGGAGTGGCAGTTAACAGCGTGTGGCCTGATGTCACCCACTGCCGGGCAAAAATCACGTACTGGCCCAGGCCAAAGTCCTCCAGCCAGTTACAAACTCTTTCAGTGCTCCACTGAGCAAAGGGGGCGTTGTGGTCACTGAAAAGCACAAGAAACATTGGGAAAACCTTAAAGGAAAGAAGGAATGCCCATATTGGAAAGCTCAGGGTGTGCCAGAGGCAGCACAGCAGCAGATCTGTTGGTGTGCTGTGTTCTGGGGTGTGCTGGGAATTTGGCAGCCCAACCACAACCTGTGAACAGCTGCAGGGCGGATAAGAATTTCCAGTTTTCTGTTTGAAAAGAGGGAAAAGGGGGATTGCTGAATCCTCATGGTTATGCAGGGTGAGGAGGTAATTATTATCCTTGTTCTTTAACAAGGTGAAATTTCTGACACTCCACCGAGGAGCGAGGAGCGCAGGCAGGGGACGATTTCTGCTACCAGGGAAATTCTTTCCAGCTGTTGTGGAATTCGAGGCGGACCTGAAACGCTTGGGCAAAGTCCCCAAGAGGAGGGATTGGCTGTTGGGCACATTTAACAGCAGCAGGCTGTGCCAGGGGCAGGATGAGGAGCTGTTACCTCTTCTGGCCTTTGGTGTCCTTGGATCGGGATAAGCGAGGTCCAGCTGTTGCCCGCAGACCTCCCCTCCGGAATTCTGCCAGCCCCAGGTCGTCTGCAGGGAAGTTACCTGACTGAGTTCTTCGAATTCTTGCAAGACAAGAGTGCCACGACAGGACTGTTAGCTGCTGACAGAGGATTTGTTTGCCTCTGCATGGAAACTACAGTGACAACTGACAGCTCGGTGGATCTCCCTGGAAACCGCAATTGCCAAATTCCAGAGGCGGCTGAAGGAGTTCTAGGAAATTCAGTCTGGACCTAGCTCTGGAGGAAAATAAAGGAGCTCCACAGAGCAGCTGTAACACTTTGATCCAATTAATAATCCAGACTTGGAAATGGCTGCTGTTGCTGAAGCAGATCAAGTGGACAGGGTTGCAACTGTGCCCTGCTTTCTGTTCCTTCTGTTTCCCCCCTTTTTTTTTACCTAGTGTCTTTCGTAAGGAGCAAATTGCTAGAATTTAATTTTTTGTGGCTAATAAAACTGCTGGCATGCTAAATTAATAGCATTAAGATGACAGCAGTGCCTTATTTCTTTCACCAGCATGATGCTGTGAACACTCCCAACATTTTTTCCACCTCCCCGTGTACAAAAGGACACACCTGTGCAATCCCAGAGCTGCTTTTTCTCCCCAAATTTTAGTTTATTCCAGCTACAGATAATTGTAGATTTTGCTGGAATTCATTCTCAGCTGAAATGCTTTGACAGTGAATAATTAAAAACAAAAAAAAAGACCTTACTTTCCCCCAGATTTTCTTGATTCCTTTTGGACTCTTTCTGTTTTCTGGAGCCCACGGAGATTGTGGACCTGAATCCGTTCCCGAAGAGAGAGGTGAGAGGTCATCTGAGACCACATCCATGTTCTCTGTTTCCCCTGGGTTAAGAACAGTATTATAGTCACATTTTATACTCATTATTGATAAAGTTCTTGTCTGGGAGGCTGATGTTTAAATGCAGGGACATGACACGAAAGTAGAGATACCTATAAAATCATTATTTTTTAAAAAAAGCCTAACATGCTTAGAAGGTGAAAAAACGTGTGCACATTTGATTAAAATTAAAAAAAAAAAAAAACATTGGGTAAAATAATTCTGTTATTACAGTCTTTTCTATTTAACTGCATTAATTAAATTAATTAAAGGTCTTCTTGCCTGCTCTTAATACCTCAGCTCCTCCATCAAAATCCATGGGAATTTTTTTAAAGTCAGTGAAAGCAGAATGAAACCAGGAATAAGTGCCATAAAAAGAAACCCCATGTGAATGCCACACAGCAGGAGCTATTACTTCATTTCAGTACTGCACGTAAGCAGTTCAGTCTAGAGGGCCCAGCTGGGATTAGTATTTCATAGGGAAAGGGAGAGGGAAAGGAAAAAAACCCAAAGTAAGCAGCAAACTGAGTGTTAAAGTTGCATCTTGTTTGGATACAGTACCTAGCACGGGTGCACTGACACTCCTGCCGCGATCTTCAGTCATCCCAAGAAGCAGAAAGCCAGATGGAGAAGCAAAGAAGATACAAAACACCAGCAAAATAAAGTTACAGAAGGGCAAAGTAGTTAAGCTAAGCATTTAGAGCAGAAACAAAAAGCAAAAGAAGCAGTTATATATGGAAGTGAATAGGCATTGGTGTGCACAAGCCCCAAGAACTCTGTACAGATCATCTTAAACAGGTAGGGATGGAAATGGATCTGTTTGGGCTTTCCTAACTATTCTTGGAAAGTTTCAGCTCTTTAAGCAAAGACTACAGAGCTCTACGAAGCTGCAGAGTATCTGAAATGAAGCAGTGGCTAAGATTGCATCCAAAAATTCCTCTGAAATACAGAATTGGAGGTGGAATGAATTCATTGCATGTGCAAGAAACAAACCAAGCCGCAGGAAAAATTCTCTTAACTCGGTGTATTTAAGGAGCCATTGCTTGTTTCTAGAAGAAGAACAATTTCCTTTTCAAGCTCACCCACCCTTGGATAATCCTGCAGTTAAAGACACTTCAGCATGGCTCATGCATTGCCTGCAAAGTTGCCATCACAGAAAAGCTCTTTCAAAACCACAACCCATTGCAACCTTGAAACTGCAGTGTGCTAGCAGCTTTAGGGACCACGAGGCCTTAAAATTAACCAACCACCAAAGAATAAAACACTACATCCAAACAAAAAAAAAAACCCTACTGTAGATTTTAAAGTGCAGGAAGACTTCAGAATCACAAGGGTTACTCTTGTGCCTGAGCTGCCAAGCCCTTCAGTCCTAAAAATACCTGGTCCTGTGCCTCACTCTTAACACCTTTCTGTCAACAAATCTGTGCTTAAGGTGCCACTGAAAAGAAATTAATTCAGGATTCCACAGGGCTGTGGTTGTGGAATGGAAATATATTTGTAGTTCCAAAGTCCACGGATGTTTTTCTGCAACGGAGAAAATTAAATTTTCACACTAAGCAACCAACAGTGCTGATGGAGGGGATTTTTACCCCAAAATTTTTCATGTTTTTGATGGTTTGTACTATGAAGTTTTCAAGGGGTATTGTCAGGTGCAACAGAAAAAAAAAAAAAAAAAAAACAACTCCAAATTAAACCCATCCCTCATTCTGCCACGAGCTATGGGATTATTTCTGGTGGGAAAGAAAAGAAAGAGAGAAGGAGAGAGAGAGAGAAGGAGAGAGAGAGAGAAAGAAAGAAGCAGGACATTCCCTAAGTGAACCACGTTGTTCTGCACAGCGGATTCCACACCATGCTATGTCCCAGCCCCTCAAGCAGTTTGGATGTTCCCTCTGGGAGAGGCACAGGTACATACTCAGGCCAGGGATGCTGTTGTCATCGTTGTCACTGGTGCCACATCCCTCTGGGGAGCTGTACATTTCCCTGCTCTCCGTTCTGCAGGGCTCGGGGCAGCTTTCCTGGCAGCGTCTGGGTACTTGCTGCCTTTCCCCACTGGCTTACTCTGTTGTTTTTAAAAGAGGGAAAGAGAAAATAAATACAAAATCCAAATTGCTCACAGCATCTGCAATCTGCTACACAATGTTCTTAAAGCTGAGAAAAAAAGGATGGTTCAGAATGGACTCTGCTCCCTGCACGTTCCTTACAGACAACTCAATTTAAACCCATCCATCAGCTGACAGTTTTCCTAGCTAAGACACAGCCCTGCCTTCCCTCATCTGCTCCTCCCACTTCATCCACCCTGCAATTGTTTTAAAATATATGTTAAATATTACCTGGTTTTGCCATAAGAATTTTTCTAGCTGTCTCCCTTTCCTCCAGGACCCTGTCACTATTTAATTGTTTGATCTTTCCAAGGTCAACTTTGATAGCACCAAAAATGTGTTTAGTTACTTCTCAGATAATTTTTTCTCCCCTGTTTTCCATCAGACTTTCTCTGTTTCTGCCTCACAATTGTATCTCATTGGAATTCAACCCAAAAGTATTCGTACACCTCAAATTTCCACAAATGTTATTTCCTACCACCGTTAAATAACGGTAAAAAGAAATCGAAGCCAAAAATTAGAAATTTTAACTTTTGTAAGGACAAAAATATCTTTGCATAGACAGAATTGTAAATGTGAAATTTTTTTTTTTGTTTTTAGTTTTTGTTTGTTTCCTCTGTTTTTTTTTTTGTTTGTTTATTTAAAGAATTACAGCTAAATTGCATTCAAGTGATATCTACTTGGGCACCTTGCTCCTTTTACAAGGGTAGATGAAATGCTCCCATAAATCTGATAGTTTTGAGCCTAATAAATTAATTTTCCAGGCAGAGCACATGTTTCACAGGAGTTCTTTGGCCTACAGTTTTGGAAATGGCCTGTTGGGATTTCTTCAACATTGAAAGGAAAAGATGGACAAGCCAACACTGTGGGTGAAAGCTGCAGGACAGGGATGCTTTTTGAGACAAGCAGTGAACCTGCAGCTCCAGCTGCCATTATTAGGGGGAGTGGTGTACATCCAGTATGTGTTTTGGAATAAACTCCCACTGGGAAATGTTTCAGTATCAGAATGGAGCTTTCACAGGAAAACTTTGCACTGGAAATAGGCAAACCCTATTTAGTACACAGGAAAGCACAGTGTGCTCCTATTCAGTAACCCCACTCTAACAAAATTTTTTCAAAACATTGTCTGTGACAGGATGATACATTAAAAATTCTATGAGATAACCACTGCTTTATCTGTTCTTATTCCAAGGCCTAGAGGATTCTTTGGATATTACAAATGCAGGCCAGATTGCTCAGGTCCTCAACTCCTGCTCCTTTCTGGCAGCTGCAAGAGTACATCCCGACTTGTACCAAAAAGAGTAGAGAAATGGTGTCTTACATCAGCAGTATGTATTCTGAGACTGACTGACCTCAGCTTCATGTAACAAGCTTCCAGATAAAAAGTAAAAAACCAAAACATTTCCCTCTCAAATCTTTACCCCCTGTGTTGTTTGTCAGCACTGGAACTATGCAAACATTTTGAAGAGAAAAGGAATGTAAAATGCAAACCAGCCATACCATCACAGCACACCACACCACACCAGAGAATTGTTAGGGAAGGTTGCAGTTAATATACCTCTTGTTCTACAACAGGCTGTGCTGGTTTTCCATCTACATACTATGGAGTTTCAGGGAGGGCAATTTCAAAGTTTTGTGGAAAAAAGCAACAGACAAATGTTAGTATTAACATACATACATGGAACATCAAATGTAGACTTATTGCTATAGAGATGGTGCTTAATGTATGGACAATATATTACAAGGACCTCTTAATTTCATCTCAATCCAATATTTAATACTAATTGTGTTTGTTCATTCCCCACTCTACGAAATTCCTGTTTACATTCTGTTGTGATCAAAGGAATTTTGCTATTTTCAGGTTTCTGGGTGGTCCCTTTAGAGTTGCTTTGAGCTGGGAACACAAGGGCTGTTTGACAGACCAATATGAAAACAACTGACATAAAATAATACACACAATCCTGTATGGATCCAGCTGAAACCATAAAGAGCTCTGACAGAAACCAAGTGATAAAAATTCCACCACAGTTAGGTCAGGGACACCGATGTGGTTTATTATTTTATTATTATTATTGTTGCTGGTAGTAGGGGGACTTTGAGCTTTGAGCAAGGCAGCACAAATGTGTATGTCCAGCCTTATCACAGCACATCACAGAGACAAATTCAGATTTTTGGTTCAAGACAAGAAAATAACTAAAAGTTATGACAAGAAAACCTTTACCAGTTCTCCATGGAATGAAATGTGAGTTCTGATTTGTCATGTGTGTGGCTACAATCAAATGAATGCAGCACAAATTTCATAAATTTCATTATACTTGGTCACTACCATCTCCAGGAATTTGAGAAAAATATGAAAATATTTAAGAAAAAAATTTAAAAATTCAAGAACTGGAGCAATCATATGACTGGTATCAGGTTTCAATGGCATTACTGGGTCTATGTCACCTGGTATTAAGCCTAATTTGGGTACAGAAAAAAACAAACAGTCTCACAAAGTAGAATTACAAAAGTGTAGAAAAAAGTCAGTGTACGAAATGACAAAACAAGACTGTGGACCACAATGTAACAAGACTTTGCAAACTGGGAAGATTTATTCTGGAGTGGAATTAAAGCCCTTGTGGTGCTCCTGCTGCTTTAACTACGGCAGCATCGCTGCCAGCTTCAGAAATGCCTTTTGTATCAGAAAGCTCAGGGAAAACACTGCTACATGCACACACCCAAAAGGAATCCTATGTGGAAATACCCAGTCCCAACATTTAGCTACTTTACAACATTAGCTGCCTCAATATTTCTGGTGATTTGGAAGTAAAATAAATTTTTTAAAAGCCTATAAACAAAACAATTCTGCAGTTTAACAAAATGACTCCTCATTATTTCTTGTATTTCACTTAAATATTTTTCTCTCAGGGCAAAATCTGAATTTGAAGGTGTGTCCACGTGGGTGTGTCAACCAGCTTAGAAATGGAGGGGAAAAGAACCTGAGCTGTTTTAGGGCTCTTTCCCCACACACAGAGTTAGTGGTGGTTAAAATTACTGTATGCATAACAAAAACAATGTTTATACTTGATCTTTTGTCTTTCAGTTGTGACATTAAACACCAGAAGCCGTGATTACAAATAAACCAACCTTTTCCAAGGATTCACTCTGCAAGTCTTCTAAACTACTGGACTTTTTTTTCTGTGGAACCCTTAAAAAAGGCACAGGCAAAGAAGCAGCAGTCAATACAACACGGTTTGTTTGCATCTCACCAGTGTCTCATGCACAACAGCTGCAGAAGTTCACATAATGTCTGCACGAAACATAGCTCAGAATTAAGATATTTGTTTATTTTATTGTGCTTTCAGTCTGAAAATCATGGCATTGAGAACAGCAATAGATGAAGGCAGAAAGAGCAACAAGGCATCCTCTGAGCAGCAGTGAAAGGCAGCCAGGCCCAGTGGGCAGCTGTAGCCTTGTTCCTCTAGATGATTTTAGAAACTCTTAACAAGCACAGCAATAACTCTCTGTGAGCAATGTGCAACTTATAGGGATTTTAGAAAAGGAAATTATTTCAGATTTTGATGAAAGTTACTTATTCTTACCTATTTGTGACTTCCGGAGATTCTTCCTGCTGAGAGGTTAAATTACTTGAAGGTACTGGACTGCTTCCACTTAAATAGAAATAAATTTATGTATAAATATATAAAAATTTTATATAAAACATAAATATATAAATATATTTTATATAAATAAATATAAAACACATATATAACAATATAACATAATATATAGTATATATATTATATATTTATAATATTAATATATTCATTCTGTAAAAATATATATTATATAAATATATATATAAATGCTGAATTATTCCTATAATTTAAAACTTAAACATCTAAGCATTCCAATCCTCCATGACAAGCACAGCTTTCACAAGTGCCCCAAACTGCAGCAAAGCCAAGAACAGTCAAGAGAAGATGCCAACAGTTAAACAGTCTAAATAATCCAATTTAGCACCACAGGAGAAAGAAAGGCCTTGCCTGACTTCCATGGCTTTGTGTGGCACTGGAGGGAGCACAGCTGGTGACAATTCTCCTGCAGAGGCCTGGGGAAGACACAAGAGTTTCAATCCTGTAGCTCTGGTGTCTTCTGCTGAATCTACTGTGCCCATACCAATAAATACAAAAATTCTGCCAGGGTTGAAACCTCACCCACATTACTACAGAGAAACCAACAGCAAAAAATCATCCATGCAGCAGAACCTGCTTGTAGAACATCTGTACCTCTGTTTTCAGTAATTCCCCTTGAGAGTTATTCAGAAGATTCCACTTCCTTAAAGTTGCCTCAACATCCTCTTCACAGCCACCAGAGACAGGAGAGCCTGAAAGCATTGGAGAGTAGAAATAGAAAGGGAGAGCAAGAGGTAAAGTTTGCTCTCTGCAGTATCAGCTCAACAATCCAGAGCATCATGGCTTGCTCCTTGCTTCTTTTTATTTATTTACTTAATGAATGTTCAGAGAGACATTTACTCTCATTCTCTATTTTGTGTGTTAAATACATTCACTCTCATTCCATATTTTTGTGTGTTAAACACAAGTTCCCATTCTGCCATGCAAGGCCTGAAAATATTGTTATTGCTTGTTAATGTGATGGTGTGCATTGAACAAAACTGTCCTTTCAGAAGGTCAAGCATCCCAGATTCAATTCAGCACTGAAAATTAGGGTGGCAACTTAAAATGAGATTGTCCTAAAACCCACTCCACTTCCCACACTGTAAATGAGAAATGGGACACAGATTTTTTTTCCCCCCCCGCTCAGATTTTGAAGTTAAATACACAGAACTGTGTGCAGCAAAGCAATGTGGGTTTTCAGTTTTGCCTTCCAAACAAAACTTGTCAGCTCTCAGGGTTTTCCTCAGTGGAAGGAAAATGAGCTCTCCCTCTCTAGGATCATTTTATGCTGTGAAATATGGCTGGTGGTCACAGGTCATAATGGTCACAGGAAACACCACATAAACTACAAATAAAAGCAGGAAATTATTCCCAAGCCATTTTACCATGAGCTGCAATCATGATGTCCTTGACCCTCCTGTACTGGCTTAGCAGTAGAGTCAGCTCCTCTATCCGACGGTCCTGTGGAAAACGTGAATTAAATTAAATTACATTTTAAATCCTTCATTTTTAACTGCAGAAACACTGTACTACATCTCTGTGATTTTCATGAAAACAGGCTCAGTCCCTCACATGCCTTGTAAGGAATGTTATTTGCCTTTGTGCACAATATTTGCTGGACAATGTGAAATTACAGTTGTAAGGAAACCAGAGGAGTTTGACATTACAGCTTTTTTTGAGAAATAAATGTTATGAGCCACATTAATGTTCTCCAGAACTAATGTTTCCTGTCTGGATTCCCTACTTGCTAAAGGAACTTTTTAGAGATGCATATTATTGTCTATGTGATCATACATGGGTGTGCCACCATCCAGAACAATCCCATGGCTTGATTTCTTACCACAAAAATGACAGCCTCCTGAAGAATGAATCCCCTTTCTCTTTTAGTCTTTACAGAAAGTGTGTTATTTGGAACATTTCAGAGATTCAAAACCATAATTTCATTCTTAACACATAGAACAAGGATTATTTTCTCACCTTTTCTTCATTTGCAGCCAATAATGTCTCCATTCCTATCTTCAACCTCTGAACTTCTTGGTCTGAAAATGTTTTAAAATGTTGTAAGAGAAATCAGACTTGTTCTGTTTACTGTAAATAGATGTTTTGTGATACTTTCCCTATGTTCTTACTAATAACCAAAACCATGTCAGTGGCATGGCCAGTGCACCACTAAACTACATTTAGTGTAGATTTTTTCAGAAGCTGAACTATAAAAAGTATTGCACAACACAAACATCCTGGTTTTGCTTACAAAAGACTACATAAAACTATTTTTAACTATGAAAGTCAAGCAATGGAAAAGAAAAGAAACCCAGAAGATCATTTTGCAAAAAAGATGAGAGTGTGTTTGCTGTTATATACTTAAGGAAATAATTTAAAGTAGGATTGAAAATATATTCCATCTGAGAAGTAGCTAAAGTACATCCAAGAACTTGGGAATGAAAAGTAACAAAAAACTGATTTGATAGAAGGAAATTCTGTAAAATGTTATTTACTTAAATGTTTCAGTATTGGCAACTTGGTTTAAATCTACGTCACGAGCCAATGGAGAATTTCCTCACACGCAATTTAGTGATAGAGGTTATCCAGTAATGTTAAAATCAAGTCAATTAAAACAGCCTCTCTGAAACTGATGAGGTTGTCAATCACATCCTAACTTTGCTGAGCCAAGTCTCTCATTTTTCTCTACACAACAGTCCCAGCAAACCTTCCTGAGTAAACCAAATGTGATGGAGACAGAACCTGAGATAGTTCCTGTCTTGTAATTCCCACCTCCAGCTATTCATGCTTTGACATCACACCACACACAACTGTTCCCAAAAAACCATGAAAACAGATATGGCAGCAGGCAGGAAGGGAGAGAGGGGGAAAAAAAAAGAAAATCAACATTGCCAAAGAGCATCTGGGAAAAAAGGTTTTACAAATGAAGGTTGAACACACAATGTCACAGCTAAGCTATTTGAAAAAGCTGTAATTAGTTTTTATTGCAGGGATTCTGGGAAGTGCACACCTTGCAATGATTAAGTTTAAAACATGTACATGAACCTCACAGGTGTTTTCTCAAAGAAGAGACACAGGACATGCACAGGCACAGCCAAATCAAAAACTAAAGCCAGCAGGCAGCGGGCAAGCAACTGGGAGACTTCTTTTAAAAAATCACAGTCCTACTAATTTCTTTTTATAAATGTTAGACTTCAAAAAGGACTGGTGTCAAGGTAGATTTAAGCAGACTAAAGCAAATTTTACTTACAGTATTCATTAACATCATCAAGTATGGGGACATTTATTCAGACTTTAAAAAAAAAAAATTGATGCAGTGATTTAAAAAATAAAAAAGCCTAAATCCTCCCCTCCACAGAGAAAGGCTTTCAATTAAAGCTGTCTTTCCCATTATTAAATGGGGTTTACATATGTGCAAATGAAAGGGGGCAATTGTTAAGTTTTGGATCTGTTAACCTTGACAACGTCCCTTTGAAGTCCAACAATTTGATTTGTGAACCTCTGACCTTTATTTCTGCAGTGAAATCTCACTGAGCAGGGAAAGGAGCTGTCTGCTTGCTGCAGGCAGTCAAAGCAGTGTCTCGTGTGTGTTACAATTAGATAGCCAAATCTAAACAAACATGGAATTATTGCTGCAGGAGGCATCTGAGTTAACATTGGTGTGAAAGGAACAGTGAGATAAAGCCAAAAGGGAATTGCAAGGCTTACGTTTTTCTTTTAGCCTTCTCCTATAAACCTCCTCTACGATGGGAAGTGGTGACAGTCAAGTAAAGTATGTAGAAAAAGCACACATTAGATCAATTCTGCAATTTAATTAGGATATGCATTCTAGCATACTACAAGTACATTCACATTATTTTTCAGCTTTATTTGAGAAGACCACCTAAAATTCTGATCAATCAGTAAATTTTGTTTGTTTGCTTGTTTTCAGAAGGATTGTTACTGTTTCCATTCAAATACAGTCTAAGTGCTTTCCTTGAATGTAGCCCACAGATTTTGTAGAGGGTTTGATTCTTCTCCCACTGGAATCAAGGACAGTTTCACCACACTGCTAGAAGCTGAGCGCTGCTGAGCTCCAGATTTACTGTCATACCACTATCTTTCCTTTGAAATACCCTAAATTATTTGGGAATCTTGCAGAAAATACGTATTTCTATTAGTAGAAAGGTTCCTCTACCAAGCACTGCTGTTAGACAAACTAATTTTCTGGTTAGACATGCAGCTCTCTACATGCACAAGCTCTGCAGCTGGGTGAGATCACCACAAGGAGATGTTAAGTCACTCTGCTGGAATGAACCAGAGGAGGTTCTTGGGGAGCCCTGGGAAGGGGGAAGCACAGCACATGGAAATTCACATCCCAGCCAGGGCAGTCTTGGGAAGCCTCGGTTAACACCCACAGAAGCTGTTAGAGCAGCAAAGCTGATGCCCTGTGCTAAACTGCACACAAACACTCCTGCATGGCTGAGCGCCGGTGCTGCAGAGGAAAAAGGTCCCTAATTCCATATTCTCCTGGCCCAGCAGTTGGCAGGAGCCCCAGGGAGTGAATACTTCAGAGAGCTGTGGCACCACTGGTTGAGACCAAAGGCTAAACAAACTGGTTTGTTTGCCACTGACCTGTGTCAACAGAGACAAACAGAAACCTGCAATATCACAGAGCCCTGAACCAGCCCAGGCTGGCAGGGACACTGAAAATGCAAACTTTCATGGGACAGGGAGCCTGAATGAGACACAGCCATGAAGAAAGGAAGCAATGACTCTTTTGGGATGTTTGGACATTGAAACATTAGGCTTAGCTACTACCATGACCCTTTTTTTTCCCCCTTATAAACCAGAAACTGTAAAGATTTTTCAAAGAAATTTTCAAGGTATACCTGAAAAATAAATTCCCGTTAAAGTACAATGAGTCTTTACAATTATAAACAAAACACCAACAGAAAAAGTTTCAGGGTCCTGAGGATACTGATTTCAATTTGTGCTGCCTCTAGACTGGAATGGAATTTCTCACATTCTACTCTACCAGAACACAGAATGAATTGACATTGCTTTTCCTCCCATAATAAACTTTAACTCAACTCTTGCATATCTTTGTATCTCTTTGCAATCCAGTGTCCGAGCTGCTACCAAAGCAAAGTTAAAGTAGGGTTCTGAATTTTTAATTTTGTTTCCCCTCCTCTTACCTCTTTCTGCCACCTCAGTGTATGAGGAGGTCCTGGAGAGCTGACTTTGCAAGCGTTCTATCTCTGCATCTTTGAGAGCCAGCTGCTCCTGGAGCTGGGCTATCTCAGCCTGAAAAAGAGCACAGCAAAGTCAGAATAACTTCCCCACCCCTTGCCTGTGAGTCTTTCCCAGGAACGAGGAGATGTCTGAGCGAGGCTGTGACTGAGGTCAGTTACCAGCTCAGGATATTTCACAAACACTAGGACAACTATACACATTTATGCTGCTATTGCTACTAGAGATGCTCATTTTTCCCCATGCAATTAGCTCCTGGAGAAGGCAGACTAACATTTCCAAGGATTTATGAAGGTAAGGAAACTCTGGAAAGCTCTCAATGCTACAATGTTGGTCACATAATAATAATAATGACTATTATAGGGAACTCAAACTTTGCATGGAGACCTCTAAAAGATATCAAATTATTTTTAAACAGATGCTGGTGTTTTTTATTTATTATTTATTTTATTATTTATTTTTATTTTTAATCCTAGTTACTACTTATCAGTACAACTGAGAATCTATTAATATTGGAGCCTTCTCTGCAAGATAACAAAAGTGCTTTTCCTCAAAACAGCAAATAGGGTTGAAGGAAAGCACGGCCTGGAAAACCACCACACACATGCAACACAATACCATATTCATTTACATTTACTGGAGATTTAGGGCTGCCACCCGATTTGGATGGAAAATCCCACATGAAAAAGCTCAACAAGACAGAGGGAGAAGAATTCTGCGATTGTTCAGCTTGAAATGCTCTGATTCTGATCTGGTTTATGTCTTTATGAGAAAAACTGCAAGCAGCACATTTTAGTAAGGCAGCAGTTTGATAAGATTTTCTTCAGAGGTCTCAAAATCATTGTGGGTCAACATTCTACATTTCCCCTGTAAAGGCACACCAAGCCTCCTTGCAGATGAAGGACCAAAAAAAAAAAAAAAAGGAGGGGGGGTAGGGAAAAAGGGAAGAAAAAAGCAAAGAAAAAGGACAAAACCCCCATGATTGTGACCAGTTTCTCAAAATAAAACAAAGCAGGAAAGATGCAAACCACCAAAGTACATTATCCAAACAGGGAGAAACGCGGATTAATTAACACACAAACTTATTTTCACCTGGAAGCAAGCAGTTGGATTGCAGGATAACATCACTGCTCTGCCTAAAATTCCATGTGGAATAGAAGAATCTGCTTTGCTGCATCTCTGAAGGGCTCCTACACTTCCCACTGACTAATGTGCTTTTTATATCCAGCCATGGATTTATTCCAATCTCTCGTCTAAGAAGCTGGAACAACAGGAAGACAAAAGTCTGCAGACCTCCTAACACCACATCTGGATTTGCCTCCCCTGGTTCACTCAACCTCAGAGCTCTTTCAAAGGCTCTCTTTTCCCTTAATATCTAATTCCTGTCATCTCTGATTATTTTTCTGCTTCCTCTCTCTTTCCTTGTACTTTTCTTCCTTTCCAGTCCTGCACCTTCTCTCCCTCAGCGGGTTTTATGATTCTTCTTTCCTATTTTCCTTCTGCTCCTACTTTTTCCATAATTTCTGTCTTGGCAGCTGGCCACACACTGCTTGAGAAAATATTTTCCCAAAGGCTGTTCATCTCCACCACGTCAGAGAAAACATTTTCATGGATTGAAGAACTATTATCTTAATGAGAAAAAAGACATGACAGCAACATTCTGTTATTCATCCAAGAAGTCTCAAAAGAAAGAAATGCTAATACAAATAATAGCTGTTTGTCATGTCTGGATCAAGCTATCAAGCATTGAATAGAAAATTCAGTTTAATAATTTGAAATGTTTCTCCACGGTTCAACCACAAGTCAAGAGTCAGCCATTCATATCAACAGGGATTATTACACAAATGAAAGGAGATGTGATTACACCACAAGAAGGAAAAATTGTATGGTGCTTTATAATCCAGCAGAAAAGGGCTAAAAATTCAAACTAGAAATAACAGTGAGAATGTTCCACTAGAAAAATTAATTGCTGGGGAAAATGATTAAATGCTTGACATGTCAAGTTTCTCCAGATTATGATCCAACAGCTATGCAGGACTTAAGGTCAACAAAAGTGTAAGGCAGCCGTGCAGTGTGATATACACAAAGTCAAAGCAGATGATCTAATGGTGTATTTTGGGCTTAATGTCTGTGAAAACAAATTCCATAGTAAGCAAACACCCAACAAACTTTGCATGCCTCTTCAGGAAAGTATATCCCACAGAGGGCTTGTCACCATTACACAAATCAAGGCCAGGAAGCCTTCAAAGAGGCCTTTACTCTGAGCAGCTCTTTGCAAGTCAAAATGCCTTTTGTGGTTTCCTAAAATAAGAATTGCAAGAAGTACCAGACTGAAAGCTGCATGGAGGGAGCAAAAGGCACAAAGAAAGCTACACCGCCTTCAAACCAAAATATTTATTCCAAAGATGGTTCAAGAAAACTTGACTTCACAGCTACCCTGCACAAGGCAAATGCCAGAAAAGTAAATATTGATGAGAAATGGAGCATATCCCCTCCCAGCTGATAGAAGCCTGTCATTAGAAAATGCCAGGGATTGTGCTTACTTTAGTTGCTTTCAGTTTCCACTCATACTGATTTCTTTCATTTTCCAGTTCTTCCACTTTAATTTTGAGGTGTCTGAGTTCCTGCAACAAACCCTGCAGAGGAAGAAGGAAATTAAAGGCAAGGTTTTTCTGGCAGATATTAATTTTTCCCAGTCCTGAATTACAGGTCATGCACGAACCACACCGTATTCAACTCTGAACTGCCACACTAAAAACTGTGACCTGCTCTAAGAGGCTGTCCCTTAAATGTCCCTTTTCCCATTCCTTGTTAGAATTGTATCTTACTCACTAGAGTACAATATTATTAAAACCTTGATGGAGCTCTAGCAAGACAAAATGTCTTAAAATGAACTGAGGAAAGGAACAGTTTGGAGGAGTAACCCAATTTTGGACTCCTGTGCAGTACGTACATTAAGCACCACACTAACATCTTGGATTACATTAAGATTTATTTGGATTGACTCTTAGATTTGACCCTCAGATTATTTCTCCAACCTAAAGCCTGTAGTTCCAACAGTCCATTAAGCAGTTCTGCACAAAAACAAGCCCAGAAACAACAGCCCTATTTTCAAAATATGTGTAACACACAGAATAGTTATTTTTATAATACAAACATATGAGAGAAATTACTGAAAAACTCCCTCACAATACAAGAAGATTACTTATGAGCTCTGGGCATGCAAATTTTAACCAAAGAAATGTGGCAAAAACCTGATTTGAAATCAAGTATTAATTTTTTTTTTTTCTAGGCATACTAGTATTATTTCACCTTCAGTGATATGAAGCCATTTATGCAAAGTAGCTTTTGTCTTGCCACGTGACACATTTTTCATCAAACACAACCAGGATCTGTTATGTAAATTCTGGTACCTGCTAATGGCAGGGAATAAACAAAACCGTGATAGATTTGCTATTTTAAAAGTACCAGCAGATTATTTTTATTATGGCTCTTTTAATTAGAAGAAGAAAGGGTACATGTCAGAGAATCTTAGCTGAGATTATTTGATACCTGTGTTAAGCTTTCAAGATACCCAGGAATCAATAATCTGCGTTCAGGGGACTGGTTAGGCCACACCATCAAGCACAGCTGGGGTGGCACCATCACAAGGAAAAGCAGCAAACTACAAACCATGCCAGCATGCTGCACAAAACCAGACCAATCTCAACCCCTAAATCCAAAAAAACCCACACCACACCAGCACTGCAGACTTACAAGTGAAATGGAAACTGTGAAAGATGTGAAAGGGGTGATTGGGTTTTACAGATCTCTGTGCTTTAGCAGGCAGCCATCAATGGCGACCAAATTTGTCCCAGTAATTGGGGCGGAGAGTCTGGGGTGAGATTTTTTTATTTTTTTCTCGTCATTTTTAATGGCATTCTCACTCTTTGCTAATGAAAGCCACAAAGATTAATGCCAAAACATTCCCAAGGCAGCTCTGGTTAGTGGAATTTAGTTTCTGCAAGAGGGAGAAGAGGCAATACAGAGGCTTCTGCCAAGGGCAGCTTCTCGTACTTCACACCGAGAGCAATTCTTCTGGCCCAGGGGCTCTACTGATCTTGCACCACATTGAGGACCATTAGGGGTCAAGTCTGCTTTCCTATCTTGAGACTTTCTTTCTTGGATCCTACTATTAATTTCCAGCTGCAGTCTACACATCTGCTCCTGTAGGTCACTGATCAGGTTCACTACTGACTGAAAACACGGGAGGGAAAGGGAGAGAAAAAAGACAAAAAAAAAAAAATACAGGTGAGAAAAAAAAATGATTCAAAGAATACATTTCTACAGTTGCAGCACAAAGAAATATGTGAAGCACATCAAAGGCAAGCTAAAAAAAGACAGATTATGTGTTTCCTTTCTGATAAAGTTGATGTAAATGAGTATAAACCTGGAATATTGCACAAAGCCACAGTTTACATGGAACAGAATCTACATTCCAGACTAATTCATGATTCTGACTCTGAAGTTAAGATCAGAAAAAATTTTTGGAAAGTTTCACAGTCATGTGAGGGATCATTTGGAACATATTATAATATGCTGGCTCAGAGGTACACTTTTGCTGAAATGGGACTTGATTGCATTCATTTACCCTTCCAAATCATCCAGTAGGAAGAAACTGCAAAGTGCTCAGCTGGGGCTATAGCCTGCTCTTTCATAATTTATACACAGAATTCACCAGCAAAGTAATTCTGTTTCCAGGTCTAGCACGAGGCAGAAAAATAACTCCATTACCTCTCTCTCTATCTGGGCAGGACCTTGAGTTGGAGGAGTTAAGCAACAGATGTAGGAGAAATCAGGAAAATAGCACAGAAGAAAAAGTAATTATTTGAAAGTGCACCAGTTTGCTGGTCAGCTTCTTGGATTTGTGTGTATTAGTGATACACACACACAAAAATCCAGCTTAGAAAGCAAACCAAAGTCAAGTATGAAAATCTATATATTTCACCTAAATTCCCCAACTCTGTAGCAAATAGCACTGAGTATTTTTTCAGGTATCACGAGTCTGAAGTGCCTTTCTCTTAGCTTTCATGGACACTAATAACATAAGTTTTGTGGTTTCTCAATCTTCTCAGGTGGAAGAAATTTGAGGAGCTTAATCCATCTTCCAAAGGAGAGAACAAGATTTCAGTGGACAGAACAACAGATGACGTGGCAAATATTTTTTTTTATTTTCTTCTTTAGAGTTGCCAACTATCCTCCTGAAACCTCAACTCTGCAGTAAAATCAGGAGTCTTAGAGCTAGGGAACAGCAAGGACAGGGCAGTAACAGCACCCACAGTCAACTTTAAACATCCACAAAGATTCACCTAACTCATACAAAAGAGTTCCACACATCTGAGTATTTCCTAGGTCGCTGTTTAGGATGAAATGCAGAAAAGCCATTACATACATTTTACTTTACACATATTGTGCTCAATCAGGATCACAATGTCTGATGCTCATCCTCTTTCACCCAGCAAACCTTTAATGGACATAAATGAGGATTAGGTTTGGGTTTTATTTTACCACCCTCTCTACAATCAGATACCCCCAGAGCAGCACCAGCTGGGGATGGGGACTGGCAGGGCACACACATCCAAATCCCTTGTTTTCTTTTAGCACCAAGGCTTGGTCTGTGCTCCTCTTTGGCAAGAGCTCTGTCAGCCCACACCAGGCCCTGGATGGAGAGGGGCAGCTCCAACAGGATGCACAGATTTCTGAGCCCAAACTGGCAGCTGCTCTGCTTGTGGTGCCATGGGGACATCCAGGAACACTTCTGCTGCTGCCTTGCAATTCTCTCTTTTGCCTTAGCATTAAAAAGGGGGAAAGGGAAGCGTCCACAGACCCCACAGGGCCAACCTGACAGTACAGAGATGGCAGCAACCTGTTGCCACATTTCTCTTCACAGAGAAAAGCAAGGCACAATTCTTCCCAAAGATTTCTGAGATTCACACTCCCTGAACCTCAGAGAAAGAGAAAACACAATTCTTATCACTCACTGTACCTGTGTTGAACCAAAGTAGAATGCAATATAGAGACTGTTTATCCAAAGTGAGGATGTTTTGTTTCCTCTGTGTGCGTGTCAGCCGAGAGTCACAAGATTCAGTACAGAGAGAGCAGCTGTGTGCAGAGTGAACGCTTAACAGATTCAGTTTAGATAAAATGTATAGAGAATAGTATAATAAAGTAATTAATTAACTTCTAATATCCATAGAGTCCTCCTCACCATTCTCTCCCTTTCTTCAGAGTCACCTTTGAAACCCTTAGAAACCCTTATCCCGGGGGAACTCCAGCTGTGACTTTGCCACTGTTTCAATTTCAAGGCAGAACAGACCTTTTTGAGGTTCTTTCCCAGCATGAACATTCATCAACACTAACTACAACACCTTGATTCAGATGAGACAGCACACCAGACTCCCCAGAGGGAGTCAGTGCCTCACTGACTCAGGTTTCTTTGGAACTGCAAGTAGCTTTGCACTAGATATTTAATTCAGAAGCTGCAAGAGCCACAAAATACTTGCCAGCAGCTTACAGCCAAACCCACAGACTTATCCCATGCTACAAAAGGAAGAAGCAGGACAGGCAGAAAGTCTCTTTTTTCCACGTTCAGGTAGAGCAGACATCTGGGCAGCCATAAATCTTATGACAATGCTGCTTCCTCCTACCTTGCTACATTAAGAAAAACACATTTTCAAAATTTCTGAGGCTTCTCAGGTAAGAGAAAAGCCACACAACCTCTTCAGGTGAGAGTCCAGAAACCTTCACAGCATTACTGTGTCAAAAGTAGGACTTTATTCCCCAGAAAAGGAATTAAAGTGACAAAGCCAGGAGTGAGACAGTCTGTGTACAAGCAGCTATTCTCCTGCCCCATCTGTAACATATATAAATAAATGGCACTTTATATTTAGTATGTACTTTTGAAGGGCCAGAGACAAGTGGCATTCAGTGTGAAATCAATACCTGTGAGAGGAGGCTAGAGATGCTTGATGGACTCTTTGCTGCTCACTAAAACCAAACCTAAATGACAGCTGCACAAGATAAAGTGAAACCAATCTTACACATTAAAACTCACACACATTTAGAAGGATGTCTTAATTTGCTTTCTTTCCTCCCAGCCCAACCAGAAAAATAATTCTATAGATAAATTCTAAGTGACTGGAAACAACTGCTGTGAAATAAGTCGACACAAAATTAGAAGAGAGAGAAAACATGGTACATTTAATTTAAAACTTTTAAAGCCCCATTATTATATTTAAAAATAGCAGGGTCAGCCATGAAGTATCTGTACAGGCTATTTAAAATGGTTTAACTACTGGATGCCAAAACCAAGAGCAAACTACAGGTAGACTGTTTTTGTCAAAGTGGTTTCTTCATTAGAAAGATGTAGTTGGGCAGTGGAGGCAAAGAGTTCAGGAAAACACTCAAAACATTACCAAATTTAAGCAGCTGGAATCCAATAATGTATAGAACATTATTAAATTTCATTCTGATGTTTGAAATCGTGTCTGTATTGAAAAATCAGTATAATTTACAGGAAAGGGAGCAGAAAAAGGGTTAAAGCATTAGAAGTCAACTAAGCATCTAATTTAATTGAAAGCAACTCGTGATAAATGGGATTAATGCTTATTCAGGAGAATCTGAAATAAATACACAAATAACTCAACAAGCAAACCAAAAATGCTGCTTGTTTCCCACACCTTTCCTTACTTTGCACACACAAAGGTTTGCAACTTCCAGCATGCCAGAAACCTAATCACACTTTGGGGTAGTAAATAATTCAGCCCACACTCAACACAAGGATTCTCAACTTTTCCATCAGATTAGAATCCTTTTTTTCCATCTCAGCAGGAACGTGTCCTATCACTTTGCACCACCACCACCAAGGCATCCAGGCTGCTAAAGCTCAACTTTCCCACCCAAGGGGGGCACACACCTCCCTGCAGCAGCAGCAGAATTGCACAGCTCACAGGACCAGACCTCCCAGGCACTCAGACATCCTGTCCATAAAAACGCACCCAAAATCTTTGCTGCCTTCCAAGAGCCAGGCTGGCCCTGCAATGATTTAGGCATCCTCAGCCCTGTATTCCACACATCATGGGAGGCACTGGGGGCAGGCTGCCATCTGTAGCCATCAGGTGCTGCTCAGACCTGCTCAGATTTTCAGGTAGCTTGAGAGTGCTCAGGCCCTCTCTTGTACACAAGGCGCTGGCAATTATGTCTGAAAGAGCACCAGAAGGGCCACAGGTGGTAAAAACAGCAGCTGGTGCCTCTCTGGCTTGCAAGCTCTGCCAGAAATTGCTCTCTTTATGTTATCTTTGAATCTCTAAAGAAAACTTCAGAGAATAAATAAGTTGAAAGCAAACACACCCCAAACGAGCTACGTCACTGCAGGCAAAGTACTGATGCATAGTTATCAAGTTATCACCTATTCCACTAGCAGAGTTGTGGAGAGCAAACAGTTCCTAATGCTGCCTGGGTTTCAAATCCTCCTAAGTCAATATGGGACAAAGTTTGGGTGGGTTTTTTTTGGGGGTTTTTTTTGTGGTTTTTTTCCAGTCAGCAATGTATAAATCTCAGACTCAGCAACCCTTCCTTTCCAGGCAGTCCTCTCCTGCTAGCTGGTCCCCTCACAGGACCACTGAGTAGAGCAACACGTGGCAATTTGTATGAATTTCTCTCTTCCACGATTGCTTTCCTTCCCAGCTCCCACCTGCTGCTGACCACCATGATATGGATGTTGCTCAGATGAATTCCCTGTTTCATACTCTCTTTTTGAACCAATACAGCAAAACCCAATGCTCCTTTGATGTCCAGAGCTCTCCACATCTGAAAGGGAGTAAGGGCTGAAATTGCCTCCAGCCCATGATATTTTTTTGTGCTTTTCATTATGTAGCCACAAGGGGAAAGACACATTTGAGGCAAATGCCCTCCCAAGTGCCACAAATACATTAAAATCCCCGATCTCAGTGCTTGTGGCACCTCTGGCACTACTGAGCTGACAGTCTTTTCTGCCACAAAAATGAGGGAAGAGCTCTGGAAGGCCTGGCACAGCCACGTCAGTGCAGCTCCCAGGGAAAGGAAAGGGTTAAGTGAACACCCACTGCAATAAATGCTTCTGGAAAGGACTCTGCCTTGATGAAAGCCAAACAGCAGCCCCTGAAGCATAATGAGAGAGAGGAAAAGAAACCGCATCCCGAAAATGCATAATCCTGAATTCATGGGATCAGGGCTACAGGCTGTGCTGCGGGCATGGGAAATCCCAATCCCTGCTGATTTCAGCCCAAAAGCTCAGGTGTGTGACAAATTCAAACCACTAATGAAAGAAACTCACCTCGGCTTTGTTCTGTTTCTCTTCATATTCGCTCTGCTCCTTTTCCATACCAACCAGCTTAATCTTCAGGTCTGAAACTTCAGCCATCAGATCTAATTTCTGAGTCTCGAGCGATGTGCGACTTAGCAGCTCCTGAAAGCAAAGCAGAAAGATTTCCCCAGTTATTTATGTGGGCACTGACAGACTGCCATGTGTTTTATTGGCAGGCCCATATTAAACCCTCAGTTTGAACCTCAGTGCGTTTCTCAAGTGCTGCAGTTATTTTCATCTAAATGTTCTGTGTTAATCACCAAACCACCGTGTCCCACTCCTTATTTCAAGCAAATGTGTGGCAAAGTTAATCCCTAGGCTAGACATGAGATCAAAAACAATACTGAGGCTGAACAAACCCAAACCTCCATTAATGGCACATTACAAAAGAGCTGGCGTCTTCCTAAAACACTCATCAGCCAAAGTTATGCTTCAGGATTACCTTGTGGACCTCCTTGTCACGTGTTATCCAATAAAGGATGGACTGCAGAATGAGCACCTTAACCCAAACTGAGTAGCAGAGGCAAGCAACACCTCTACATCAATAAATAGCAACTTACACCATGTAGCACCTGATGGCTTTTGAGTGTAGAGGGAACTGCAGTGAAAGAAATGTCCCAGCTGGAGTCTAAAAGGCAGTGTCCAAACTAACAAACACTGTAAAGGAGAAATAACTGCTCGTGGCTTTTGCTTGTGTGCCCCAAGTTTGTTGTGCAGATTGCAGAGTACACATGCTTTGGATGGAGTCATATCAGTGTGTTTGGAGAGTGGTCAACATTCACACCTTCACTGAATGTTTTTTCAGGAAAGCCAAGGCAAGAAACCACCCAAAATTTAACAGAGTGTATTACATACATCAAATGCCTCTGTCACCTCTGTTTTCAAAAATAAAAAAGTCCCATGAGGAGTTTAAGCCTTATTGAAAAATTCATACTGCATTTTCCAAGCACCAAGTCGATTTTTAATGAAAGAATGTAGTCTTCCAAATGGTTAAAAGATTTTATGATAATTCATAAATCCCATTAGAGTGTTGATCACATGAATCACACTGAGGAATCACAGCAGACTGTGCTTTGAGTTACATGGCAGTGATTTAACTGAAGTTGCCACAGTTAATCTGTGCTGGTGTTATTGAGGGATCAGAAATCACCATGTCCAGCAGCCTTTTCTCATCTCTTCCTCTGCCCCAAGATGCACAGTACATTGTAGACCATGGCTTGGAGAAGCCACTATGGTTATTTCAAAGATTACAGAGTCAAGGTTCATTTCAAAATCTGCCCTACATGTAAGTTATTTTAGTCCGGTGGGGAATATTGCACAAATTAAAAATAGTACTAAACTTGCATTTGTATTGCAACACCAATTATCTAAGCCACCCACTATTCCCAATGCCATGCCCATTCCTGCTGACATTGGCAATGATATTTGTGGATGGATGGGAAAATAAACAGAAATGTAGCCTCGTGGTTTTGGCTTTTTTTCTTTTTTGTGTCTTCTCCGAATGAAATTCCTTAATCAGGAAAAGATATTGCATGGACTTTTTTAAATTAAAAAACTCTAAGAGGCAGTCACTTAATGAAATCCCAGGAGGACCTGCTTTCTACACAGGTGATTACAAATTATAATTATAAATAACTCCTCTGTCTTCCAGGAAAACACGAATTTGCAGGAGTTTCAGAGGCACATCCCAGTCCAGACTGGAACAGGCTCTGCACAGCTGTTGAGATAGCAGACTGCTGCAGGTTAAGGCAGAGTTAAAAATGGGGGCTTTGAGATGAAATAAAGCAACTGAACATCAGAAAGAAGAGCAGGATGAGGCAACTCTGGCCCCATGGACAGACTCTATCCCCTCTTGAGCTAAAACAACATTTAGAATTTTTTTGGACACTGACATGGTGCTCCATGATATGGGAGGAATATTTCTTAATAAGGCAAGGAGCCGCAGCATCCCTCTAGGGATTTTAAACAAAAGATCTATCCTTTGAGTGCACCATCTGGCATTACTTCTTATTTTTCCTACAGACCCCTAAATTACCCTTAGTTATGCAGTGGAAAGCAATCCACACTCAATCCTCCCATCCCAAGCTCAGGAGCTCTGTGTGAATGTGGAGGCACTACCTGGTCCAAGCAAGCACTAAGGCAGCTGCTTGGGTTTGCTTTGCTTTTAATCAGCTCAAACACAATTCTTACAATTTGCTCTGAAGCTGGGGAATCAGATTCTCAGCTGGAGTAAACTGGCATAAATCTCGTGACTTTAAATAGGCAAAGGAGCTAACTACCCCTAGTTTGTTTTCAATGGAGCTCCACTGATTTAAAACAGCTGACAATTGCTCTTGCATCCAGAGGACCTAACTTGTGCTTTGAAAGCAAGTGCCGTTTAAAGTAAATGTCTCCTCTTGAAACAGGAACATCTGGAAGCAATTATTTCCATCTTCAAGCAGATGCTCACAGCGAACAGCTCATTAAGAATGTGAACCATTTTGTTACAGAGAAATTATAGTGTATTTCAGCGGTATGATGCAACTTGAATTCAGCCAGAATAAATATGCAATTGTAAGAAAAAGAAAATACAAATTTATGTTATTGGTTTGAAAGCAAAAAAAAAAACCCAAAAAAAGAAGAAAATATAAGACAGGCAAAATGGCAATTTAGGCTGTAGCAGCTTTAGGAGGATCTTAGCTGAAGAATAGAATAGATATAGAACATATCCTAGGGAGTCTTTAGAAACAAGATACTTGTTTTTAGTTTTAAAATGTACTATACATTATACTATGTAAGTGTAATTTTCCTTCTTAAAGATCTTTTTCTAAACTCAACTTTTAACTTTAAAAATTGAGGAGGCATGCAGAAGTGGTGATATATGCGTACCAGACAGATCAAAGAGTAGCAAACTATTTCCAAACACAACACACTTTTTAAAACTCACACTGTATACTTCTAAAGTACTTAATCAACTTTTCCAATATTCCCAATGAAGCTATAGCCCATGCTGTATATCTCACTCTCACATTTAGCTGTCTTGGGAACACACAATTCTTATAAAACAGTTTATAAAATGTAACATGACAAAAATAGCTTGAAAAGAGGACACTATAATTTTTTAGGCTCTCAGCTGCAAGCACAGAAAATTCCAGGATATTTAGCTCTCCACAAAACAGAGGAAACAATCATGCCATACACTGATTGAGAAACCATAAGTAAGATTTTAGTCAAGTGAGGAGAGGGAAAAAAAAAACCCCAAATATCCCCATTTTGCACTTGTGCACCCTACAAAACACAACATTTGAAAAATTCCTTACTTTTCACCCTTATTAAAAACCTTGAGAGAGACAGACAGACCAAGCTACCTACCTGGGAAGCAAAATGCAGCCAGAAGCCCCCCTAATGAGGGTTGCACTTCTCAAGAGCTATGTGTCAGCTGTGGCAGAAATAAGATATTTGCTTAGCTGGAAGCACAGCTGAGAGCGATGTACGTGTGCAATCACCATGAAATGGTGCAAGGCAGCAGCAGGCAGGGAATTACAGCCCTCTAATTCATCATTTGCCCATTATATGGTTAAGGCAGGGGAAGGACAGAGCTTCCCATAGCCCTGCCAACTTGACCAGCCTTTGGATCTGCCTGAGGAACAGATTCCTGCCCACGTTAACTCCAAAAGAGCGAAGTGGAGTGCTCACCTGGAGAGATAAAGCTGCACAGCTTGAGAGCACGCTCTGAAAACCTCAGAGCTCAACCAGAGCAGCACAGAGCACACTTCAAAATCTGAAGCACTAAGCCAGCTGCTGGCAAGAAGCTCCTGCATGCTATAAACAAGTGCTGAAATTCATCTAAGATCAGATAACTCAGGCAACTGAAAGTTGAAGGAATGGTCTTTGCCAGCCAGCAAAGTTCCTGAGGAGCAAACAGATACACACCAGATTTATACCCTGCAACCAAGGCAGGATTCTGGCTCCCCTGAGCATGAGACAGCTGCAAAACCAGAGCAGGTACACACTGAACAGCGCTGGATGTGAGTCAGCTCCTCCCTGCATACTTTAATCCAGTTTTTTAAAAAGGTTCTTCACTGTCTGGCACACCTTCCTCTGGCCCTTGCACCCAGACAGAAGTGGGCCAAAAACTGACATGAGAACAGAGATCCACTCCTGTTTACACCCAAGCATTTCAGGTTTTATGTGTATTTTTTTATAAGGCACAAAGAATCCTAAAACCAAATCCTTTGTGCTTTTCAAGAGAATTCACTTGATTGAAGACACAGTCGTGTTCACACAACAAAACTCTCCAACAAGAGTCCCCTAGATTGTGTCAGGAATTATTTGGAAGGCAAAAGGACACGGTCAGACCACATCTGGCATTTGGGATTTGGTTCAGCTCAGGTACAGGAAAGACTCTGCCCCCACACCAGAATTGTCCTTGGTTAAGCAAACTCCTGTCCTTATGCCAGAGAGCTCCAATGGAAATTGCTGTCTGTTGGACAAATAAAATGCAGATCTGGAATAGCAAAGAGGCAAACTAGATTTACTGCTGACAATTACCAACAAATGCATGCAAAGGCACCGTGGAGGTGAAATCTGTGTGTGCAGGAGTTCACTTTCCAGATGGACATGACACAGCTGTCAGATTCCACGGCCCTGATGTGTTTACATTAGGCATGGCTGGCACTCCCTGTTATGGGGCAGTTTAGGCAACTTTATAGAGCAAAAATTACTTCTGTTTCCAACTCTACAGCATCTTGATAGGAGATTCTCTCAAGGCTCTCTCTCTTTTCTCAAAAAAAAAAAAAATTCTTTCTTAAAATTAACTGGAAGAAAGTACTTAGTAATGCCACAAAGTAACTTAGAACAAGACACACACACACATACACATCATTGCTCTTTAAAATTGGCTGTAACTTTAAAATTTAAAGCAGTTTATATACTGGAAATGGGCTGTTATGGCATAAATTGTTTTCCTAGGATAATTCTAGGAAGCTATTTTTTAATTTTACTTCTAGACATCTCCTTTACAATGTGCCAAGGGGAAAGGCAGGTAGCTGTTCACAAGCCTTTCCATATCCTTCACACATTCAGTAGCAGCACAGACACCTCACTGGAAGGCAATTCCATGAAATTGAACTTGTGTCTTGCTGCCAGCCATGTTCCAGAACATTTTCTGTTACCATTTACTGTGAAGGATGACCTTGTTTCTTGGCCCAAACCTGCATTCTACCTCAGGACTGAATTAAGGTTTTGCCATTGACTTTCATGAGTTTTGAAAGGCCTGTTTCGTTTTCTTGAAGGAAGAAAACCCAGACACCTTCAAGATGGAAAAACACTTTTCTCCATTACAACCTTTGGTGGAAAAAGTGTCCTTACAAAAGTAAAACATTGGGTTTGATGCTTTAAGCACCACATTATCTGTGCATACCAGGGCATCTCTCACACAGGATCCTCTCATTGCTCAAACGCTGCTCAGCTGGATTTCCCTTGGCTGCGCTTCCACAAACAGGGAGGGCAAAGCACATCTCTCCATTGCCCTTCTGCCACACCTTGACCTTTCCTGTGAGCTGTTTGACTCAGCCATCACAAAAGCAGCCCCTTCCTTCCAAACCCCAGGTCAGTTTTCTCCCAGTCGTGGAGGAGGAGGTTTGCTGAGCGTGACAGGCTCAAACCAGTGGCAGAAGCAACACGGTCAGGAGGAGGGAGAAGGATGAAAGGAGAATCTTTCCTCCCTTCTCCTCTGCTGCTGCTACTGCACATTCAAGATGCCCACCCCAAGATGCTGAACAGCCACTTTATGTTATTTGTATAACTTTTATTCCAGTTGCTGTTTCAGAAGTGGTTCCACGATCACTTTGTAGCAGGGTTCAAAACAAATCATAAGCCAGAAGGATTTTTTGCCAGTAACCCCACCCTGACAAGTCTCTGCTAGCACAGATTCAGCAAAAACTACTTTGCAGAGTGGCATTAGATACCCTTTCTGCTGTGGAACTTCCAGATACCATCATTAGGTTATCTTAAAGTTTATAGGTTTTTTTATTGAAGCATTTTTTTTTGCACAGAATTAATTATGAGTCAACTCTTCTTATAGTTCTTGAAATTAAAAAGACGGGGCTTTATCTTTATTGTTCCATTTTCCACTTAGAGGAAGCAGCTGACTTAAGTTCACAAAGGCAAAAATCAGTGGAGTTCAAATATATTGTAAATAAGCAAGCAGAACCATGAAATAAATCTGAATTTAGACTACACTGCCTCTCAAGAGGGTAACAGAAGGCATTCTGAAAAACAGGACACCAGCAGCAGCTGCTGGCTGAGAAGATCTGAACCCAAATCTCCCCCAAACCCGATTGATTCATCTATTGAAACCCTGAAACCACACACTCACTTCTACTTTTGACAAATTATCTGCAGAAACATCCACTGGCCACATATCTGACATGAATGCCATGATCAGCACATGATCAGGTCATTCTCTTCTGCCCAAATCTCAACTCATCCCCCACAGAGGATAAATTCCACAAAAGATGGAATGGAGAAGTGAATGGAGAAGAGAACCTTCAAAATAAATGATATTAAATAGGATCCTCTGCTGAGACAATTAATGTTCAACTTCTCTGACTGCTGAGAGATCTGACTTGGGTTTCCCAAACCCCACTGTCTACTGGGAGAAACAACAACTACAGCTGCTCAAAGCTATCCCAAAATTTAGATTTAAGGCACATTTTAGATATATATGGAGATTCTCTGACTTCTTTAGCTTTGGTACAGCCTTTTGCAGTTTATCACTTTAGGATCAGCTTTGTAAGGAATTTGTGCACGTGCCTAAGGCCAGACAAGCAGATGCAAACATTTTCACTGAAATGGCAAAGTTCCTGCAACATTATATTCTAATTTCAGATGCCTCAGTGTTCTTGTAAATAAGGCTTTAAGTTCACAGTTTCCTCAGAAGACTATCTGGGCAAAACATTTTCAATCAGAGAAAGAACAAGCAGTTTTAGCAGAAGTCACAGAACAACGATCTAGCTTTAGACTGGAACAGGGAGCTTCTGCACTCTGTTGGGAATGCCTTCCTGGAGACTGAAAAGAGATTTTCGCAACTTAAATAATCACTGTTCTTTGAGTTCCACTTCAGATCTCAGTGGAAAATTACATGCATTCACTGTTTGCATTTTTAAAGCTGTCCCCTCAGAATATAACCTTGCCCAGCTGGAAGCATTTTGGACTGTGTGAGATGGAAAGATTCTTCAAGAACCTCTGAGAATTATAATTTAAAATGTTTAGGATAGAATTTTATCTTATAGAAACTGCTGCTGTTTACATACATATGCACAAGGATCCTTATCATCATTTAAAGCTATGATCAGTTCCTAAAAGGCTTGTGTATGTCACGTGGACTAAAAAAGCAAATTTATAAACAAAATATTTGTGTGGGGAGAAAAAGTAAGCTCGTAGAAAACAGTATCTATCCTAAAAATTTCTGGCATAGATTTTTGAGGCTTATTTACAGTTTCAAATTTATTTTTGGTATCTATGTACTGCATCAGCAATGGATAATTTGCATCTGCAACAACAGAAAATTGTTCAGGGAAAGAACTTCGGCATCAACAGACCTGCAAGTTCTGTAAGGTATTTAATTTATCATTTGCTCTGCATAGAACATCAAAGAGCAAAATTTAAATCACATAGCCTGAAACTGTTGATTCAAATAAAGAAAAAGTGTCTTTATATACTGATTTTTTTCATCTCAAACTAAGGGGAAAGCTCCAAAGTTAAGCAAAAATGGTTATAGAACAGAACTTGATACAGTAACTCATTCCAAATTGCTGCTTGTTCAACTTCAAAGCCATAGGAAAAGAGAAGGCATTTAAATAAAACCTCTTAATTCTATAACTCCTACATGTATTAGATACATTTAACCTGTCTAACCAGTTACTCAGCCATGTCCAAATAAGCACAGCTCAAATAAAACACAATAGTTTCATTTTACATGCTGCCACGTACAGCATTATGCAACCAGCCAGTAAAACTTTTCTGCAACAGGAAAACAAAGAAACATTTATGGGGGGGGGGGGGGGGGGGTGGGAGTGCAAAGCAGGAGGAGAACAATAAAAAAAGCGTTTTTTTTCTTCCCTGTTTTATCCTGTTGCCAAAGGCAGTCACACATGCAGACAACCTGACCGTGTGTGCTCACCCCACCTCTGGAGAAGGTCTGCAATCCAGATTTTTACCTGTTGGAGCATTTCTTCTGTAGCGTTCAGCTTCAACTGATGCCCCTCAAGACAGATTTCTAAGTCCCGGATTTTCTCTCCTTGAGCTTCCACCTGGTCTGTGAGAACGCTCACCTGCAATTTGAGAGGAGAAGCACAGTGCTACTGAACTGCCTGGAAATAAGTTTCAATTACCTTATGCATATAACATCCAAATGCACGTTTTGACAAGAAGTTCCCTTTTAAAGCCCTCAAATGCTTTAATATTCCTGTGCACTGCAGCAACCTGCTCTACCAAGAGAGAAGTTTTGCAGTCTTACCTCTATTTCACTCCAACCCCGCCCTCTCATCTCCCCTCCCCTGCAACTGTTTTGTTTTGATATAAAAAAAGAAGGGCATTTCAAGGAGAGGTGGAATGCTACCTATAGGTAGCCTGGGTCCCTTCATGCAAAAGTCAGGAGAATTGGAAAGGAGCAAACAAGAACAGAGGACACTGGAAATGTTTTATGTGGTTTTGGAGCATGCATCGCCATTTCGGGTTCTGCTGGCATTTCACTCCCTAAAACAGATAAGTAGGAAAACTGTTCCTTCCCAACCCAACCAATTACTTTACTTGTTACAAGAGCAAAACTTTGTTGATAGATTACCTATCAATAAAGAGTTCTGGAGCTATGAAGAATGCAATGAGTGGAAGGCAAGTTTTAGCTGTGGCAAAGTTCTATTCCAACAAAGAATCCCAGGCTTTGGCAAGCCAAAACATGAAAGCAAAAGCAGGGAGATACAATGAACACCAGAAAAAGAAGCAATAAGCAATCCTGGTAAAGAACTGTGGGAATGGTGGTACAGAGAAGTGAGTGTGCAATAAAAAAAGCCCAGCAGCTGAACCCAAATCTTGCAAAGCAGAAAAAGCTGCACCCAGGCTAATGTCAGAAATTCTTAAGTTAAGGAGACTATACACTCTGTATATTCATTGTGACTATTTATTTATAAAAAAGCCTTGATTATTCTATAAAAATATTATCTAAAACAAACAAACAAAGGAGCCTAAGGTGTTTAAACTCCATTTTGGAGAAAATGCATTAACAAAAACTTACATATGCTCTCACATCTGACCCTGCAACACCTTTATTAATAAAACAAAACAAAAATGTACAGTATGTAGAAGTGAAACTTTTAAGATATATCCACTACACAGCACGTCTAAAACCCAATGAACAATTGAGTTCACTTCAGGGAAGCTGCAAAGGGAGATGTCTGTCTTTCTTTTACCTGCTGACACAATGCCAAGCATGCCTGGGGAAAAAAAAAATCACAGAAAAAAGAAAGAAAAGGAAAAGACTATTTTTCCCATTAAAGTAGTTGTCTGTAGCTTAGAGTACAGCTGAACTCAGGATGAGAGGTGATAGGAAGGAGTGGGTGGAGGCAGATGGCAGGGGGACACATCCAAGCTGGGGCAGGAGAACTCCCTGCAAGGAAATCTGTTGCTTGTCTACGTTGTTTTGTTCCAATTTAATAAAGGATGATACACAAAAATCCCCATGTGAGGTCAGAAGGCATGAAGAGACAAACTGAATTCTCTGCTTCAGTGTGATGCAAGTTCCAGAAAAAGAAAAGCAGCTTTATTTAGAGCTTCAGGTTAGGTTTAAATACCATTGCAACCTGGAAAGAAAGCTCTGGATGTTAAAGGATGTGACCTGCAAAGGAATTCAGTGAAAGCTTAGCAGCTTTGGAAGCATGTGTTGGGTGTTCCAGCAGCTGGGCTGAGAGGCACATCAGCCACTTGGAGCTCATATTTTCCCCTCTCTCCAGGATCACATCTGCCAGGAGCCTGTAGGCTGCGCCCAGAACAAAATCCCAGTTTATGCTAAGCTGGCAATTCCATCTTGCCTCAGGAGGGCAACACCTGCAAGACTCAGCCTGCAGGCAATATATTTTCTGTAAAAGTGAGGGGCATTGAGCACTTAGCTAAAAATGGTGTGTTAGGAAGGTTTAAAAGTCTGAGGCCAGGCTGGAGCGCTCCCAGCCTCATATTCCCTCCAGATCACAGCTATGGGCCAGTCCCTGGTGCAATTCAGCACGAGCCACAGAACAGAACTGCTCTGTTCCCTTTCCTTTCTCATCTTTCCTGCCAAAGGTCACACCCAGCAGCCAGGTCTGCACCAGCAGAGTCCCTCAGGCCATGGAACCTCAGCTTGGGGCTTGCCTGTGCTCCTCAAATTTGACTGCCTGGACAGAAGAGCTGGTGTAGACCAGGTCCTAAACCCAGCTCCACCTTGGCAGCTTTGTTGTTGTTGATGTTGATGCTGAGGTTTTCGTCTATCTTATTTGCCTGGGGTTGTTGCAGTCCCACAGCAGTGGGAAAGGAAAATGCATAAATACTGACTAAGCCTTTGGGTTTGATGGGGGGGGGGGGGGGGGGTGGAAGTGATGGGAATAAAATGCAAGAGAGACATTTTCTAGTTCTGATTTTACTCTATTCCTTCTGAGAAAAACTCTAGGCAGGTCCCAAAAGGTGTCGTAAACCCCTGTGGTTTTGGCTGGCTACTTCCCTGTTTGTGTGGATGAAGAAATGGTTCCTGAAAATCTGCAGGACAAAGAGAAGAAAAGCACAACCTGGGACCTATCAGCACTGGGCCTGTCAGACCCACAAAAGCTGATGCACAGATCACAGGACTCAGGACTGCACAGAAATGGGGGGAGCAAAGGACCCCCACAGATGCACCAGTCCCACCCTCAGCTCTGGATGGAACACCTGGATGTGGCCCCCTCATTGTCTCTCCGCTCATGAGCTGCTCATGCATTCAAAACATGAATGTGCAGTGTGAGAAGCTGTTTGCTTTTACTAATGGAATCAAATTTTTAGTGTTAACAACCACTTGATTAATAAAAGGTGTTCTAAAGAAATATAAAAGGTGTTCTAATAAATATCAGTTGTAAAGGGAATTTGTAGCACACACTTAAATTCCAGCCAGAAGATTGTTTTTCAGTCAGGTGTTTTTTTTTTCCCTAAATTTGGTAATAGCAATTTAGTTTAACAGTAATGGAGAAAAAAAAATCCAACCAAGCCAAAGCTTGTGTCTCAAAACATTTATTGTTTATTTAACAACAGCAGTGAGGTTTCTGCTCAGTAAATGAACACAAGTGTGAGCAGAACATACAGGACAAGACATGTTTACAGAAACTTGTGACTGAAAGCAGGGAGAACACCTACCCAACACACTTCAACTTTGTTTGATATAAATATATGTGCTTATAATATGCATTTGAAAGCATGAAGGGAAAGGATATGCAAAGACCATTTAAATTATCTCCAGCTTCAGGTTTTTAAAAAGCGTGGAATGTACAGTTTAGTACCAGCAAAAATACACAGAAAAAATAATTTTTTTTTGCAAGCTGTGCAATATGTGTTTTCTCCAGGAGGAGAACTTACATGGGACATGGGATCTGTTTGAAGAAAAGGCTTGGTAAACTGAGAAGAGCTTAGGCACACATTTTACTGTCAAATTTTCTCTATCCCTGTTTCCCTCCCCCTTAAGCTTTTAGAAGATGTAAACAATTAAGTACAACACATAAACAGGAAAAATACCAATTCCATCTACCTACCTTTTAATGATCTTCTGGTTCATTTAAAAAAATGGTGGCATACAGAACCTAGAAAATTGGCACAACCTAGCAGACCTAGAATGAGAACCATCCCAGCTGTAGCCTGGGACAGAATTATTTTTAATCCCTTGGCCACTCCCCCCAACTTTTACTGCTGTTACACCCCTCTCCTCTAACAAATTACCCCACCATGGAATCATTTAGAGGGATTATACAGATTAGAAATTAATTCCTGGTTAAATATCAGCTACATTTGGCGAGCTGCTAACATTTGTTTGACAGAAAATACTCTGCCACCTCAGCTTTTTTGCACTGGATATCAACTATGCAGACAAAATTCTTTTCTCTTTTGGACATACCTGCAGGATGAGGGACTCTTTATCACCTTCTAATCGTGCCAACCTTTCTTGATAAGTTTCATTATTGGATGAATGATGGTTCACCTGTGACTGGGAGGGAAAAAACAGTGCTGTGAGAATTTTTACAGTTAAAAATTTCAAGCAACAGTTAATAAAAGTTTTGTATATTAAGCAGTTCTTACAAGAAAAAAATATGAAAAAAATGTGTGTATAGATCAGAACTGTTTATTTCATATGTATTAAGCCTGTAACTACTGTACATTAAAAAATAATGTACTTTAAGAATGCACCATTCTTAAGCTGTATTCTGAATACTCTCTCATTTCCAGCATTCAAGAGTGGTAAATGAATATGACTGATAATTTCTAGAAAATTATAATTTCAATGAAAAACACCATCTAACCAAAACAAAACCCTTTTAATTTGAAATATCCATTCTCTATAGTAATGAATCTTGTATTTACTTTCAAGTGGTAAAAATTGCTATAGGCGTATTATTCCTAGAAATTACTGAAAGAAAATTAGAAGTTTTTTGTTAGCAACTAAAAATTTATTTAAAGGATCAAATTCTTATCAGGAGCTACTTTAGCCACCCAATTACTTAGGGACTTCTAAATGGTTCTAGGCAGCAAAACCTTTTAAAACATGGCCTGTCCTTAACTATTATGCCCAATTTCCTATGAATTTTAATACTTCACATCGACACACCACCATTAAAAAAAATATTTGTGGATCTATTTAAGTTTAGAAGAGTCTCCTCAGTTCATCCTGCAACATTGTGGGAAAGGAGCTGCTTGCTCACAGCATCAAAAGTAACCTGAGCCCCCAGAGGTTGATTTCCCAGCTCCACTGCAGGCACTTCATTTCTGCCAGGGAACACAACACTCAGCCTGGATTTTCAGCTCACACAGGAATCCAAGGAGCTCCCTTCCACTGCAGCTGACTGCTCATTTATAGTTACTTGCACAATGGCACCAATAGAATTATAATCCTCCTTCCCAGATGCCCTTTCTTTTTCAGCTCAACATTTGTGAACAGATTTAAAAAAAAAAAAATTAAATATATTTATAGCTTCTTAATCTATACTGAGGCCAACAGGCCCAAACCTAAAACAAATGCTGAAAATAAACATGGTGCTATTTGATGTAACTCAAATCAAGAAAGCAAATTTTTATCCAATCAAAAGACACTTTTCAAGCCATAAAGTGCTGCACTAGATATAAGTGTGGCAATAGATACAAGTGTGGCACCTTTGTAAGCTGAGAGAAACCGCGCACCCTTGTCTCTGATTATTTTGAAAGAAATTGAGAGAATCACAATGGCACCAACAAATGGGCTGAAAGATGTCTGAAGAGATCTTCTGGTTCACTGTTCCGTCCTAAGGGCCAATGAACATTTGCAATATTCTTGTTTTGTCTTCTTCTAAAGACCCCCAAGGATGGAACTCACAGCTTCTCCATCTACTTCTTCCCTACCCATCATGAGAGCATTTTTCTTCGTGCTTAATCTGAATCATCTCTTCAACTTCATGGTTATCATACCACCATAAATTAAAAAATAGGTCCTTCCATTCACTTCAGAGATTTTTTACATATTTGAAGATTATCTCTGCATCTCTAATTAGCAGGTCCCTCTTCATGCTGTGAAAGAAAATACGAGTTTTTCTGTCTTTTCTTCAGAGATTAATTTTTCAACATTTGTTTTGTTGCTTTCTTTTGGTTCCTCTTCACTGACTATTTCCCAACTTCTTCTGAAATTAAAAGTTTAAGAGGAGACACAGGACTCCAGCTGAAACTGGCTTGAGTGGTGAAACCTTTTCACAGACTCCTGGGCCATATTTATTTCCAAATTAAACATACAGTAAAATTCATATATTTTCAGCCTAGGACCTATAACTTCCAAATCCTTTCAAAATGCTTTTATTTAGCTGCCAGCCCGTTCTTCATTCTGCTTTTACTCTTTGTTTCTGCTTAAATGTATAACTTTGAGCAAGTCAGCACTGACTTGCATTTTATTATTTGTACTCTTTTCCCGTGCATCTGGCTCTTCTGTTTTAACCATGTCCTTTAGCATAGCTGCAAGGCCCTTAACTAGAATCACCTCAAAATTCAATAATCTTGGTCTTTTGTGCCTGTTTAAAGGGCCAACAGGGACACTGAAAACAGAATGTGCAGGTGCTCACTCCACACCTCACTTACCAGCACTCATCATCAAAAGATGAACGTGTTAACTCTACTCAAAAATATACTTTTATCACAAGTTTTTGACCAAGTTTTAGGGTTCAAGACCTCACAGAAATGAGCTCACATCTAAATACGCAGGTGTGAGGTCAGGCAGAAAGGCCCCAGATAAGCACAGGAAAGTACAGTAGACAGAAAAATGACCTGCTAAATAAAAGTGTCTGATTGATGTAGAGCAGTTGTTTGAGCCTCGGTAATTCTTTGTGGCACGTATAAAGACAAGATAAAACAGTGTAACATGAACCAAGGCCATCTGTGGATGGCTGGGGAGCATTCTGCAGTTGTGAGAGTCGGGAGTGAGAGGAAACTGAGCAAGATGTCACATGTATCAGCAGAAACTGAATGCAGGACCCACAGCACAAAAGACACGAGACCGCAGCTTGCTCTAAGAACTCCCAAACAATAAATAAACACTGGTCATGTGGTCACACAGGTCTAAAAGGGTGAATTTGCAGGATTTCCTACAAAGTTGTTATTTCAGAAGGTCCAGCATTAAAGACCAAAAATTGTTACCTGGGCTCGACAAATAATAAGCCAAATATGTTAACTATGCCTCTTCCAATGAAAGAACGAGAGAGATTGCACGAAAGATGTAAAAAAGTTTATGATAGCAAAGTAGAAGGAGAGATATGCTAAGGCAAGGTAGCTAAAAATATGCTGATGGCAGTATCACTGCAGATAAAAAAATCAACTGCATGCCATAAATACTTAGCTTACAGGAATCCTAGAATTCTTAAGACTGGAAAAGAGTTTTAAGATTATCAAGTCCAAGCAGCACCACCACCATTTTCACCATAAAACCGTGTCCTCAAGTACCACATCTACACATTTTTTAAACTTTTCCAGGAATGCTGTCTCCAACATTTCCCTGGGCAGTCTGTTCCCGTGCTTTACAACCCTTTTTGTGATGAAATTTTTCCCAGCATCCAATCTGAATATCTCATGGAACTACTTCAGCCATTTCTCTCATCCTGTCACGGGGGAGGAGAGGCTGATCCCCAGCTGGCTCCACCCCGCTGTCAGGCAGTTCTAGAGGGTGATAAAGTCACCCCTGAGCCTCCTTTGCTCCAGGCTGAACATCCCCAGCTCCCTCAACTGCTTCTCACAGGGCTTTTACCCTCCAGACCCTCCCTGCTCTGTTGCCCTTCTCTGGATCCACTCCAGCCCCTCAATGTCCTTCCAGAACTGAGGGGCCAGAGCTGGACACACACTCGAGGTGTGGCCTCAGCAGTGCCCAGCACACGGGGACAGCCACTGCCCTGGCCTGCTGGGGACAATATTTCTGTGCCATTGGCCTGCTGGGGACCATAATTCTGTGCAGGCCAGGCGCCATTGGCCTTCTTGGCCCAACTGGTTCAGTCACTCTCAGCCAGTACCCCCAGGTCCTTTTCTCTGTCCAGCCATTCTGTCCCCAGCCTGTAGTGCTCCACAGGGTTGTTGTGACCCAAGGACAGCATCCAGAACCTGGCCTTGCTCAACCTCACACCATTGGCTTTGGCCCATCTCATTGTCCAGGTCCCTCTGCAGGGCCTTCCTGCCCTCCAGCTGATCAACACTCCCACCCAGCTCGGTGCTATCTTTGTCCTTATTGTGTGTGTACTTCATCTCCTCATCTAGGTGATCAATAAAGGCACCAAACAGGGCTGGGTCCAACACTGATCCCTGGTGACAGTCCCCAGCTGGATGTGGCACTATCCACCACCACTCCGTGCTGGGACATCCAGCCAGGTTTTACCCACTGAAGAGTGACCTGTCCCAGCCATGGGAAGCCAGGAGCTGCAAAGAATTTCTTGGAGCACCTGCATTACATTCTCCTTAGAGATTTTGGGTATTCTTTACTGCCCATCAGATGGCAAGAGATATTAACCTAAAAAGTTTCCTGGAACAATTTCAAATCAGCTCTAACGCCCAGTTCTAGAGTCAGAAAAGAAAAAGAAAACGTTCCTTTTTTTTTTTTTTTGGGGTCAAAATGCATTCCATCAGCTGCTTTAGCTTCTTCGTTTTTATTTTCCAAATCTTCTCTTTGGAATATGCTCACCAATTTAATATGAAAATAATATTGGAAAGTTGCTGGGGAGGTCTAAGTATCACTTACACGATCCGGTCATTACCGAATCCTCTTCCAAGGAAAGGGCTTGAATTTTCCTTCTCATGTGACACACAAAAAAATTCAGACTTTGGAGAACAATTCAATAGCTTTGATTTAAAATGGGGATAACCAGCAAAAGTATCAAAGGATCTGGGAAGAAATGTTGGTCTGTTGATGTTCTCCTCAGGTGTGCCTTTTCAGCACCAAATATCTCCAACACAGCTAATTTTAACCCTAACCCCTCCAACTTCTGAAGCTGGTCAGCAAGCTGTGACTCAGAAATTTGTTACAAACACCATGGATCTCACCCTGGGCTGTGGAGAGGGGAGGAGGTGGGAAAAGAAACCTGGCAGTCACTTAAAGTGGTGATTTGTGAGCTTTGTCAACAAGTCACCCTCCTCTGTGAGGAGACAGATTCTGTGATAACCCTCCTCTCTTCCTTAGCCTCATGAATCACCTTCAGCTCCACTGATACTTGCACAGGATGCCTGTGGTAATGATAACACTTGTATTAATGGGGAAGATCAGGGACATGCCTGATGTGCTGCTTTTTGCTGTAGTTTAGAAGGTGAAAACAAGGAGTACTCGGACAGGATACCTGTGGTAATGATAACACTTGTATTAATGGAGAAAATTAGGGACATGCTTGATTTTTGCTGTAGTTTAGAAGCTGAGAACAAGGAGGATGGCCAGCAGAGTCCAGGCAGTCAGCTTTACCACAAAGCAGCACCCAGACCTCAGCACTTGCATTCCAACACCAGAAAATGCACCCTGCATTCTCTATCCAGCCTATTTGGAGTTGACAATATTTACAAGTGCATGGTCTTTCCACCTCTGTAGCACTCTTTTTGGTCACTAGAATTATGGTCTGAGTCACAAGGACTTGTATTATGATGAGTGATGAGTGAGCAGCTTACAAAGTAAACATTTTTATTTGCATCTGACTGTCGAAGCAAAGATTTAATCTCTTGGCATGTTAGTGCTACCTCAGACACACACCCATCTCAATGGATGTGCATTCCCTCAGGTACCTCAGAGGAGGAGGAGAGGGCTGGAACACAATTTCTGGATCTATAACTCTTGCCTTTCATCTGAAGGCAATTAGTAAATCAACAGCAGGATTTTTTATTTGCCATTGTTACTGGTTGCTTAAATGAAAGTAGCAGTCACTTGAAAAAAAGCTGACAGTGCATAGTCTGAAACTAAGCAAAGACAGAGCTAGGTAAATTTTGGTAGTCCTTAAATCAAATTATTTTTTAAACAAATATTTTTATTTTATCTGGATAATTTTTCTAAAAACTAATACTTATTTTTTTTCCTCCAGACAGTTACATGTCTTAAAAGAAAATATCCTTACAGAAGTCACAAGATTCGCCTTCAATATCTTGAATTTAATGGCTACATCATGGGTTTGATCACCCCACCTCTTGCTGGTACAGGTTAAGAATCTCATCCAGAAAAAAAAGAAAGGCGAAAAAACCAATGTACACCAATTTCAGGCCAGCCATCAGCTCTGTGCCACACAGTTTGCAGTGAATATTAGCATTTATGTTCATCATTTTGGGCTATAAATACATGTCCATGTACCAAAATATAGGTTGTACTGTTTTTATCTGGAATGGTGTCTTCTAATTAAGGTTGGGTGGAGAGATAAGAATAAATCAACAGAATGACACAAACTTGTATGTGTACCCTCTAAGCCGAGTCCCTTGTGAGGACAAAAGAATATTTGTTAAAAACCAGACACTTCCAGCTAGTGTGGGTATCTCAAGTCCCTTAGTTTGCAAATGAAACTTTTAACAGATGCACACTCAGGCCCTGTGGAGTAGCCCAGTATTAATTACCTGCAAAACCCTTCCCCCAGACTGCCCAGCACTGCTCTATGACTGTGCTGCTGGCCAAGCTGGGAATTTAAAAGCACAATGTTTATACACAAGGAATTTGTGAATTTAAAAGCACGATGTTTATACACAAGGAACATCCCCTGTCCTCCCTCCTTGCCCACATGCTCTCAGGTTTTCCTGGCCCACTTTGTCCATCCCTCTGGCCACTCTTGGTCCAGCATTTCCACAGGTCATGGGGACACCAGTAAAGTTCAGTGGAAAGAACTGGAGTGTGGTGACACATTATTTCAGTTCGATCTAAATAATATTTTTTCCCCTGCTGCTGTTGCAAGATGCCACTGTAGACATGTTGCAAGAATTCTGCTTAAAACCAGACCCTCCATTATAAGCATCTGAAAATAGCAGTTGTATCTGTTGTTTTGCCTGCCTGGATCTCGTGATTTTGGTTTTTGTTTGCTGCCCTAACCCAGTCCAAGCCACAGATACCACACAAATCCAGCCTAGCCAACCCCTGCAACATCAAAACCCATCTGGGTCTCTGAAGTGATTTCTGCTAATGATGAAATTTGAGCCAGCTCTGGCATACTTCACCAAGGCTTCATGGAAGTCTGCTGCAGTTATTCTCTGTTAAATGCCACATGTTACTCTGAAAGCAACTCACAATTTTATTATCAGCCAAAAAAGCAACAGTTTATGATTGCAGGAACTGAAATCTTTATGTGCTGTAACAGTCCGTGCCAGACCCTGTGAGACATTGGGATTCTTGGACGGAAGGATTGACCAAGAAGCTTAGATTGTTTCAACTTTTTTGGTTTCTAAATCACTTGTCAAAGGAATTTGGGAGCAGACTGCTTAAAGTCCTCCTGGGAACAATGCAAGATCGCTCTCAGTCCTCCTCCCCTCCCTTCCCCACCTCATGCTCACCCCTTTAAAGAGCTTGCAAGGAAAAGCAGCAGTATTGATTTTCTCCTTTATGTACCTGACATAAAGGGAGTTACATGCAGCAGCAGCAGGAGCATTGTTAATTCCTGTAAAACCTCGTGCTCCATTTGAACACCGTGTCCTTTCTGAGCACAGCCCTCAAGCTGATGGCAGCAGACCTCATTAACCTTTCTCGTTAGCAAACATGTCTTCACAGAAATGAAATTTCTGGAAGCAGGAGTGGCAGACACGCCATATCCATAACCTCATTTAAATAGCAAATTAATATGTGAGCTCAAAATACACGTTTTTAAAGAGGTAATTAGCTTTAACTGCACAGAGCACAGGTTAAACTAAGAGTATAATGTTACCAGCAGCTACTTCCTGTTGCCTCTTCACTATCCACTCACTTCCCATTTAATCCCCTCTACAAATGTGAAGTTTCCAGAATCTGATGCAAATATTTGGTAAATTAACTTCAAGATTCTCAAGCTCTTATTAAAGACTGACACATCACTGATATTTTACACTTATTCAAGAAACTACCCAAAATAAATGCTCCTAATCACATTTCACATTAGAATTGACAGATATTTTGTGTTTATACAGCTAGTAAAAACCCAAGAGAGCACTTGCATTTGTATTCATGTGTGCATATAAATAGACAGGCAAGAATTTGCAGGAAAAGTACACACAGGTTAAAACAGATTTTTAAAGATTAAGGAGAGAATGTGCTTCTTTAATGACACACAAATCCATATTCTAATTTAAATAACAGCCTATTCTGAGGGATCTAGTCATATCCCATTCATGGATTTTTCTAATACTGAAAAATAAATACTCAGATCATAAAAAACCCTAAAAGCTGACAAAAACAAAGTGATTTTTTCAACGTGATCAGAGAACTGCACAAACCTTACTTTTAAAAAAAGGAAGACAAAGACAATTTCATGCAGTTAATCTATGTCTGGGCAGTTCATCAAGAAAATTAACACCATGAACAGCCTTGCCTTTAAAAACAAAACCCATCTTTTTATCAGAGTAACAGGCACAGAAGAAAACCACCACCATTTTTACCCGAGACAAAGGCATCCCGAGAGGTCTCACACAGTTACCGCGATGAAGAATTACTTAAGTGGAGATCTGGTGCAGAAAACTTTTCCCTTTAAAGCACAACATGGTAAACAAGAGCCTCTCCTCTCTTTTGCTATATGTTGTTACCATGCAGGATTTGTTTTGTTGCACTGCAATCCCCGGAAGGCACGAGCACTTGCCAGAATCTATTTGCTCAAAGTTTGATCCTAGAGTTTCATTTTTAAAGACAAAGACAGCTGATTTTTCTCCCCCCCTCCCTAAGCCTCCTCCTCCTACACCAAGGCACGTCTTTAATTCACCTCTCATGAAGAAACTCACACCATTTAAAGTCTGAGGCACTGAATAGGTTTCTTTTCGCCAAGCAGAGAATTCTCACTGAGATTTTGCTAAATGTGCATTTAGAAAGAGCAAACAAAGCCCAGCAAATCACTTACCCTCTTTAGCCACGTGAAGTGCTTGTAAATATCAATCTCACCATCCATGCTTTGGGCCCATCTCAGCAGTCACATTCCCAGGGTTAAAAGAAACTTTTGGAAGCAAGCGCTCTGCTTTGTTCTACAGGATGTAGCTGTGATTTCTTCCCCTTTCAACCCTCAACTTCTGAAATTTTCAGTGCCTGGTCATATTTTAAGCAGAATCCCCTGCCCCTGTCCCACAAGGCTTATCCCAAAGGCTTCTCACAGATGTATATATAACACACAACTGTATAAACTTCAGGCTCCCCCCCCTCCAAACATCTGGTTTTTTTAAACAGCAGATCGGTTTGCAGCAAGAACAATGCAAGCCTAAAAACTTTAAAAAGATGACTTGCTAAATGATCTTTAAAAAGGGATCTTTCAAGGACAGCATCAATCTGCAGGAACTATTCCCCTTTAATGCTGAATAACAAGCTAAAAATTATTAAGCTGTCACTGAGAAACTATTCTCAAGTAGTGCTTTCTCTGGCTTTCTGTTTCAAGAGTGGCTGGAACTCATTACCAAAGACCCCCTATTTCCTGTCTCTGTTCTGCTCCCTGTTTATCGTAACACTACTCAGCCTTCTCAATTTATTTCAGGCTCAGACTAAACCTAAAAATAAGTTCTGCTCTTTGAATTACTTGCCTGTCCTCTCAAAAGACATTATAAAAGGGGAGGAATTCAAGGACGATCCTGTGAATAAGACAATGATCCCATAAATACTGCTATTGCCAAAGAGGCGATTTTCCATCCTAACAGAAGATGATGATACCCTTCCAAGATATTTGTCTGCTCCTGCTGAAGCTGAAATCTCACAGCATGGCAGCTTTTCAAACTTGCAACACCAAGATAAATACGTGCGCAACGCAACGCTCTGGCAAGAAGGGAAGTTCAAAGCGTTGCCTGTTATTGCGGTGTCCTCTAGTGCCTCCACACAGCAGTTATCCATAACTCCTAATTTTTCCCAATAAACTCCAGTTTCCAGTGTTGTTTCTCCCCCTAGTTCAAAGTGGCTTTGGCCTTAAACCAGGCAGCTGATTGTTACACACACAAGAACAACTGCTTGGGCCATGCCTCCTCAGACCCAAAGGCAGCTGCCCCCACGGAACCTTTGTGATCATCTCAGAACATTTGCTTATCTCCTCACTGCCTTCAGCTCCTGCAGCCAGGCTGGCTCCTGGGCTTAGGGAGCCATCAACCAGCAGCTGGGAAAAACCATTGCCAAAGCTGGCTGTGGTACTAACGTTATACACAAAGCGCTCAAAGTCTGAAGCTGTAGAAAGCCTTTCCTACAGGGACTGGCCTCACTCAGGCACCCACCCACATTCCAGATATGTGACAAAATTTCTTCAAGGGGATGTGGATTTTTAATATTTCAACCATTCTTGGTCCTTTTGAGCTGACAGAGCTCTTTTGAGAACCTCCTACAACACAAGGTAAGAGGGAAGGATATAAACCTGGACTTTCCTTTCATCTATTTATTATCTGTTCTTGCCCAAAGTCATGACAAGAAAAACATGACAATTTTTCTGTCACTGCTGCAACTCTTCTAAAGGTGCTGGGATACCTAAAATCACCAGTAAATATGAGGACCAAAGAGCTGCCCATTTCCAAAAGCAATGCTACAAGACAGATCTGACTTGGGTTGCCCTGAGCATAGAATACACTTATTTTATGCTGTCTGAAAGTGGATGAGAGCAGTTATTCTTGAATACCTAATACTATCTGGAAAAAATCTTAATGCATCATCAACAGTGCATTAAAAAAAAAACAAACAAAACTTAATAGAATACATTTCCCTGTGCATGACAGCTGACATTTCATGGCTGACAAGCTGGAGACTGAATAGGGGTTGTCTTGATATTAAACAAGAATGCCCAACAGTATAAAGCATTTTTTCCCCCCAAAAAAACTTGTAATCTAATTATGGAGATTAGAAAATACATCCAGCTTTATCTCACAGCTTGCATATCCCATAATACCACCGCTATGGTACCTTAAAGTTCCACATTTCATCCATTTCAAAGGATCGGCTCCAAGACTCCCATTTCAGCCTTATTCAGGGAAGAAGGAAATGCCTCTCTTAAAACACTCCACCACACTTTATCAGCTAATGATTGTGCTTTCAGTTTTAAAAACCACAGAAAAACTGTGTTACTGAAGTACCTAGAGCCCCACTGTGGCATCTGCATTTAGGGTAGGATCCTTTTCCCCTTTGAAAAAATATTAAAAATGACAACATACCTTACTTCTACCTTGTCACTTGTGCTGGAGATCATGAGAAGGAGCCTTGGTTTCTGTTAGTCATTCTTCCTGATTAAAAGGTGAGTGTCTGAATTTTCTGCATCTTATCAGCCAGAATGTTGACAGCATACATTCCAGACAGTCACATGCTCTCTGGGAGCCTGTCACCTGCATTCTGAACTTTACATCCTGCTTGAGCTTTGGCCTGAAACTCTCAGAAACCAGCTGAATGCAAATCTATTGCCCCAGATTTGCTTAGAATGCTTTTCCATTTCACTGGGAAAGCAGGTTAGCCTCTCTGGGCAGCGAGAAAATAAGGAAAACACGTTGCACTCTCAGCATTGCTTCGTCAGGTTTCCACTGTATGTTTTTCTTATTTTCAGGAAATTCATGTCTGTGTGTAGCTCTTCACTGAGCACCAGTTTCTGGTTCAGTGGAGAGCTAAAAAACAAAGAAGCAAAAGCTCCCCCAACTTCCACTACAGAAGCACCACCCTCAAGTGTTCCCCCAGAGAGAGGCTGATCCAGCTTTTGCTCTCTTGTCCCCATCAAATTGTCTGTTTTCTCCAGTGCTGTCCCCAAAAGTAGAAGACCACACACATTATGACAATAAAAATGCAATGTAGGGCGGCAAAATATTTCAAGTTAGCAAAGTTTACATGCTCCATAAGCTGCGTGATAACCCATCAGGGTTTATTTGCCAGTTCCATACTTCAATAGAAAACTGCTGACTACTGCCAGACTTGATTGGACTAAAAACTCCATTTGCAGGACACCAAAGGTGCCAGCCCAAGAACTTTTAGCAATTTTACATTTTTATGCTGATCCACAACCAACAAATCCCACTCAGCCAAGTGAGCCATTGCTTTTAGCCAGCATGTCAAACACTTCAAACAAGGCTTGCAGTCTCTTTTAAAGAGCAAACAAACATGCTGCAAGAGCTTTGAAACTGAGAGCAAAAATGATCAGCTACACTTCTCATGTCCCTCCATTGCACTATGAAGAGACAAGAAAAAACCCAGAAATCCTCTCAGAGCTGTGGAGGGAAAGGCACTGTCTGGTGTTTTCCCTCTTCTGCCAACACTGAGCTGAAGAAGCACAGAGTTGTTTGCTTTTCCACCACTTTCTCCCACTCAGCTAGGGCCCTATGTACACAAAAAATTACATTTAGTAGCACTGTTTTAGCAATTTTACATTTTATTTGTGATAAAATGTAGGTTTTGGTGCAGCACAAATGCAAATGGTCAATCTTGTTCTTCTATTTTCTCTGAATCTCCTGGGAAATTAAAGGGCAAAGGAATAGGAGGAATCAGAGCAGTTCTTCGGGTCTTCATTTTCTTCAATAACTTCTAGATTGTTCTATTTTCAAATTTCAAATCCCATCAGGCCCTGAAAACACTAAAAGAACTTACACTTGCTCTCTTAGGCCAAGAAATGAAGCGTCCAGGTTTGCATCCTCCCAGCCTCATCAGGGGAGCCCAGTGAGGATGGCCATGCTACAAAAATCTACTAATTCCCAAGAATTATTATGTTAATTGTTAATAATGGATTCGATATTATAAAATTAATAATATTAATAATATTAAATTAATTAATAATATTAAGCAATAAATGAATCAATAGTAATATTAATTAGGTAGTATTAATATTACCTAATATTAATTAGGTAATATTAATAATTAAATTAAAACAACAACAATAATAATAATAACAATAACTATATTATTATTATTATTATTATTATTATTATTATTATTATTATTATTATTATTACTATTACTATTATTATTATTATTTATTACCAAGTTTTCCTACATCTCTTCCTCTGCATATGTTTTTTAAATTTTTTTTTTTCCCCCAATCCTAGTGTCTGGGCTGCTTTGGAAACAAAGGGATTATGACCAGATTTTAAATGGGAAAATGTTTTCAGTGTGCCAATTCACATGAGTTATTCTCATGGTGCAGAAAAATGTGAGGACTTCAGAGTGAAAAAAGAGAGAGAAAATGTGGGAATTCTTGTGCACAGAGAAACTCAGGCCATTTGTGTCAAACCATGACAACAATGGAGGAAGAAATCCCTTTTTCATGGCAAAAATGGCTTCAGGAATCTAGATGAAGTATTTCCAGCAAGAAAATTCATCTTAGAGTATTAATTGTGACTGACTGATAATGTCTACATGGCAGAGAAAGGAGAAACTCTTGGGACAAAATTAAATAAATACACATTACAGTAAGTCAGGTTCAGTTTCCTGTTTCAAATGCTTCAAAGCACAGCTGAAACTACCAAAGCTGCAATAAATGAGGATGTGAGACACTTGAAACAGGATATTTACCAAATATTTGCATACACACCAATACAATACCAGGTAACAGTTTGACTCTCCTCTCTATGATGCACAACAGATTTTCCTTTTCTAAATTTCAGAATGGAAATAATAGTGAAAAAATGCCCCAAAATAGAATAAACTGCAGATGCACCTTTAAAAGTCCTTATTTCTGATAAGGAATAGACAAATATTCTTTTCCTTTTTTTCTTAAGCATTTCTTTACTAAGAAAAATTAAGCCTATTGTTTCCAACTTCTGGAAAATAACAAGATGCCAACATATTTAGAAAATTCGTCCAAAATAAGTGGGTCCTTTCCCCATTTTTGAATGGTCACAAAAGCTGAAAAAATATTTAGTTTCATGTTATTAGCATAACTAATCCAAAAGAGAATGAAATAACTTTGTTGTGGATACAATATTGCTATGTTTGTCATAACTAATAAAATGTAGGAAATTTCAATAGATCAACCTATCCATCCAAATTGTGTGAAATGTGAATAGGGTTTATATAGAGAAATACTTCAAAGTTATGCCCTTCTTCTATTATACAAATAATGCCTCCAAATCAATACAGGGACTTTTTAAAATGAAATTTTGTCTTCAGTTTCTCTACGTAACCTCTACACCTTTTCTGTCAACACCATTGTTTAAGGAAACAATTCCCTCTTACCAATCCCTCTGTTAATTACTTTATGGGAAACATTTTCCAATGTTTCCTGTAGCTCCACTTGAAAAATGCATTTATACACCAATGTTTGTTAAATGAATACAGTGTGTAACATTTAAATCAGTGAAAAGTATGCAGCTGGAGACTGTGGTGAGAGATCAGAAGGTGAGATGGGAAAGGGACTCCATGAATAGCATCAGACACAAAAGGAAAGATGAATTAATGGGATATTCAGCCACTTAGTGCAAAGGAAGGCACTGAAGCCAAGAGCTGAATGAGACTCGTACAAATGGAACTGGATAAAGTGTATTTTTGAAGGATAACTTGCAATTTCTGTACAAAATCCTGGCTGCATACAGAGTATTTCACTGACAGCATCAAGGTGCGGATAGGCCACGGAGCTGAGGATTGCACTTGAGGGCAAACTTCATAGATGTCAGTAGAGTACCTTGAAATCTTGGAAAACGAACATAAAATACAGTTATTTTATAATATTTATGATATTCCTGTTATAGCAGGAATATCACCTGTCTTCCATGAGTACTCTCAGGCTCAGGCCATAACTCAATCCTGTTTAAGCCCTTCTGCTCACTGTAGTTTAGGGTGGCTCTGTTAAACATTACTGATCCTTGCAAGGGTGAAAGAAAATGACATTTTAAGAAAGAGATCTAAATCAGTCCTATCCACTGCAAAACTCTTTTAGACTTCTATCAGCTCTTCACGTAGAAGTTCTGAACTCTTTTAGACTTCTATCAGTTCTTCACATAGAAGTTCTAAACTCTTTTAGACTTCTATCAGTTCTTCATATAAGAAAAATACCTTATTTCTTCTGAGAGCTGCTGCAGTGAGCAGTTCACGGTCAGAGGTGATGGGGTTGGTTCCCAGACAAAGCAACCACAGAACTTTGGAAAAATCAGGTCTGGTTTAGAAAAGTTCCATGCAAGCTCTGCGCACCAGCAGTTCCTCTGTCTCCAAGGCATTCTCGGTATTCCTAAATGGCTGAACCCATGGAGGGCACCTCTCTGCTGGCTCTGGTGTCCTGTGAATTGCTCTGAAGCACCTGGGGAGCCCCTGAGAGGAGCAGATTTTCCAGTCCAGGCCTTCCTTGCATCATCAGTTCACTAAGGAGGAGGACTGGGATATTCAGCTTTCAGCTCCAAGTCCTTCTCAGAAAACAGAACCCATCTAATGTTTCAAGCTGGCAAAAATAAACACGGATGCTTATGGAGTGACTGCTCTTCTACGCTGTCCCAAGCAGGCTCTGCTGCTCCCTTTTCAATCCAACATGTGTTGATATCCCTTGGCAGTGGGGAGATGCAGCTATAAATATCTCCATCAGGACTCCCAGCAGTTGAGTTCTGCAGTCAGATCTCCCAGCAGATAAATGACTTTAACTGGTGTGGCTCAGAATACATTCCCTTCCCACTCAGCTGTTGCTGAAAAATGCTATTGATACTTTTATAAAAGCCTGTTTTCAAGTGCCTGGAAGTGCCCTGAATTCAGTCATTTTCTGCCTCTCCTCTGGATGGGTAATCCTGTGAAATGAGTCTTGGACAAAAGTGAAATAGAGAGGCCAGTGATTAGGTTTCAGCAGAGCATTTTAACACATGCTTAAAATAAAACTTTGAAGTGACTTCCAAACTCCACAAGCTCCATCCAGTCAGAATTCTGAACTGGGCTTTACTGTTTTCACTCAAGTCTTTGTTAAGATACTGGGGAAAATATTCCTTGATTTTAACCCACAGTGGAAACAATCTCTTTTGAACATTAATTATGAGCTATTAGCAACCAAGACTGTAAGGAATTTATCCTGTTTCTTGCTAAAAAGTCTCTGGTTTTACCACTGAAGAACGGATCCTCAAAAGAAACAAAGCACAGCACATATCATAAGGCAAACCACATTGATTAAAAATTGCCTCTACCACATGTTCCTCTACTATTTCTTCTACTCTTCTCTCCATTTCCTCAAATTAGGAATATTTAGAAATATTTTCAGCATCAAGCTTCCAAAAAACCTTTGAATAATCAGGAAAATACTAGTGAATTTTCAAGAACTGGCATTTTAAGGCTCATTCTATAAAGCTACAAGATGGAGTGGTTTGCTTTAGTGGTTTGCTTTTCACTAGGAGGAAGATCATGTTTTGCAATCCTGAAAATGAGGCTTAAGGCCCATTGTGAGAACACAAGTGTTCCTCTTTACTCAAAAAAGGATTGCATCAAGGTGTATAGAATAAAACCCAGAATGAACAGTGTGGAAATTCATTTAGAGCTATGAAATTGTAACTAAATACATCCTCTCGTAGCTCACAAAGCCAAATTGTCACTGCAGCAGTTAATTTTTAATGCTGAAATTACTATCTGCTTTGTGACAGGTCACATGGTTGCTGGCAATACTGAAATATTTAACAAGAAACATGGATACTGTCCACGAATTTGTTTTGTACAAACTCTCCCAGATAATCCCTAGGTCTTTGTGTTGTTTTTAAGGCCAAAGAATTTACAATCATAAGCCATGCAAAACACTTCAGACATTCTCTTCAAGGTAAAGTTTTTAATACAATTCTTAAGTATTTAAAAGTCCATAATTACTTATGTTTTCTGCCATTTTAGGTATACCAAAAGATTTGTGCAACTACAGCAACTTTAAAATCCTCATTCCATGAGACACAGAATCTTTCTAAATTCAGTGCTAACTTTGTCAAACCTATTTCATCTATCTCAAAGCAGGGGCAGCACAGTTGCTGTGTCCAGTTATTCTTAAACTCAGGAATCTGAATTGTTCAGAGATCACAGACCACAGAAACAGGAAAAAAAAAGGCCTTTTCAAAAAGAACACCTTTAGTTCAACAGAGGCTGTGCCTTGATCTTAGAGGAAACACCAAATCACTCTTGGCTACATAAGAAAAAGGAATTCAGCAGCTGCTCTCCAAAGAGTTAATAGGGAAGGTAATATCAGGTGTGAAACATGAGGCCTTAAGCTTTCCTGTTCTAAACATCTCTAAATTTTTCCACATCTTTGGTATTCACACCTAGAGCAGACTGGACAAAGAATATTAAAGTTATCATTAAAAAAAATAAAATAAAAATTAAATTAATCTGAAACACCACTTGGTGACATTTGATGCCTGATAAATTGCAGAGTTTGGTGCTATGGGCCTGAAGGCAGGTGAGACCAGCTGTAGTGTCTATAAACAGCAAAGAAACTTCCCGACTTGATCAGCAATAAACCCATGGGCTTCAAAGCTGGCCAGAGGCTGAACTCCACAGCCTTTATTTATTTATTTGGAGGTACAGTTCAACACACTAAGTGGCAATTCCCAAAGCTGCAAAGCTTCTTGAGTTATGAGGCCAAGGGGCAATTTTCTGCAGAGGTTATTTTCCCCATGCAGGTAGAACTGATCTCTGGGTTCTGGATGTTACCCCATAAAAACAGCCCAAAGAATATCCAGCCACTTCCTGCTCTGTGAGCTGGAATCCCAAATCCTGCTGCGTGGCAAACACAGCAGGGACACCCACCCTGGGCCTCAGAGAGCTCTCAGGGCTGCTTTAGGTTATGAAGATTGCTAAACCAGACAACCACTGGGACTTTCGTCCTGCAATTTGCTTAAACCCAAATGCTGGCAGTCAAATGCTGCTGTTTGATAACATCCAGCAGGAATGAGCCTCCAGTCTTCCTCCTGACTTCCCTTTCTGTGGTTTCCCAGCAAAGCAACACAGGGCAGTGGCAAAACACACGCTCAAATTATTTTCATTGGGCACATTGTTTGTATTCTTGATTAGCCATGGCAGCTGAAATGATTTTTGATACAATTTTCGACCACACACTCTAGAGAAGGAGAAAAACACACTTTTCTTGAAAGAAGCATACTTATCTGCTTTTATAAACATGGAATGGATTTTTGTATCTTTAGTTTCTAATGTGTGCCCAATCAGGATAAGTTTGGAATATTTTTGGTGCTCATTTGAGTAAAATGTTAGAAATAGAGCAATTGCTGTAGTCTCTGAAGATATTCAGTGACATGCTAGAGCACCTCTCCAGCTGCAAAGGAAGGTGCATGGACCCCAAAAATAAACAGATGTGGAATTAATCACTTACAAAAGAAAATCCCTCTCCGTTTATAGCTGTTATTTAACCTGTAACAGCTCAAAACAATAAAATCTCAAAGGAATTATTTCACCACCCATTGCTTGCTGCATACACTTCACATACAATGTGGGTTGCAATTCAAATACTGCTACTGATATTAAGCAATTTTTATTCATTGAATACAACAATTAAAATACACTCCAGTTATTAGCCTACACTTTAGGCAGAATGCTTAGAAGAGACAGTGGAGAATGTGCCATATCTGAGTGGGTTTTTTTATGATACTCCAGCATTTCATAAAGTAATGCTCACCAAACTGCCTTTGAGGCTCCCAGTGTGAATGGACTCACTGAGATGCAGAGATCTCATTCTTTAGAACTCACTACCTCAGCTACATATTAATACACATATTAAGTGTCATATTTCATGTTTCTCTGGGCTGGAATGAAGGAAATTTCAGTGTGGGACACAATTATGAAATGCATCTTTCACTTCCTTTAATGAGCTGAATTTTATCAGTTTTCTTCCACAGAAATAATATGCATGCTTGCAAATTTTATTTTCATTAAAAAAATTCAAGAAAGGTCTTCAAATACATAAGATTACTATCCATTTTCTATAACAGTCACAGCAGCTGTGCACTACCCTCCCTCGATGCAGAGCAGCGCAGAATATTTTAAAACCAGCTCTCTCTCCATGCTGCACTAGAGATACTCCAAACAACACCTTCCCTGTTTTCTTGTTCTGAACCCAGACTGCCCCAATTGCTTTGTCAAATGAATACTACTCTTGATACGGGTCCAATTTTACTGTGAACAACTCTGGAAATCTGGCTTTTATGGACTAAACTCATCTCTTAGCTATCATAAAGATTAGAAAAATCATTAAAATTTCTGCTGAGGCAAGCATTCGGTAAGAGGTGGCCTAAGGATATCTAAATCCAAAATCTAACACTGTAAATGCAAATTAAACATTGCCTACACCTTTAGCTTTCAAAACTGGGACCAAATTCCCATTCCTTTCTCTCACATGGGCCCAAACAGGATTTTCCAGCCACAGAAAAATACCAAGGAGCCAGCAGCTCACAAGCTCAAACAAACAAAACAAACTGGGGTTACAGCCAGCGCTGGCAGCCCCAGCAGATCATAAACACCAAACCAGGGGCCACAGGCAAGCTTCCATGAAAGTCACATGCACTGACACAGCCAGAAGGAAAACCACTAATCCAGGAAATTTTCTGGAGCTGGGGAAGCCACAGGTAGGATTTACTCATGAGGAACCCACCAGTCCCTGGCAGTGGCAGGTTTGGGGAAGAAGAATCTTGTGTTTCTCTTTTTTTACACCCAGTGAGTCTCTTCTTTTGAGGTCTATCTGCTCACCTGGAAAACCTCAGCCTTTTCCAGTGTAGTCAGAGGTTTATTCCCGATCTATCCCAAGAGGAATGTCTCCCTTTCAGAATCAGAGGCTTTCTTTCTTTTCCTCCATCCTAAGACTCTAGGTCCTTGGACAAAGATGATACTTGGTGTCTCATTTAATGAATGCCAATTTTACTCATAGCTCTTGGGAAAATTTAAATAATACTAACCAGGGGTTTTTATTTTACTTACAAAGACCCCACCAGTCCCTGGCAGTGGCAGGTTTGGAAAAGGGGAATCTTGTGTTTCTCTACACCCAGTGAGTCTCTTCTTTTGAGGTCTATCTCTTCACCTGGTAAACCTCAGCCTTTTCCAGTGTAGTCAGAGGATTATTCCTCATCTATCCCAAGAGGAATGTCTCCCCTTCAGAATCAAAGGCTTTCCTGCCTTTACCCCCCTGCCTGGTGTACAGGATGCTTTGGAGATTTGTAATACTGATAACAAAGACGATGCAGCAAGGAAAAGGAAATGAGGATCATCCAGTCTGGATCTGTCCCTTCAACAGACAATGCCACTCTATTCTAAACTGACAGTTTACAAGTTAGAAGTTTTGTAAATAGCTATAAATTTGTTATCTCCAGCAAAAAGTGAAATAAAGCAAACAAAATTAAAAAACAAAAACAAAAACAAAAAACAACCAGAGAAAAGGCAACTTTCTTCTGTACTTCATTTTTACTATCTCTTCTCTCCCCAAAGGATAAAATAAGGTCTTTTATCAACTTCTTCTACTCCTATATCTGCACTGCTTTAGAAATCAGTACATAAAACAGTGATATCCTCAGCTGTTATTGCTCACCACCCCCTGCATATTTCAGTTTTTATGGAAATGATTTAAGCATGGAAATACTTGACCCAACCCTGTTTGCAGACAAAATGGAAAAGCTCAAATAGCAACTCACCAGGTTCTCCTCAAACCACTCCCTCAGACACAGTGCTGTGGCCCCTGGGATTTGGTTTCTCAGAGCTTCTTTCTCCTGAGGGTCCTCCAGCATCTCCAGGGCCATCTTCAGATCTTCCAGGAGGTGCAAAATTTGAAATGTGCCCAGGTACACCGATGGAGCAGGTGACACAATATCATAACCACCATTGGCATACTCTGTGGCTGACTTTGTGCCTAAAGGAAAACAAAGTGAGGAGAGACAATAATGTCATATAATTGCTTTGGAGGTGGCAAATTCATTTTATACCTACCTTTGTAGGTCCTGCATGCTACAATATTTGGACTTGAGACTGACAAGTTTCACTCCAGGCTGAAAACCTTCATTTCAGGCTTAGAAATACCTGAATTAGTCTCTAGAGAAATCATGAAATCTGGAGAACCAAATGCAAGAGGTTTGTACACGCATATAAAAAAAGATTTTTGGCGTAGATCACGCCAAAATGTCCAAATTATAAATCCCAAAGCTTTTCCCAAATCACCTGTAGTTTTCCACAGCTGCCATGAGATGTCACTAACTTCTCAGCTACACCACTGGAAGTCCCCACACTGCAAAGTAATGAATGACTGATGCAACTCTCTGACAACAAACTGGGATCAAAACACATCATGTTACCAGATCTAGAAAAACATAAATGACCATGAGCAGGTTTAAAAGTCTCCCACAGAGAACAACACCCAAAAAGTTAGCAATAAAAATAGCAAATGAAACTTTTCCAGCTTTATAAATTACAAAAAGCTCTTTAAATTGCATCGTCTCTCTCCTTCCAGTCCTCCAACACCAATATTATTTTTCTCAAAAATAATAGGCACAAAAAACCATAACTCACTTATGGAAATATTATAAATAATACAAATTCTAATAATAAAATAATACAAAAAACCATAACTCTCTTACAGAAGTATTACAAAAAATACAAATTCTAATATCTCCAAAACTTATTTTCTTAGTACCCTCTGTGTTTCAATGAGATGCACACTAAAATAAACTCTCTTTTCACAGTCCTGAATTTCAGACCTTAATTTAATTTAATATGCCTCTGTGTCTTTAAGAAGCAGTCAGGTAGAAAATTTCTATTTGCTCTACTTTTAAAACTTTTTATTTACAATTCATTGCCTTGTGTATATAATAGATTGCACACATGTCTTCACTCGTGTTCTCTCTGGCATAAAAAAATCATAATTTCCCTTCTTATTTGATGTAATGGGAGATTTTTTTTTAGGTTTTTGATCATTCACATTGTACTGGCTCCACATGGCATTTAGTATTCATTAGAAGACTACATAATTGATACACACAAGGGGATTTTAATAATCTCCTTGCTATTACTCTTTTTACTCCTGTATTCAACATAGTTCATGTGTTAGTAACGAAGGGAACAAAAAAATCTTCGACAATGACCTGCTAAGTTTGTTTTTCCCCCGAGCAGATGTATCTAATGTGATGTAAAAATGTATAAGGAATTCAGATTTTCTTCTTGAATGCACATTAATCAGTGTTAGTTTGCCTGCTGTGGTCATTTATCTACCATGAACTGGGCAAACTGTGTTTGAACCCAGTGTTTGATTTTACCTGCAGCCCGATACACATCTCATGAACACACCAGCACTGGAGGTCCTAGGACACAGAAAGAACTAAAGTAGCTTTTAATCAAACTGCTAATTGATCATTTAATGCTAATATTATTCCCCATGTCAACCAGTTTTTTTGAACAAAGACAATACTTGGTCTCTCATTTAATGAATGCTTAATTTTACTCAGAGGTTTTGGGAAAATTTAAATAATACTAACCAGATTTTCTTCAAAAACTATTTCAGTCACCCAAAGTAGTCTGTCATGTCTTTGCAAAAAATTGTGTGGCTTGAATTCTACCATACAATCCATGTGGGGTTTTTTTTTGACTATTTTAAATAATGAAAAGCTCTGTAGTTGGATTTTTCTTTTTTTTATTTTGGTAAAGCAACAGTCATTTTCACCACTGGAGCATTTCATATTACCTTAATCTCTTTTCTGACTCAGAATATTCTGTTTGACCCCGTTGACCTCTGCTGCTTATGAGTTTATTTTAATACCTCAAGTGCAAGATCTCATCTTAATTTCTGGCCAAGACCATGCGCAAGATAAAGTTTCTTCAATATCCGGTGCTCCAAGGCTGCCACAGGAGACAACCTCACCCTGTAAACCAGCCTTGGCTTCCTGAATTACTTCCTTTTCAGGGGAGGATCAGCTGTCTGCTCTGCAGGACCTGTGTTCTCTAACCCCTAAGTGACATTTTCTTATGTATTTCTATGCTCTCAGCTACTCAGGCCAGCTTGTTTCTGCATCTCCTAATGCAGATTAATATTAAACTATTCAACTAAAAATAGCAGATTTCCAAATTGACTAAGGGGTAATTTGGATCATATAACCAATGCCATCTTTTCATTCAGGCAGAGAGGTTTGTTCCATTCTGAGAGATGCACACACAAACTGGTAACATGACCCTGACTTCTTAAGTAGCATTGATTCCTTGGTTATTGTGCCATTTCTCACTCTTTTAGGAAACTTCATGCCAGTATTTCCTTTTTGCTTACCAAGCACTTTTCACCCTAGAAAATCAGACAGGATTCAAAGTTATTTCATAATCAGCTGTGGTGGCTACCCCTTCCATGAACTGGCAATTCAGGATATTTATGGAATGGGAGAAATTGAAAGGAGCGTTCTGCTATAGATTTTTTTCAAGCTAGTTTTATGAATATTTTTCATTTATAGACAAGAGAAAAAAACCAAACAAAACTCCACCCAATCCAAACAAAACCACATAAACTCACAGACCCGCAACAAATAATTCAGGTATGAAAAAAAAAAAAGCCAAGCTAAATACAATTTAAAACAGTTGTTCAGGAGTTCAGTTGATTGTACTAGGTAGATTATATAGTCAAATAAACACCTCCATCAAATGTTCCACTGTGGCTTCCTCCAGGACAGTATTGGTAACACCTTGGTTCACCAGCCCAAGTGACTCACTGTGTGTCACCTCTTGCCTCAATCCTTGCACTATCATACTGTCATAACTACAACACTCCTGGCAGCACCTGCTTTCCACAGCAAACAATCCCAGGTGATGCAGGAAAATTCAGTTGATATTATATAATGTCAGTGATATTTTATTAATTATATTATAATAATTATATATTAATATTGTTTATTATATTATATTAGTGGTGTTATATGAATTATATTAATTCTATTATAATTGTATACTGTCAGTGATATTCACACATTTCATCATGCCTTCATTTGATTTGCCTCTACCAAAATACCAGGGAAAACAACATGTACACACATGGACTGTCATGTTTCAGAAACTGATTTTATAAAGGATAAAATTTCTGAAGTGCTGGAGCACAGGCAGAGCCAGCCAGGATTTCTGTGATTTCCTGAGACTGGGCATGCTCCATATGCATCCTTGAGTTATCCCAAGCTCTTCAACTGACAGTTCAGACTGGCAGAATTCTCAGCATCCTCACATTTTGCAAAATGCTGAATTACTTTTAAACTGGTTTGCTATGGATTGCCAGCGTGGTCCCTTTTATTCTCCTAGCTGCAATGGGAAATGGAGAACTCCTCTGAATGCAACAAGTAATGCACTTTGTACTAGGGACAGAAATGCAGAAATACAGAGCCCAACTCAGCATTTTAATTCAGAAAACTTCCTGATTTACTGGTAAAATTCAAATGAATCACAGGCTTGCTTCTCTTATTTGCTTTCCATGTAGTTTCATATTAAGTAGGATTGCGCTGCTCACCAGAAGAACACACCCTGGAAAACAGAAGTGTGTAGGAATAAATAATTGTATTTCTTTGCCTTGCTTTAAACCTTGACATCATTGTGCTGCAAAGTACATGAAGTTTTAGCACCAGACAATAAGAATTTGGATGTTCTTGCAGATTAATGAAAATAAAAAGAAAAAGAGATGCCACACAACAGTATTTGTTACCAGCATTCTCCACCATTAACAGCTGTCTATATCTGTGTAGCTTTATTAAAAATAACTGAAGAGGGGAAGAATGCAGTTCAAACATCAGAATTTTATCAATACTCAGGAAAAATTATTAAAGTTTTGAACTCTTGGAAAAGGACTAATTTTTTTCTTGAGCAAGTCACAGTCTTCCTGTACCTCAGGGGTAAACAGGACACAGGGGAATCTTTTGTCATGAAGTTTATATAACACCCAACACCATGGTTTCCTAGTGTGCTCCTGGAACACAATTATTCATCATGAATGTTCACTTTAGAAGAGCAGGAAAAAAAAAGAAAGAAAGGGACAAAATGTGTTGAAACTGAGACATTCCAAGTCGCTCCCTCCTGGCCTCCCCAAACAGTCAGTGAGTGAAGGAGGTTAAAGGCAGCTGCACATTATATGTAGGCAGAAAGAATAAAATAAGTCATAAAACAAGCAAAGCAACTTTTAAGTCACTCATTTCTCCCACCCTGACTGTGCGAGCACATTTTTCTCTCAAGAGTTCCTTGCAATTAGCAGAATGGCTTCAAAGAAACATTCCTTTTGGGCAAATACATAACCTATTCAGAAAACAGCACTGCCAGTAGCTTGCAAAAATAAGTTACAAGGCACAAGTAAAGAAAGAGGTAAAAGCCCTGCCAGGTTGAAAACCCCTCTCCTCAGCCCATGTTGCGTGCATTCATCCTTCACACAGCTTCCTTCTCCCCTAGCAGCAGATGTTGTGTCTGATCTCTCACTTTCCCTTGCATCTCAACTTCTGATCCCCTGCATTCATCCTTTTCATCTCAATTTTTTCGTTCTCAAACTGGCTGAGTTTGAAAAAAAAAATATTCCAGGTAATGTACAACTCAACCCTCAGTGGTTAAAAAGAGATTTTCCTAAGAATGCTGGCTCCTTTAGATCACAAATCAGCAAAAAACAACAAAATCCCCCCCCCCAGCAAACACCAAATCTACATCTATGCTGGATAAGGATGACTTTCTATAAAGCTGAAAATATTCATGAGTAACATTATTGACATCTGACCAACAGTGGTTAGAATAAAGTTATAAACACACCTTTCCTCTGGCCTTTCAGTCAATCATTACACTGCTAGAGAACACATTTTTACCTGAATTTTTACTCAGTGAGCATCTAGGTTGTCCAAGTTCTTCCTCTCTCCTTCAAGATTACACAGTGCAATTTTCTTTGAAGCACAGTTTTCTTTTCCTCACGAAGACAGCCTTGAAAATGTGAGTTTATGTAAACTAGCAGTAAGGGCTGGACAGGACATATTTCAGCCTCCTGGTTCCTCAGCCTCCTGCAGAAGGAGTGAGGAGGGAGCTCACACAACCCTTTCTTCCCATACTGTGATGCAGAATACATCACAAACTGTGTGTTTTGAATCACAGCTCACATTAACTTCTCCTCAAATCTCTGCTTTTAGATCTTTAACTACAGGGAAAAGTAACTATTAAGCTGGATTAGCAGGAAGCCCTAGGAAAAAATTTCCAAGCCTAAAAACACTAATGACCACATTCAGATGAGAGCTTCACACTGCTCAGATGATTTTCAGCTGAGCTCTGCCTGCAATCACACATGGAATCTTTCAGACAATTTCCAAGAACTGTCTATAATTTCTTATGCAAATTGTAGGTGTAATTACTCAGATTTCTTTCCTGCATGCTTCTAGACGCTGAGCTGTGATGTGCAGCACTTTTAGGGACTGCACACACAGCTACAACAAAGAAAGTCTCTCCTACCCAGAAACACAAGCCAAGCAGCCTGGTGGAAAAAAGGAGGATGGATTATGCGGCTGTGATGGAGGTTTGGGGCTAAGTCTCCACTGGACAGGAAAAACAGGATCAACGCATTTATTAAAGAATAAAAAATACTTGCAAGAATTTTCTTTTTTTTTTTTTATTACATAAAAAAGGAGTGTATTTAGAGCCAGTGAAATCATTAGTCTAAGTAAAACAGTGTTTTTAGCACAAAATCTGTAATTGTTTGTAATAAGCAGTAGTAAGATCATTCAGTTTGTGAGGAAATGAAGGAAACTTGTTTTAAGATCACACAGCTTTCACTTTTAAAAAGACTCTCAAATCAATTTCATTAGCCTAAAGTAAGAAGTGGACAAGATAAAATTTTGAATTTAATGATACCAAACTCCTTTAAATTTAAATCTTAGCAGTCTGTCTACTTGCCTGTTAAGGAACTGACTCACTCATGTACTGAAGAACAGATCACATCATACAAACTACAAAAGGACCTTTGTGTCTCAGATTTTCAGTCCCATGGGGTTTTGGCCATCATGGCTTAACTGCCTTTCTTTGCCACATGTTGTATCTGCAGCTATTTATGTTTCTGTTTCTTTTCAATCCTTCCTCAAAACTCAGTAAAAACTGCATTGATGTGTGGAGTTTATTTGGTGTAATTGCAAATGCATTGCTACAGTTTGGTAAGTTGGTGTAAGTGTCTAGGACACTACAGCATTTCTGCTGTTTTGTACTAAAAAAACCTATCTCTTGTCAGGAATAAAAAAATTAAAGTAGCATATTTAAACTGTAAGTATTTTTCCATTTTGAATTAGTTTTAACTCCCATTTTCAAGAAAACTAATTTTGTGGTTTTGCTGGAAAGGCAGAAATACTTGCAAGGGATGTTAAAGACCAAATAGATCAGTAAATCGGTTTGACTTGGACCTTCAAAGGACCCTACAGCAAACAATTTTAAACACCTATTTTTTAGATAATAATTAAGTATTTATAGGAAAGATGCTCTCAGTGCTTTCAGCTCTGTAAGTTCTGCAGCTCTGCCCTGTTTGCAGAGGGAATCCATCAGTGCTGCAAGCAATACTGAGAGGCTCCCCTGCCCATCCTGTGCTCAGAGCCCCATGATTTTGAGAAAGTGAGAATGGGAAGCATGTCTGGGGACAGCTGTGGTGACCTCTTGCAAAGTGAGGCACTCAAAATTGAGGAAATTCCAAAGGTCAGGTTGCTCTGGCAACCCTGGGGATCAGCAGCCAGCGCTGCACAGGCATAAAGCAGCATGCAAGGTGCCCTGATTTTCACATGCTTTTAAAACAAAAATGCACCTGGACACTTATGCAAAGCTTTAACCTGTAGGCTGCAGCATGTTTAAAAGTCTTAATAAATAGCTGGTTGTAGTAACAAATGGCTGTAATGGTTACTCAAGTGTGTACATTTGTTTTAGGCGTTGTTAACAAAATGAAAGGCAAGGCCACAGAGAGCTGGCATGAAAAATGATGAATTGAGTAAATAGAAAAAACAATGAACTGCTCTATTTTTAAATGTTTAAAATATTTTTAATTGCTATAAATAGGATATTGTTGATATCTGAGGAATTCACTGATCAGCTTTTCTGAAGTCAAGTATCTGAAAATAAATGTCAGCACCTTAAATAAATTTTAAGTGGTAAAAAAATAAAACCCCACAAATTATAAACCATAAATATTGCGTTCAGCTTTTTAAATTCCTCCTTTTATATCCTGGATATTTAGAGGCCACACACAATTTTTATCTTTCCCTTCAAGCCCCCATCATTCTTGACACAAAGTTTTCTGGAACTGTTATGACAGGAATTTATGTATTCGTCTATCAAAGACCTTGCTTCAAGTAATTTTCTATGTAATTTCCTTTTTCATATCTCTGTTGCTGTAAGACCTATGCATAAACACACTGGAGTTAATAGTTAAAAAAGCCACAATAGTGTAACTCCACAAATGCTCACCTTACTTAATGCATAGCAGTAACAAGATATATAAGTAGTCTATCTTATATTATTTCTTTTGTTCAGAAAAAATAGCCTAAATAATTGATTGAAAAATAACAGAAAATAAAAAGGAAATGCACTAATTATAACTGAAGCATAGCCTTTTAACACAATTGTAATTTATTTAGAAAATGCAAGAAAACCACTGCAACTGTTGTTGTCCACTTACTCTGATCTACAATGAAGGAAATTGCTTACTATTTAAATTGTTCTGTTGCACTCATCATTGTTTTAAATAGTCAGTTCAGTGCCCTAAAGGGAAATTCTACAAAGATTCCTATTATAAAGTTATACACCTTTACTATAGAAACCAAACTTTGAGTTTGAAAGTGTTGTGAACCTTGAATAGGATTTAAGTGATAAAAATATAAAACTGTCTGGAAGTGAACAAATTGGAAAGAACAAATATAAGCTATTTTCCAGCCATTCTACACAGTCCCAGCTGTGCCCATCAGCTGCATGTCACCCAGCATGGACTTCAAATGAGACCCACCAGCACCTCCCCAACACACAAAAATAGGATTAAGTGCTCTCTGTCTGGTCTGCACAATTTCAATCCCTCGTGAAGCAGAACAGAGGTGTCCATCCTCCTCAGTTCAAGTGCTGTGAGACTGAATGAATGCTGTGATGACACGTTCAGGGGTGAAGGATGAGGTCACCAGGAAATATTGTGATTTCCTTTTATTTATCTAGGAACTCAGTGAAAACTTTGTTCCACAGAACCTAAAGCCCATCCAAAGGAGTTGAAGTGAGCGGCAGTGCTCTTTTTTTTTTGTGTAGAAACCAAGTTCTAATCACTCACTAGAGGTGATTTAATAACCCCCACTAACAGCTCCTCCTTCAAATTCTGGCTGGTAAATCCCATGAGGAAAATACACTAAACTTGAACTAAAAGCCTGTTTATCTCTGAAGTACAATTTCCTCTGGAGGCTCCTTTTCCAGCAAGGCTGTGGGCAGTGCTGGGTTTCTAACACAGCAGCCAAAGCCATGAGCTGAACGCCAACGTTCTGCCAGCTCAGGAGAAGGGAATTCAAACATGAATACTCCCTGCTCAACTTTTTAATTGTATTGACTTTTTAATCTTTCTGTGCTAATACTGAAGCATTGATACAGACCTGTGTGATTACACACTTAACTTTCTCATTATTTTCCAGTGAGCAATAATTGCAGGAGCTCTGGTTAAAAGGAAACTCAGTAATTACACTGATGACTTAGTAAATTTGAAGAGACTGTAGCAAACTATATGGTGATGGGAGTTTTTAGATTTTACAGTTAATTTTATATTAATCACAAAGGGAAAGAATGGATTTGCAAATCGATGATGGCGAGAAGCAGTTTGATATAAAATATTAGTAAAATAAAAACTGTATTGTTATGATATATTGCAAAGAAAAATAACCAAAATCTACAGTCCTATAAAGAAACATACCTTAGTAAATGGGTACAAGCTGAATAAAAGGAGAAGTAATGACTTGGTTAAAGCTCAGAGGGAAACAACGCCAAAGTCACGCACCTTAAATGAAGAATGAGTAGATGGATCTGATATATGGAGCTTTTTTTTAGAGGAAGCCTCTGTTTGGAGTGCAAGTCACTCCAGCTAATGGCTAAGTGATGTGCATTGACAATCACATTAGCCCTTTTTGCTATTTTAGTCAAATAAGGCTAATCATTTAGCGTGCCTAATTTATATAGCTATGAGGGCGGGTTATCAGTACAGATGTACCGAGGCATAAAAGACTTGGGAACATGGGCCTATCTGTCAAATTTGATCAGGCCCAGTGAAATTCAATTTGTTAATCTTGCCTCACAATCCCCCCCTCATGCAGTCTGAGCACTAATAGGTTTTGTGCTGCACTGAGAAGGAGCACAGGCTGCAGTGAGACTTCTTGGCTGGATTAATCAGAATCATGCTTGAGAGATGTTACCTCTTGGAGCAAGGGGTCGTGTCACAGACATATTTTATGAAAAATCCTTTTGTTAGGATCTTTTCTCCTGAGAAGCTGGGAAGCTTCAGCTTCTTCATGTTTTGTTGCTTTGGAATGTGATTTGGAGAATTGTTTACCCAGCATGTGAAATTGTTTTTACTTGATGACCAGTGACAGCCACCTGTGTCGAGGCTGTGAGCAGTCACAAGATTTTATTATCATTCCTTCTATTCCTTGCTAACCTTCTGATGAAATCCTTTCTTCTATTCTTTTCGTATATTTTTAATATATAATTTTCTTTAATACAATATATATAATAAAATAATAAATCAGCCTTTTGAAACATGGAGTCAAGATCCTCATCTCCTCCCTTGTCCTGGGACCCCCGTGAACACCACCACAGGGTAGGACTTCTAGAATTGGAAGGCTAAAAGTGCAAATCTGTAAATACTTGTGATATATATTTGCATATACCCAGTTCTTACCCTAAATGGCCACAATCCAATGTTTGGTTGATAATGAAGTGAACAAAAGAAATGAGGGCTGATTAAAGAGATGGGATGCTCCCTTTTTGCATGTGTACATATACATTTATACTCAAGTTTCAAAAGTTAAAAAATGTCAGATATACATCTCTGGACTTCCCAATTCTCTAAAATGGGAGTAATGCTAACTTTGTGCCTAAAGATGAAGTTTCTGAGGCCAACAGAAGCATGTACTCACTCAGGCCTCATTGCAAAAGAAAATGTATTTTTTATCAACTACCTAAGTTTACTTAGGTAAACTTAGGTCTTTGAATCCTGGAGATGTCCATAGATTCTGGATACAGTGAATTGAAATAGCACAAGCTCTTAAAAAATGACTTTTTGCTGTTTTCTGTCAAGTCTAAGAGCAGCTACATTTGTACAGATGATTTTTCCCATGTTTGAAGCTCTACCTAGATGGGATGTTTGATGACAAACCCAGATGTTTTCTGCATCAAAAATAATATTCAAATCATTTTGGCTTGGCAATTTGACCTTATCAATATGACAGCTGAACCTATTTTTAAAGTGAGCTTGGAGAATCATTATCTGGACATGATTTCCCAATTCTCCACTGATTTGAAGCTTATCAGCTGTTGCAGACTCTGGGATGCCATACAGTGTTTTAATGCTTGATAATTCTCTAATTTCACATGTGTTATTGATGGTGTATATTATTTGAATAATTCCTAATTGCTGTCAGCTTGTTTACTACATTTATTGTTTTGCTCTGATGTTTCTTCATGCTTGTAACTAAAGGATGTTAGAAAGTTTCAGTATTACAGTCATCCTTTCGAAGGGGTTTTCGACCTTGTATTTTCTCTCACCACCATACAGGACAAGAGACCATTCCTGTTTTCCAGTCCCTGCCCAAATTGCATACAGAAGCTTACTGGATTGAATTAGGGAGAGTCAAACTCGAATTATCATTCTGTGCCTCAGTTTCAGACAAATTGGGATAACAGCTGTATCCAAGCATAGACTCCAGCAGATCTACTTGCTCCTTCAGTCATGCCAGAATATTCAAGAAATTGTTCTGGAACACATAGAACATTGGCTTGAGGAGAATGACAACAGATTTAACCTGTCTTAAAAAGTCTTTATCTATTCCTGGCAAAATAAAATAATACAGAAATAGGTCAAAAACCTTTCCAAACAACTGAGTTTTTCCCTAAGTAGAGGAATAAATCAATATGTTTCTTTGTTAGTACAGGTAGATATAACACTGAAATCATATGGGAAGCATTCAGTTAACATCCATGAGGCCTGACAGATGCACTGTCTGGGAAATATTTTGTTTCTTCTCCCATTAGGTATCTTTATATAAGCCTGTTCTCAATGTTATGCTGCCTATCAGTGGACATCAGACTGAAAATAGAAGCAATGCAAAGTTACAAAGTCAGCTCTCCTGGAGAGGTTGCTCATGACCACTGTGGAAATAAACTCCACTTGCCACTGGAGTTTATTTATGCCTGAATCTTTTCACTTTAGGGCTTGTTCACCAGCACAGAACAGCTGTGATCAGCTGATTTCCAGGGAATAGTTCTTCCAACATCTGCATTAGTGTTCTGCACCACCAAGACAGCCAAGTGATGGGGGTAAAATTGATGTCATTTGAAAGCCTGGGAAAATTTAATTTTATTCCTTATTTATCAAGATTAAACCCTGAAATGGTATGGCACAAACAAACAATCTGAAAAAGGAGCAGGGAAAAGAATATTAAAATCAACCAACCAATCCCTGAACCAAAAGAAAAGCTGTCTTCTGGCCTCAATTATTTTTCTGACACAAAACTTAGGAAAAAAATTTATTTTCTTACGCTGTCATATATTGCTATTTAATCAGTTATACCACATATTAGGAGGCTATCTTTCCAAACCATGAAAAACCACCCAGCACTAAAGACCTATTGCCGTAGCCAGGACTCGCCTCACGACTGATGGCTCCTGGAAATAAAAGTCTCAAATCTGAAAATCAATTTAAATAGAGTGACTCTTTTTTTCAGTCTCTTGCTTTTTCTGCAGAGTGGAACCACCAGTGCACCCATGATGTCCCCAGTGTGTGCAGAGCTGGGTATAAATCACCACAGAAGGGAGACACTGAGTTCCATTGGTGTGCAGGTGATTTCTGAGCACAGCTTCCATGGCATCCCAGTGGCCAAAAAGTATTGCAGTTCTCTAGTTTATGAATTATGCTTTGGGACTTGCTTTTCTTATTCTCTCCTCATACATCTGAGGGAGGTTCAATGCTTCCCTACCTATGGTGTTTTGTTAGGTGTGAAAAAATAAAATCCCAGTTAACTTCAGCTGGTTAAAATCTTGTTAGAATAAGGTTTTGCATTCAGGACAAGGAAATATATGTGTGATTTTTCCTATTTGCCTAGAACTTTTTCCATCAGTGTGAGAAGTCACTTCAGTTATATCTATCCCAAACTCATATTTACAGTTCTGTGTATCTGAGCGGTCCTGCACATACAGAATAAAGTGAAGACTCATATGAGGATGCAAAAAACAAACAAACCAAACCCTAGTGATTGTTTAAGCTAAACAACCTGGAGAGTGATCTAGCCTGATGGTGACATTTAAAGCCCCATATCAGTCTCTGGACAGAAAGCTTTCCTAGAAGAGCAGGAGGAAGATCAAGGAGCAGCACAACTGCAGCTGATGCCATTGACTCCATCACCAGGGAAGAAGGCTCAGCTTGGGTGTCCCTATTTTGATTTATAAAGCCTTAGTGAATTCTTTCCCATTGTGCACAAGTGAGATCATGGCCCTACCCTGACACTCCTTTAAGGAGCTCCTGCTGCATGGTGTGTGAGCACAAACCCCAGAGCATAATAAAAGTTATGTATGTTTTTATGTATACACACATATTTTTATGTATCTCTATGTGCAGGTGTTTGATGCAGTAATAAAATTATCCAGCTAGCCAGAAGACTTGGTGAAAACTTTTTAAACTCATATTGAAATACAAAACTAACATTTGGATGTTGCCACACGGCTGAGGATGTGTTTAAGTTACCATAAAGTATTAGAACCAAGTAAACCTCTCTCACTTCAATGTTCACCTGTCTGAGGTGTCTTAAATTGTAGGGCTTATTTTACTTCCTTTATCTTGCTTTCAGCTTTCTCCACACAGCTATTGAACCAGAGTGTTAATAGTGAAATCTGCATGTCAGAGAGCCTGATAAATTGGGAATAATTACTAAAAAGCAAACCAGACATAGACATCTCAAGGCAGTGTGGTGTAAAACAATGCATGGTTGTACCTGCAATGATGTCATCCATTTGCTCCAAAGCTGCTTCCAGCATATGACTTGCATCAGAAGCCATCCTCTGGGATTTCTTCAGATCTTTACTCCCTCTACTGCAAAGACAGAATAAACCACATGTGTTACACTAAATAGCCTGATGGCAAAATATGTGTCAATGTCACGTTATGCATTAGGCTACACAAACAAAATCCACACTACAGCTTAGTAATGCAGCCTAGTGATACAAAAATACAGCCCAATAATAAGAAAACTAAAAAAAATGTTCTTGCTCTTGATAGATGACTTGGGGGTTCTGATAAATTTTTTAAGAGATTTTACTAAAACAGTGAAATGCAAATAAAAAAGTCTCAAAGAATTTTGAGACTGGAAGCCCAAGATTCTCCTGCTCCTCATCCTTAACAATGGTTTCCAAGATTCAAAGTTCAGCACATTTCAGCCTTTTCCTATGTGGGGAAAAAAAGAGGATTGACTAAGGTTCAATGAAGGAATGAAGACATGGGGCAGAACATGCCTTTCCTACAAGCAGAAATCTGTAGGAAGCCTGCTTTTTGATTTTTGAGAGTAAAGAAAATTCTGAAATAATTTTTACTCCTCCTTTCTAAATCCCCATTCAGCCTCTTCATCATTTCTTTCATGACACCAAAAATCCCATTTTTTCTCTCCAAATAACCAAAATGCCCCGGGTATGAGTTCTCTGAATTTACTGCCGCTGCTATAAAACAGGATTAAATACACTCATGTTACCACCTGACACTGGGGATAACAAAAAAAAAAAAAAAAAAAAAAAAGAGGAAAACCTTTCAGAATGAGTCCCTGCTCGTGAGCTGGTGCTGCTGGACTCTAAGGCAGCAGCTGCTGCTGCCAACAGATGACATTTCAAAGGGGAGAAGAATTTCTGCAGCCCATTTCACTGCCAGTGAAAAAAATCCCCTTTTGCACATCACTTCATGGCTGAAGCACGAGAGCAGTGCCCACACAGAGAGGAAACAGGGATGGCTCCTGTGCCTGTGGCTCACAGGGCTCCAGCTCAGCTCACTGCACCCACAAAGGCTCACAGTGTTGTGATTTCTTCTCCGTGAAGGCTGCGATTCAGCCTCTCAGCGTTCAGTCTTTTTTTCGCGGCGAGTTGTAAGAGCTGTGGTTGAAAACTGTTCCATTTTAGCAGCTGTCACCAAAGACACCAGTCTGACAATGGACAGAGATATCCTTCAAGTAACTCAGGTTGTGGGTAGGTGTAAATGCAACAGGCCTACGATTCCAATGCTACTGAAATGCCACAAACACACGTTTATCATGGGATCACTTGTGCTAAGAATTCAAGTAGTTTGAATTGAAATAAATATTACAAAGAAAATTTGTCCCATCCAGCCAAAATTATTTTCTTTTGAAAACTAAGAATCCTGAGACACGGGTTTTTCTCAAAGAAATGGGTTTCTTCTTCAAAGAAAGCTAATTTATTAAGAACCTCTGTGTTATCAGCATCCTACGTTGATTCCAGTTAATGTAGATAACCCCAGGATCCAGAGAGACAGATGCAGGAATGAGTCAGGAACTGCAACATTCTCATTTGAACTCTGCCATTTGCAGCTTGTCACAGTGGGTAAGCCACGATTTAACTTCAGATCACATTGATCTGAAGAGCAATGTGAGAATGCCTCATCCTCACTGTCCCCCAGGGCTCAGATTAATGGAAATGAATCAGTGGTTTTGGTCCCTCAGTTTTTTGTTGTCAAAATAATCTCTTAAGTACAAGCGATGTTAAAGTTAACTAAAGTACATGTCACCCAAATATTTTGTTTGATGGCACTGGAAATAACATAAATTGTGCTCAGAATAATCTGGAAAGTCATTAAGTCAGCTGATATAAACTTATAATTTCAGAGTGCTTTCTTTCATACACGAACTTTCCGGACACTCCCCCTGATCCCACTGCTCCCATTTGCTGGTTCTTGGGAGACTTCCATTGCCTGTTGCCACGTCACAGGCCACCAAAGCCCTCTCAGCTGCAATGATCCCCCTTCCTTGCAGTATTTCCTCCAGTTCAAAGCAACCATCCCACGGGCAATAATCACCTCAGTGACAGGAAATCCACCTACAGGTGCCAGAGGGGCACCAAGGCTCCCGTGCCATTCCCCCAGGGATGCGTGGCCACCAGCTGTGTGGGGAAGTGAGGGCAGCAGATCTCTGGCTCAGAGTTAGAGGGCAGAAAAAGACTGAAAAATGCTAAATGTAGCACAGAGTTCCTAATTCTAGGTTGCAATCCATGCTTTTATTTGTGATAAAAGCAGCACGCGACTGTTCAAACAAGAAATGCAGGACTACGTGTCTTGTTAACATCTGATATAGCATTTCATCACTTGTGGTGACAAAGGCACAGAAAATGCTGATATACTGCATTGCAAACTTGAAAATTCACTGATGGAAAAAACCCCTCCCGTCAAAGCCTTGGCAAAACCCAGAAAGTTTGGCTGAAAAACTCCACCCAAAGCGAATCTCCAATCTCCTCCCTGCCTCCACAGCCTATTTTCTCGCCTGCACCCGCTCAGTCTTTGCTGCCTAACTGCATTAAGCTATAGCAAAACCTGCTGATCAGACAAGGATTTATTAATAAAAGCAATGTTCTTTGCTCCAGAGAGATAATGTAATATTACTTGCTCGACATCTTTTTCTAGACAGACCTGTTGTGTGTGCTCCAGGCAAGTCTCACTTTCCCAGACACTCCCTCCTTACAGTTTGGCTGCTCTGAGCAGTATTATGAAAAGAGCTTGTTAGAACTCCTGGGCTTTCAGCTACCACTTCTGATCTAATTCTACAGAAATATCTTCAACTATGGATTTTTTAAAAAATATTATTAAATAACAAGACACTTGTAACAGCCCTTCAGACAGGATCCATCTGTTTGCTGGTATTTTAATTACAAATATTTTTTACAGTTTTCATTCCTGAATGACATCAACATATGCCGAACACCATGACTTATTTACTTATGTAAATATACATATATTTAAAAAAGAAAAAAGTTTTTGCAGCTTTGGTAAGGACTGCACAAAAGCTATCTTTCACATTACAGTACAAGCTTCAATATTAGCAAATTCTAACCTTCAGCATTTATTAGATTAATTCATATGCCAGCAAAGTACAAGAACCAGGCTACTCACCTTTTCAGATCTCTAGGAAGAAAAGAATTTACTTTTATGCCTGACCAGTGAAAATTCCTGGCTATTAATAGCTGAAGTTTTACTGTTAAGCAGCCATAAGTCAAAATTATTATCATCCCTTCTAAGCCACATGCTCATATTAATTTAGAGCCCAGCCCACAGAGATATTGCAACCCTGTTTGTTATAATTGCCTAAGTAATGACATCTTCCAGGAAGTGCAGACAGATCAAACTGGTCTGAACTCTTGAAATTTATTTTGCTAAGATAGTTTTGCACTGTACGCCCTAATCTGAGATTTGCATTCCAAATAAAATGAAAAATCTCTGGTGGAACTACTGTGCTCAGAGCCAATATCCCTTGCAAATTTCTTAGCCTACATTCTCTATGTAAAACTACAACTTGCTGTGTCCAAAGGAGCATAATATTTAACAGACATATTCACTGTGAGCAAGATGTTCTTCAGAACTATGAAAAGCCTTAATTAAATTTGAATCTTTCATGGCTGGCTTGAACCAGCAGCTGCTCAGAGATAAGAATATGAACAACATGAATTCAGGCAACTCAGATGTTTCCTCCAGGTTCCTCATAATAATGAGGTTATCAACTTTATCAATTACAAGGGGTGTGCTTTTTGATAGAAACTCCAGAAATCCAGACCTTGTCTGTGGCCTACAAACTCCTCTCACATTTTGCTGACACATGTAACAATTAACTACCACCACCTTTTTTTTTCCCTAGGATGGATAAATACAGGCTTGTAAACTCTTTGGGTGCTCAGATTTGAGTATTACATTGCTTTGTACTTAATGGCATAATGAAATATCAAGTGCCTTGGGTAAGCTCAGAAGTCCTCCGAGCTTTCCTTCAGCTGCAAGATGACTCCTGCCCTGCAATGCAGAAATCTGCCCTTTTTTCCCTCAGCCACACTGTGTGCAGCATCCAGACAGGAGCACAGCCACTGAGTCATCCCTCCAACTCATGGCTCCATCAGGTACAAAAGTTGTAAACTCATGTTTGGATGCTGGCCTTTTGGAACCTGCTGGAACTCTCTAATTCAGGTGATCCTCAGTCCTGACTACCAGTCCAGGGAACAGAATCACCTCTGATGGTCACTGGAATGACTGCCTGAGGAATGCTACTCCTCTCCAGCCAGAAATCCTATTTATCTGACAGCTGGGAGAGCTGGGCTTGCTCAGCCTGCAGGAGAGAAGGCTTCAGGGAGACCTTCCAGCAGCTTTCCTGTGCCCAAAGGGGTTGCAGGAGAGCTGGAGAGGGACATTCCACACGGGCAGTGGTGACAGAAAGAGAGTTAAGAGCCTTAAGCTGAAGGAAGGTAGGTTTGCATTCAACATCAGGAGGAAATTCTGCGCTGGGAGGGTGGGCAGGCCCTGGCACAGGGTGCCCAGAGCAGCTGTGGCTGCCCCTGGATCCCTGGAAGTGCCCAAGGCCAGGCTGGACAGGGCTCTGAGAAACCTGAGACACTGGAAGGCATCCCTGCCCATGGCAGGAAGGGTGGAACCTGATGACTTTTGTGGTCCTTTCCAACCCAAACCATTCTATGGTTCTAGCTTAAATTTCATTTATTTCTCAATACAGACAGTACTTTCTCAATTTCCCCTTTATATGCTTAACTGGAATAGGCAGAAAGGTAAAAAAACCTCTTCTTTCATTGACTACCCATTCTGTAAAATGTAAAATCATGGTTATTTCAGAGGGTTTTTAAGAACAGCTAGACTAGGAATGAAAAAACCAAGTTTATTTTGAGCTGGAAAGTGGGAAGTGCCCACAGGAAGGCAGAATGGGCAGCTCTAAAGAGAAATATCAATTAGCCAAAGTTAAACAAAGACCTGATAGCAAATCACTTCAGGTAGGTGTCAGAACTGCTAAAGTCTCTATTCAACAGCTTGCTGGGAGTCCTTATACAAAGGGATATCCTGAAGTGAAGCACCTTGGCAGTGTAAAAGCCATATTTGTGTGCTACTGATGAAAGTCAGAGCAACAAGTAAAAAGCAATGATGCTTTTACACATAATCTGCTAAATAATTTGATTTAAAATACATAGCTAAACGTACCGCACTAGGAAGTGGCCAAGTTAAAGCCAAACATCTCTTTGCAAAAATAAACCCATTAAGTTTGCTAAATACAAGTCTGAATTTCAATTCTGGGAGGGAACAGAAGGTGAAGGAAAAAAAGAAAGCCCCCTTTAAAAAACTGCTAGATCTGACTGATACTCGATGCTTCAAAACACAGATCACCTCACAGCAACTCCTCCACAGGGCTGATGGATATTGAGTTACAGCTCCTCCTGGTACCATAACCAAATTTCCTGACTCATGTTTGCACAAAGTCTCATCCTTACAATTAAGAGCTGACGCTGACAGAATGGCATGTGCAAAGTGAGCTCTCTTCAGCCCCTCTCTGTAACACTGCCAGCAACTGCAGGAAGCCCTTCAGTTCCTCAGTGCTGCTTTAAACTTTGTCCATAAAAGCTTAAAAAAAGCCCCCTTCATCATTTAATTTTGTGTTGTTATCAGATACCTGAAGTTTTCTGTGTTACAGGCAGTATAAAGGAAAAATGTTATAGCTTCTGACTTTGCAAATCTTAAGATCAAAACTGCATCAATTGTTACTGTGTTAAGTCCAAAAAGTCTAATTATTTTAGTTCACTTTTCTGTAATCTAATTAGTTAAAATTAAAAAAAAAAGGGCAATACAATGAATAAATAGTTTGGACATAAACTTCAGCTGAACAAAGCACTACCTGATAAAATACACAAGAGGAAAGTCTCTGAGCCAAAATATGAACACTTCTGCTCTTAAAATAAACACATACAAAAGTCAGAGTTGGTATTGCAGTTCACATCTAGTTCAGAGAGTTTTACAACTAAGAAAATCAGATCCTCACAATTTCAACTTTTAAAATAAACTGTGGTTTGGTTTTTTTAGATTTTTTTTTTTTATTTTTCCTTCCAATCTCACTGGCCTCAAGGTCACAGCTCTGAATTTTCTTCCATGAAGGTCAACATTTCAATGAGATCTTTGAAGTTGCTTAAATCCAGCTCCAGTGCCTGGGAAACTGCTCAGACCACACCTTCCCCCACACCCCACATCACGTAAGTAAATTCATGCTCTGGTAAATTGGAAGGTGAGGAATTATAATAAAAGTAAACAGAGAATTAATGCACAAATTAACTGTGCCCTAGAGTAAAGCAGAGGACAAATCCTTGACAAACAATGGAGAGAAATTAGGTAGATATGATAAGCAAAATTTTCAAAGCTAGTCACTGCAAAAATCCTAAAAATTTAGAAAAACTAAACAGTGCTAACACAGGGCCAGAAGATCTTGTATCTCAAAGAAATGCAGGAGGACCAATTTTCCAGTCTCTCGGGTTGCTGTTGTTAATTGCAGCCCCGAGATGTGCAGGGTGTCTCTGCTTCGGCCCGCGTGGCTGAAGAACGAGTCTGGACTCTTCACTTTTCGGTCTTGAGGTTGTTTATTAATTCTTATCCATAAAATTTTCTTTCTGCCCAGCAGAGATCTGCTCAGCAGGGCAGCCACAGGCACTCTGACCGCCGCCAGGGCGGTGTTGTCTTTTTATACTACAAACTACATATAACATATTTACACTTAATTCCCAATGCCTATCACCTATGCTAGACAGTGCACTTCTACTCTAAACCAATCCCAAAGTGCCAACATCACTGCAGAAAATGGAGAACAAGAAGAAAGGCTGGACACGCCCAGATTCCTCCATCTTGTCCCCATAACCCCCATACCAAAAATCCTAAAATCTACATTTTCACCCTGTGATCATTTTGTTATTACACCATTCAAACCTCTGTGACTTTCATGTCCTCATACAAAGCTGGTAATTTGCTCCAAGGGTCAAAATCAAATCCCCAGGTGTTCTGGGCTGCGTGCCAGGGTCTCCGAGCCCCTGGCGGGGTCCTTGGCAACTCTGGACACCCGGAGGGATGCACTGAGTTCCGACACCAATCTTCTCTGTGTCTTCAGTTCCTCAGGATCATTGTAGAAATCAGCAGAAAGGAGCAAATGCTGCTCAGGGAGCTGGCAGAGCCCATGGAGCCCCTGGAATGCCATGGGAATCATTCAAGGTGCAGGGCATTTCTGGTTTTCAGAAAGATGCAAAAGAATGCCTCTGCGAAAGAATGACAGGATGACACGGGCGGAGGTGTGAATGCTTCCATGTAAAAGCCACGAATCTTTACAGAAATAACTCACTTGGGAGGTTTAGAAGAATGGAGAGCACTAAATTCTCCTTAACATGGGCAGACACTGGGATGGGTGAGGATCAGGGAAGGAATTGGCACCAGTGGATGCAGAGGGACCCCAGCTGGGTTTTTCTGCAGCAGAACCTCAGAACAAAGGGCAGGGTTGATGAGCTAGCCAATTGATTTCCTGCAATCCAAAGAGGTAATTCTCATCCACAAGATATCTAAGGTAAAAAACCCCTGAGGTCTGGGTTGGACTGCACAGAAAAACAGCTCAACATAGTCACAATGAAGAAAAATATTTCTTATGAATATTTATTATTTCAAAACTATCCACTCTTGGACTATTCTGATTATAAAGCTCTCTCCTGAATTTCCCTCAGCTTTACAAACATGACATGAAGGCTCTTGGGAAGTCTAACCTCAGCTTTAGATGTAAAGACTAAGAATGTGCACTAAAAAGTCAACTTTTTTGACTTTGCAAAATTCATTTTCATGTGAGTATTTTTCCCCCTTTGAAACATTCTGTGCAGCAATTTATAAATAACACTCACTAGGCTGGTTTGATATTACCCAACCTGCATCTGTGGATACAAATATGTTGAATTCATCCGAACAGGAACTGACAGTATCAAGCACTTCTGTATAAATTGAAGCTTCAGTAGCTATTTTGAGGAAAGTGTCTGTGGGAAACAAAGAAAAGGAAAACATACTTCTGCTAGAAACAGCAAATTCATCAGAATTGAATCCGCTTGGATTAAGAGTGGGAACAGCAAATGGATCACCATGAAAAGCTCCACATCCCACATTACTCAGCACATCCACAAAAATATAAATTTTAACAGCTGTGCCATTCATATAGATTGCTTCCTGAAGATTATTGAAAATATCCTTGAGAAAAAAAGGCTATATTAAAGTTTTTCCTCTTTCTCTGCCTCAAGAATAGCTATAACTGTTTTCCCCAAATAGTTTATTTCACCTGGTGGGCCAGAGATCAGCCCACTCACAGAGCAGAGTTGCACCAGTTGATGAGTTGGCTTTGTTACTTTATTCCTTATCTTGGGAATTCTGCCCAAAGTCCCTGTGGCCTGAAAATTCTGCATTCTTTGTGCCCACTGTCTGTGGTACATCCTTCTCCTCAAGCTTTGTTAAATTCTCCCCAGGTGTGAGATCACTCATCACATCAAGCCCTAAACTTTAACAAGAAAACACTACGGACAACCAACTCATCGTTCCAACACCTGGACACCATAACCAAGAGGCAGAAATTCTTCACAGGAAGTAAAACCTTGGTTTAAAATGACATATTTTGTTGGTTTTGCTCCTCCATCATTCAGAATGTGGGACATCTTACTCCCTGAAGAGCTGGCCAACACTGAGAAAGCATCTGTATCAAAGCCCCGTGCCACAGCTGAATTTTAAATCCCAGCCTCCTATCATAACTGCTTTCCATACTTAATGGAGTAACATGATTTTCTAATTTTGAAAAAAAAAAGGTATGATACAGATATTTAACGCTGCAAGACGGAAGAGCAGCTGGACATCCAAGAGCAACATTTAATACTTCGAAGATTCACAGAGGTGAGAAAAACATCTACATCCCCCAGCTGAAGAAACATCATTACAGGTGGCAAGAAGAATGCACCACCCTTTATCCTTGTTTTTCCAGAGAATCCTGGAGGAAAGGGGAATACCAAGGAGCCTGGAGATAGATCAGGTATGCACTGAAACCAGGAGTTGACTCTTGAAGGGACAGGGAGCAGCCACAATGGATGTGTGACAAGATACCCAGGCCTCCTCAGTGACCTGCTTGATGGAGGCTGTATTTGCTCACAGAAACACATATTTACCCAGGGAAGGCTCCTAAGGGATTCACCTCCCTGAAAACCCACCCAAAGTCCTCAGCTCTTGTATCTCACACTCATCTGCCTGCACTGCTACTGTTTGGATTCTATCACAACGAGTAAAACAAGCAATAATATGGTAATAATAAAATAAATCCCAACAAACAACTGTGTATCAAATTTTGAGTACCTGGGGAAAAGATTCTATAAAGATCTTTATAAGGCTTATAAAGATTTGTGAAATGCTCACTGTGGCACAGGATACAAAAGAGATCCCCAAATTGCCTGTAAAATATTGCACCTTTTAGTACCAGCTGCAGGAGGTGTTCTCAAGTTCTTAGCACCCACAGAGCCCCTCATGCAGTGTCTGCCAACCATTTCCAGGGATTTATTCCAAGTTCTACACAAATGTAAAATGAATATGCTTCCATGTCAAATCATCTTAGAAAGGATAAACCAAATCAATGTAAATTTCTCCATATATGTTATACATGATATGAGGGACTAAGAAAGAGATGAGAAAAAGCAAAGCCCCAGTTCCATGCATCAGGAAGCCTTTTTGAATTTGCAAAACTCTGGAAGCATGTGCCATCTCCAGACAGAGACTGATTGCTCAGTAAAACGTTCAAGTCTCCCCTTCCAAGTCTCCAAAGTTTCCATATTCCAGTTCAGTCATTTTGGCTCACGGATTTTGCTAAGGCACAGAAAGCCTTTGGAAGTTTTGCAAACCCACTGAATGCAAGAGCTGAAACCTAGGAACAGACCTGTTCATAAACTCAGTGCTCTCCTGGGTTTTATATACATATTTACACCTGCAGTTCAGGATGCTGTCAGCATCATCCATCACTGGGGTATATTTAAGGGAAACCTTTTATTCTCTGAATTCCCACTACTTTTAGGGCATGAAAAATCCACAAGTTAAACCATCATAATGAACACACAGAGGATGTCTGTAGATTACTTTCCAGATAAGTATTTTGTTAAGTATTTAACAACTTGAACACGAACAATGACACAAAAGGATTTGCCGAAAAAATTTAAATTCTAGCCAAAACTCCACTGCATGTTACTTCCAGTCCCAAGAACTCTTTCATATGGTTGAAACATATAGAAAAAATCCAAATGCTAGAGTATAACTGTAGCCAAAACATATTGTTTGACATTTGACTAAATGTATAACAAAATATATTGTTATACATTTAGTCAAATTTTTCTGCCTCTGAAATAGTAACCTTTGTGCTGACAGAGCAGAAAAATGAAAAAGAATTCTTATATTACTTTAGAGGGCCTGAATGGCATCATAGCAAGGCCTGAAGTCATAAGATGCACTGTCAAAACCAGGAATGACACCTGGGGGCATGCTGGCTTTTACACATCCTGTCTTGCTCCAGGGCATTTCATATCAGGACTCAGAGCGGCTTTTAAGAACTATTTGAAAGTCCTACTACTCGTATTTGGTCTGTGAATACACCTATGGAGTTCCCCGAGGTAATAAATTAATCACAAATTTTAATGCTCGATAACAATGCCTTTATTTGACCTGTTTATTAATACAGCCACAAAATGAAATTATTTCAGGCTAATGACTTGCAAAGCCCTTTAATCCCTAACAGCCACCAGCTGATTTGCCTGCATGAAAAGTTTGTCACAAGTTTCTTGCATTTGAGGCCACTTGCATCAAAAATCAAAATAAAAGACAGACAAAAGACTAAAGTATTGAAATGACCATCTGTTGGATAGCATTATCTTTTGCTTGTATTTCAGGAGAGAAAAGGGAATCAGAATTCACTATCAGTTTCTTCAGTTTATTTAATTTTCCAGAAAATGGATCAAAGTCTGCTTCTGTATCAGTAATTGTGGCATCTTTGTACTCTTCTATTAAATTTGCAAGGAAAATTTGGTTTGCTACTATATAAGAGAGATTTAGTCCCCTTTGCTTTAGTTGTTTTCAAACTTCCAAGTGGAAACATTCAAGACAGTTTCATTAATTCCAAAATAATATAGATCCTGTCCCTTCCTACTTGAAGAGGAGAAAATGGTCATATTGGCAAACACTACAACACAGTTCTCTCATGAAGACTTTTTTTTTCCTCTATTACTGGTTATTGATAAGGAGTAGTTTTGCCTCGATACTGTGCTGTAAACATGTAACAGTTCTGTTTACTCATTACTTAAGAAAAGCAAATAAAATTCATTTACAGTGAAATGATATTTATGAACATTCTGCGTTGTATAACATTTTTTATCAGTCTCTACTAATTTGGAAGCTTTTCTAAGTACCCAAATCTGGGTTTCCAAAGAAAGTGAGCAGCTGCTACTCCCATTTGCAATTAGTCCTGGATAATCAGAAGCTTTGATTAAATAAAAACTACAAATGGCTGGCGAATCCCAGCTACATTTTAGAGTTTGAATTCCTTTTATAACAGACCATTTACTCTGAACACAAACTCCTCTCCTCATGCTAAAAAGACAAAAAATAAAGGTTTCTAAAATCTGCCTTTTGCCAGTTAAATGAGAACCAGCTGTGCTTCACAATCTGCAGAGGAAACTGAAGATGCTACCAAGTTTCCTCATTAAAATGAGGAAGGCAATCAAGGCAAAACAGATTTGGACCACAATTCTTGAAATAGTTTTCTAATCTTTGCCTCATTTACAATTATTATGGAATGCTGCCCACATTGGGCATAGCATGGGTAACTATTGAGGGTTATTCAGTATTTTTCACAACAGAGCAGCACCATGCTCTGCAAAGCAGGCCAGAGCAGACTCCTTCTTGCACAAAAGCTTGTTAGAACAACTTTCTTTTAGTGACAAAAGTTCTAATTTGATTTTCTTTTTATACATACAAAGTCTGCCAGAGAAGACGGAGAATTGTACTTTAAAGTTTCAGGTAAGATTTCTACTTTGTACACATTCACCTTTCTAAAGTTAACTAATCATTCATAATGCCCATGACTCAAATTTTCAGGTTTAAAATAATCTGTACTAGTACTGAAATATTTTGTACATACACTTCTATTTTATTTACAGAAGATTACTTCAAGAAAAGAAAATCTTGACTTCACTAATTTTGGTTTTTCTTTTCTTCAGATGTAACGAACACTCTTTAAGAAAATAACATATCCTACTTTCATATGTTGTTTGTGCTTGTTTCCTACCTATCCACATAAAAAGGGTTGTCTCCACAAGGTGCTTGCTAGAGATTTTTATTTTTTTGTCTGGAGCGAGACATCAGAATTCTTCTGTTTGGGAGCTGATTGGATTATGTTCATTAGTTTATGATCATCCCAGAAACACACTCATAAATCTTACTGCAATGCCATTAGAATAAGATGTTCTGGTTATACTTTATTAAAGCAGATGCTACCATCTGTCCTGTAGAGGAATAAAAATATGATTCACTAGATTCAAGAGACACTTGGCAAATATCTTCCACTATCCAAATAAGACTTCTGAAATAAACTTTGGGTTGAAAATTGTGCAAATTGGAAATAAAATTCTTTTTTTTTTTTTTTTGGTATGAGCAGTACATAGACAAGAAAGGAGGCAACCCCAGCAAAGTCACCTCTGAATGCAGAGACCAACCAGACTTGTTTTCAGAAGAGGATAAGGCAAAACAGGAGTTCCCATACTTCAAGTGATGGAAACCCGGATTAAAATGCAACAGTTTAGATTTATCTTCACTAATTACTTTAACTGGCACACCATCTGTTGATCTTAAAGACTATGAAGACCTAAGCAGCAAGTGAATCATTCCCTATGAATATTCATACACTTTCTGTTGCTCTAATGGAAACCACACTCACAGTCAGCATTGGATAAGCAAGACATGGAACAGAGGCATCCTTTGGACCTGCCTTTTTCTTGACTTTGAGTGTTCAGGCTGATTTCAGCCCTCCAAACCAATGCAAGGTTTCATTGAAGGAGAATCAGCTGATCTGCTTTCTCCAAATTCACATCTGCTTCAGGAAACCACCATCAATTTATCACCATTTCCTTGGGTGATATGCCAATGGCTTCTCATACAATCACCAGTTCATACTTGAAACTTTTTGGAAGTCAGATCCATTATTTACCATTCCTTGAATTACACTGTCGGATCACATCAGGTTTCTTATCTTTACCCCTCTATAAACTGCTCTATTTTAACCTGTATTCAATCCTCAACTTTTATCCTCAGTTACTTCAGATTTAACATGGAAAATTTGACTAAATAGAGAAACACAGAATGTATTTTACATATCACATGCACAGAGTTGAGAAAACCACTAATGGTTCCTCATTTGTTTGTTGATGATCTGACAGAAATAAAGCCCCGTTTTAGGCATTTGAAGATACCACATTTTCCTTTTTGATCTGTATGAAAATATTCAGCTCTTTCCCCTCAGCAAGTTTCAGTCACAGGTTCTGCAGAAATACTAGTGAACCACAAAATAGTCATAAAATCTTGCTGTACAGGTTATCAAATTAGAGTTCAAAATCCAGGTTGTGCTTAAAATCCTTTAAACCACTACAGTGGAACTTGGCAGGTGCAGATTATAAACACAAATTGACCTAGACTGGCAACAGTGCCACCAGGATTTACTTTCTATGTTTGCTTCAGAAAGAAATTATCTCTGTACTTTAACTGCTTTGTTCTCTGCATCAATGAATTACCAGATAAGAGCAAAGTGCTATTGAGAATTGGTTTTATAGAAAATAAACACGTGAAGATGGAAACAAAAAAGGTAACTGTAATGTTACAAGGTCAGAGAGACTTGAAATAAAAATGTCACACTAAAACACGTAGGCAGAGGCATCTAGCTACAAGTAAAAAGCACCTTTATTTTGTTGCTTCTCATTTTAAGAAGAACTAAAATGTTGTAAAGGTGGAAGAAAGAAGAAGGGAAGAAATTCAACCTGCCACAGGTTATCAAAGACATCACCTCAGACCTGGTGCCTAGACAAAGGTAAAGAACAGATTGAGCAAAGGGGGACTCTCAGTTTCTTCAGCTTCAAAGCAACAGGTGAGTTGATAGCACTGAACAGTAAAAGCAAACTGGGGATAATTTAAAGAACTTAATTTACTGCTCAATCTTTCCAATTCTCAGGGTATTGAGTGAAGCAAAGTTATTTCATACATATCTACAGAACTCTGGTAACTGATCCACTGCTGCTAAACCCTCTTGAGTAGCTTAGGAGATTTTCAAAGTTATACCCAGAGAGGTTGGGAATGGGGTGGCAAACAGGAATGAGAAACATCTCCAGAGACTGGAGTGATGCAACTTCACTGATTGAAAAGTGACTTCTGACAGCCCTAATCTACTGCCCTAAACAATGTCACCTTCTGCTGCATTGCTATTTCCCCACCCTTGGGTATTTCTGGAAAACAGAAAAGCCTTTCTTTGTACAGCACATTCAATGATTTTGCACCTACGCTGAGTGATCATTATCATAAAACACATTTCCTTATTTATCATTCCCTGCTTTGGCAAACTAAATCATCCCATTATAGACTTCTAAAGCAAGCAGGAGGTTTCCTCCTATTGCTGTAAATGTCTTTTCTGGGGAAGGGAGCAGGAAGAAGGTGGATTTTTTTTGCTAATAAGCAGAGCCCCATTGAGGCTCTGCTTTACCTGTGTGAGCACAGTCGTTTGCTAATCTTACCAGGTCAAGGCTGCCTGAGCTCAAACAAATCCTTAGCTGCAGGGAAGACCAACTGAGTTTCTGGTCTGCCTCTGAGTAGCCTCATAAGAGTGAAAGCAGTGTCTGGGGATGAGTGCCTTGTAAGGGTTTGTGGGAGTTTGTTTGTTTTGAGGAGAGAGACCAGAAAGAGGCAAAGAGGAAACAAGCGAGGTAAATGAGGGCTGGAAGCAGAGCTGCACATGGAATAACAAAGATGAGGCTCAGTGTCTCTTGTTCTGTTTAATTTTCTTGCCTTTGCACTCACAGGACATCGTCCCCTCTGCCTTTCCTGCCACTTTGCTCACACAATCAGCGTGCTGAGGAAGGTGATTATTAAGGTCTCCATTCTACTCTTGTCCATCTGTCCTCCTCCCATGCTCCATTCCAACTCTCTCTGCCACATGGAATCTGTGTTTTGCTGCCTCAGAGGCTGCGTGGTCTGTCTGGAGAAGCCCTGACCCAGTGTAACAAGCACGACAGGAAAATGGGAGAATGGATCCCAGAACCCAGAGAGCACCTCTGTGCTCTGTACCTACACCCAAACACTCTCCCTTTGCTAGACACACACGCCCCCTGATCCCTTTTCCACACTGCTGGCACCACATGAAGAAAGATGAAGTGAGATCAGGTACAGAAGGACTAAGGGGAAGATAACTCTTATTATCTCACCTTTACCTATTCCTTCCCCACCTCCTTCCCGTCTTCCCTGTTTACCTGCACGTGGATAGGGCTGCTGGGGTGAAACCAGGATGGCAGCAGCAGAAAGTGCCCTCTGCACCATCCCTCTAATCCCTCTGCTTCCTGGGACAGGAGATGAAAGCAGCCAGGGAAGCTGGAATCAGGGAGCAACACTCCCAGCCCAATTCCTACCACGTTCCAGCCACACAGATCAACCCAACCTCTGCCCCCTTCCTTTAATTTGGGCTTCCCATAGGGCAGAGTCCCAGATGGGGGACAGATAAGCTGCTATATGTTTTGTCAGCACATTTGATTACTACCTGGCTCAGGTAAATAAAGCATTTAAGCTTTCAAAAGCAATGCTAGCATTAGTTCAGAAGAGTTAGAGGCAAGTCATGTGTCTCTACAACAGAAAAGAACTTCAGCAGTCAGTGGTGAGATCAGTCTTGAGTTATCCCTCAGCTTGTTACTGGGGACTGTGAAATTACAAGTACATTATAAATTATTTTATACATTATAAATGTATATTATTATTACATTTGTACATTATAAATTATATTATTATTGCATTTTTTTCCCCTCATATTCTGGTACCAAGCTATACCTGTCCTCAAGATAAAGCTGGGTTTTTTTAATTTCACCCTCTCTTTAACTTACACTGGATTTCCTTCAGGTTCAAGAGGCCTTTACAATTGTTCTCAACTGGAATTACAAGCAAGTGGATGTAAAACCCATATCATTTAAAAAACAACAACCCATATTTGCTTATGGTTGTCCCAGTTTGACCTTGCACTTTCCTGGTATACCGAGTTTTATTCCAAGTATTTCTCCATTAGAAAGATGGAGAGAAAGATTCATTGGTTTTAAAGTTCATACAGAAGATGCAAGCAAAAATCAGGAACACTGGAAAAGTCAATAAATAAACATGGAAAGTTGGAATTCTGCTTTCTTTGCTCTCCCAGCTGCTCTTTCCACATTCCCACAGAAGTTTCAGAACGAAGTCTTTTATGCACTTGTTCATAGATTTTTTTAAAAAAAAAAAAAAAACAACAAAATAACCCCAGAGAAACACCCCTCAGTGAATCCCCTCCTTCCACAACCTTAAAACTAAAAACCTGAAATTGCAAACGACCTTTTTTGGCCGTGGAAATACAAAGCGCGGTACGGGCAACTCTTCAAAAGCGCGCATCGCACTACACCCACGCACAGTCAGACCTGCCAAAAGGATCCTCAGCATCTTCTTCTGCCCCGTGCAGAGGACGATGCACGAAGGAGGGTGGCTCCTTATCCTTCGTGCAAACCTTAGGAGGAGGTGTTTTTATCAGAGCAGCGCGAACCTCGAGCGCTGACCCATGGGGCTGGGGATCACTTGACATCCCCTTACCTCCCTTATCTCTGCCCTGCTCGGACAGCCAGCTCCATCTTCCAGCTCCTTCGTCCTGAACACCCTTTAAACAACCTCCTTTTCACCGCTGGGACGCCCCCACACAGCGCTTTTTTATAGTGAAGTGTCAAAGCCTGGCCAGGGGAGGAAGGGGGGCTCCCACCTCGGAGAGCTCGGCCGCAGCCGGGTGGCATCACCGCCGAGCCCCCTGCCCTCCGCCAACAAAGCGCTTCGTTTACCCACCTGCCAGCCCAGCCGGGGTTTGGGAGAATAAATATTTACCTTGCAGGAGTCTGTTTAAAAGCCCCGCTCCTTTTGGATGAGGTGGGACGGAGCGGGGAGAGCAACAGGCGCGGCTGCGGCGCCCAGAGCGGCCCCGCTCGGACACCCCGGGCCCGCTGACCTGGTCCTGGTCCTGATTCTGATTCTGGTCCTGATCCTGGTTTTGGTCCTGATTCTGATCCTGGTCCTGGTCCTGATCGTGCCCGGCGGTGCCTCCGCAGCGCTGGGACACCCGGGATACCCGGGACAGCCGGGACCGCTCTCCGCCGCCTCCCGCACCGAGGGCTCGGGCGGCTGCAGCGGGGCCCTCTCGGGCAGCCCGATCCCTTTAAAGTCCCGATCCCGATCCCTTTAAAGTCCCGATCCCGATCCCTTTAAAGTCCCGATCCCGATCCCTTTAAAGTCCCGATCCCGATCCCTTTCCAGTCCCGCTCCCGGTGCCAGCCCCGGCCCGGCCGCGCTCGGGGCCGCCCCCGAGTGACGGCGCCCGGCGCTGCGCGGCCCTCCCCCCGCGGGCAGGTGCTCCCGGGAATTCCTGCGCTCAGGGAATATTCTCTGCTCCCCCGCTTCGCTGTTGCTGGAATCGAACGTATGTTGTTTTATGTCGATTTTTCTTTCTTTCCTCTTTTTTTTTTTTTTTTTTTTTTTTTTTTTTGGGGGGTGCGTTTTCCCGCGGCGCCGGCGCGTTGTTTTCCAGGTTAACGCGGACATCGCGGTATTGACTGAGGGAAACACCGGCTGCTCCAAAGATTTAAAAAAAAAAATAATAATCAGGTGTTTCTCTACTTAAAGCACTTCTCACCGACTTCAATTCTCTCAGTGAAATAGCAGCATAGGTAGTTTATATTGTTATAACTGTTTTATAACTATTTCATATCAGCCCCCTGTTGGCTCCTGCTTAGTAATCAGCCTCTAATGCTCTGTTTATGACTGAAAAAAAAAATAAATCTCAAGTGCAGGAATGCTCCAAGTACTCAAACGTTGCACAAAAACACATTAATGAAGTGCAGCTTTTTTTTTTCTGTCTCTAGAGATGCCAGGGTCACTCGTAAGAATATGAAAAGTGCTGTGAGTTTTGGTCATTGGGATTTCCCTGGTGATCCCTGGATGAGGAAAAATCAGATAAAGGGTTTCTGTTGAGCAAAGGGGATCATCTGTGCTGCACTGGCACAGCTCTTTTACAGCAGCTGAGTGCTTTTGGGGATGTCAGTTTTCTGTGGAGCTGGCTAAACAAAAGTAATTGCTTAGCAGAAAGTGAGATAAAGGGATTCCAGACACATATAAAATGTAATTAACGCACACTTTTCACTCTTTGTGGAGCGGTTGTATTTCGACTGCTCCAGTTTGCTGTCTTTTTACTGGCATAATGGTATCTTTCACCTAAATAGTTTAAGCATGTCTAAAATACACGGTTTTTAAAAGGTAATTTTGTCACTTATAACACTTCTCCTCAGTTTTAGAATCTCTTTTTGCCTAGAATAATCTTCCAGTGTATTTGGGGTGTTAAAGCTTCTTCCCTGTTACCAGCTGAGCCACTCTCTGACCTTGGGAAGAATGACATCTTATTTCAGTTTTGCTTTAAACTTACACAAAACGCCAAGGCTATGAATCACATACCAGATATTCCAGATAGAGGATTGGACCTCACGTAGAGAGCAGACATGCCCAAGGTGGGGGAGAGAGAGAGAAAATGGGAAGTGAAGTAGAATTCCTTTGAAACGTCTCTGAACATGCTAAAGAATAATTTAACCTGGCAAGGATCCACGGGCTGTGTATTAATTTGGCTTTTGAGTGTTTCTTGTCTTTTGCCTCAACTTTGAGGTAGTCCTCTTAAATAGGCCACGTAGAGGAGCAGTGCAAACGACACAGGTTGATAACATTTGCATCTCTCATAACACCGATACCAAAAATTATTGGGCAGCACCGCTTGGCGAGTATTGCTCAACCATTTGGGAAAGAGTCAGTGGAATTTAGAACAATCTGGGCAAAACAAAGCCCAGTTTCCCCTCCTTTCCCCCAGCTCACTGTAGGTCTAGGACAGGTGTCTGGACAGCTTTGCCCATGACAGAAGCAGCACCTGGGAGCCTCACTGACGCAGGGCTCCTCCTGTGCTGTTTATTCCTGCCCTGGAATTGCCGAGCCCCTGCTGGTACACGCTGCTCTCCAGTTTCTCTGGGAGAAGCAGGGCCTGGGAAGGCGAGCACGGCCTTGCCCCAGTGCAGGGGAAGGGCCTGGAATGGGGAGGCAATTACTGCCACTCCCTTGGGAAGAGCAGGCAGGAGCCGAGGGAGGCTGAGCACAGAGCACAAGCCCCTGTCTGTCCATGGCTCATGATTTCACAGCTCTGCTTCCTTGCTGTTTGACACGATATTGCTGCACCACCAGAAAGCAGAGAGAATCGTAATTCTGGGCTCCCTTGAGCTTGTTAGTCCTGTCTATCCTGCTTATTGTCATTGTGATGGGTGAGTCAGGTCTGCACCTCTCTCAGTGCAGGGGGTTCCAGGAGCGATCCCTCAGCCGTGCTGGCCTCTTGGCTCATTACCATTCCAGAAGTGCCCCCTTCAATGAGAGTGGTGTCTTTGCTGCAGCGGTGCAGACCCATGACTGTCACAAAGCTGGCATTGTGCTGAGTCTTTGCCTCTCTTATGTAACAATGGGGTTTATTCAGGGAGAGCAGAATCATCCTTCTCGGAAAAGACCCACGAGAAAAACAAGTCAGGAGCCCCAAAGTAGAGCACTGGGGCTTTACCAACCATCTTCATGGCTTCCATCCCCAAAAACAAAGTTATCTGTGAGATCTCCCACAGTGTATCCCGATGAGATTTAATCACCAGGGTTTATTCTTATGTTCTGGAAAGTTATTGAGCAGACCTGACCAAGTTTCTCTTCCTCAGCGTCGCAGTCACATGTTGGGTCACTTTGGCAATGCTGAGTTTCAGTTCAGGCCAGGTTCCTGATGCTGCAGTTGTGCCTGGATGGTGCTTAGGCTGATGCACCCAGGGGTTCTTTCCTTGTGCTGCTTGCCCTGTCACTGGATTGTGCAGAAAAGTGGCAAAATGGATCATAGTCCCTGAGGGGTAAGGGCCAAAACAGGCTCTGAGATGAAGGCTCTAAGTGACTGTGCTCCCTGGATAGAAACTCATGGTTCTAAGGCAGGAAATTTAAAAAAAAAAATCATCTTTTGATACATCACTTTGCAGTATGTTGCAAATTGCTGTTGCATTTGCTGAAAGGTTTTTTTATGAAGCTGTAATTTTCCTGTTTATGAAGAAGAGTAAATTAGTTGCAGCTAAAGCAGTCTGAATTCAGTCCCAACCACTCAGATATTTTAGCATCAATTTGCTCAAGAATTCTCACAAGATTTCACATCCTTCTTCATGAAATCTTTTCTCCAAGACTACAACAAAAGTTAGTCACAGTGTGGTTTCACTGCTCCCCCCTAAAATCACAGCCCTCATAGGCTGCAGGCTGGGAAACACCAGCATTAAAATAACATATAAACATCATGATGCAGGATGGTGAAAGCTGCAATACTGTGTAATCTCTTTTCTTTGAAAAAAGGTGACCCATTGAAATGTTCAGGGATTTCCTTTCCCTTAAATGGGGATAAATCAGCTGCAGACAGGAAATAATGTGTTGGGGGATCCTTCCCCATGGGCTCCATGCAGCTAATCCATTATGTCTCACTACAAAGTGCAGTCTGCTTTATCTTTAGCTGAGATTTGTGGCCAGTCATGTCAACAATTTCCTCTGACACAACCTTCTCTTACCCTCTGAAAACTTTCTTTTTTAAGGGGTTAAGGTATGCCTGTGGTTTATTTTATTTGGTGGAATGACTTGGAAACATTCAAGTTGAGAGCTTGAATAAAGCTGTTTTGCCCCTGCATGAAAGTAGAAATCCTGCATTTAGAAACTAGAATAATGAGATTTTGCATGTTAGCTACAGCTACTTGATACGAAAACAGAACTTTTATTTTTCCTCTGTCATCATTTAGCAGAGCACATGATATAGAGGTCGTCTTACTAGGACAGATATGGTACAGTTAAAAAAAAAAATCCTTAACATGCAGGTGGTTTTGCCAGAGAGAACTATATTTGTTGAGCAGTTTGGGGTTTTTTTCCTCCGCCTTCCCTTTTTATTCCAGAAGATTTCATTGGCACGCGCAGTCCTTAAATAAAGCCTTTCAGGAGCATATTGCGTCTTTCGTTCAGCATTAAAAAAAAAAACAAAACATTTAAGCAAGCCATTAATGAGGTTGCTTTCCGCAGCTGGAATTCCACCTGAGGCAGGTGAAATTACCCAAATTTAGGCGGTGCTGCTGCAAGGGCTTGGCGCCATCTCGCGTTCTGCCTTTAAATCACTCGCCAAGGGATTTAAATCCGGAGAGTTTTTGGGGTGGAGCGTTCGTTCTTGCACCCCCCCCAGATAAACACAGCCTCCCCATGGGCAGGATTAATAAATTCTGGGGTTGGCAAGCCTGCCTTAGCAAACCAAGGGCTGGTGGGGGGCAGCTGCAGGCTTTTCAGGCGGGCACAGCTGTTTCCAACATCTGCATTTGCTCCCACCAGATACTGGATTTATACCCCGTGTGGCTCAGTGTATTGGTGTAGAGAATGCAGCCCCCTGCAAGCTGGTGCTCCATGATGATGTTCAGTCATGGGAATTGTTTGAGTCACAACACTGGGGGATTTAACAAATGCCTAAATTCGTTGTGGGGAAAAAAAAAACCCAACATGCTAGAAAGACTTGTGAGCTACAGAAGGTGTTATTAAGCTGTTTCTTGGCTGAAAAGATACCGATTGCCACATTGTCTCTTCAGGAAATCTAGTCAGTTGTTTTTTAAGGTATTTCTTATTTAAAAAAAAAAAAAAAAAAGCACAGATGAAATCCTGTACCTTCAAACATCAGGAGAGACCATAAGGGCAGAAAAACTCTGAGTTCAGCTTACCTGCAAGCTTGGAGGCAGGACACCAGCTGGGCCTCTGATTTGTCTCTTTCCCTGACGGTGCTGTTCCTTGCTCACCTCTGCGTGTCAGGGGGGTGGTGGTTCTCTCACAGCCCTTTTCTCACAACCCCACACCCAGCTGCAGCGGCTCATGCCTTCTTTTTTTGGTTTTGGGGCAGCTCCGGCTCAGCCCTTCGGTGCTGTGACAGAACAGAACACCCTGTGCTGGCTGGGCTGCAGGAATGAGCCGTGGGCTGGGGCTTGGGCAAGATTAGCCTAAACCCCTTTCATCTAACCCCAAGAGGAGCCAGAGCAGACAGGGTCAGCTCCTGGGGCTCAGCTGACGCTCAGGAGCTCGCTCACATGCCCGAGCTCTGTTTGTGCGCTGCTCAGCTCTGCTCTGGTGTTTTCTGCTGTTTGTTGAGATGTGGATTCATCTCACGGCGCATGGACGGTGCGGATCAAAGGGCGGCCAGCCGCAGAGCTGAGTCTCTGCTGATTCACATCCTAAGTGTCAGTCCCAGAGCAGTCATTAAGGTCCATTACAGCAAAAATCCCACTGAGAACCCCAAACCCCAAGCCAAGGGCAGGGAAAAGCAGCAGGTCCTGATCTCCAGGGCTTGTCTTGGATCCAGCCTCTGATAACCCACATGGGTTATCAGAGCTTGCACAGCCTGGAAATTGTGAGTAATTGACCCCGAGTGACACAGCAGTGGGAACTCCTGGATTTACAGGTTCCCTGGGGACAGGTGACCTGGTTTGGCACAATACAAGTTTCCTGTCAGAGAACCCTTCTTGCCTCTCTGAAATCCGAATTTTAGCCATTTTCCGCATTTCCTTTGTTCCTCTCTCTACCCTCAGAGATAGACTTGGTGTTTTTCTGAGACTTGATTTAGCACCTAAGACCTGTTTGGTTTATCCAACAGATTGCAGGTTTTCAGCAGTTCTTTGCTCTTAGAGTTTGTGGGGTTTTTCTTTTTTTTTGTTTGTTTTTTTTTGTTTTGTTTTGGTTTCTTGTTTGTTTGATTGTTTGTTGTTGTTGTTTTATGGGTTTGTTTTTTTGTTTTGTTTTGGTTTTTTTTTGTTTGTTTGTTTTGTTGTTGTTGTTTTTTTGGGTTTTTTGTTGTTTTGTTTGTTTGGTTTTTTTTCCTGTGTCTAAAGAGTTTCTTCCTTTTGCCCTGCCTTTGAGCTCTAAACGTGTTTTGTAGATATCCATATCCTGGTCACTATACTTTCATTACATTTTAGAGGTAACCAGGAAATTGTCTCCTGATACCTTTTTACTTTCTTAAAGTAAAATGTAAAGTAAAAAGGTAAAAAATTACCCGGCTTGGAAACTGGACTACACCTTAGGGGTAGAAGCTGCGCAGCCTGCTTGCACATTTTGCCACCTCGAGATTGGAGCTGGTGGGGAACCAAGGTAATTCCAGCAGGAGCTCTCTCAGAAGGGTTGTTTTCAGCTTGATCTCAGTTCTGATTGACTCTGAGAAAACCTGTGTTTCACTGCCTATGACCTCTGAATCCTCTCGTGTTCTCATGCTGATTGCAGCCACATAAGCCTCTAAATAAACTTTTCTCTGTTTGAAAGCCAAAACTTTGCTTCTGTGCTTTGCCATGCTTTCTGTTAGCTCAAAGGAAAGCACAATCATAGAAAAAGGTATTTATGAGCACTGTAAATGCTGACATTTGGGCAGGTAGGAAGTCTTTTCAGGTAATTTGAAGTTTAATTTTCTTTACACAGATCCAATTTCAAATTTGAGATGTATTTGTTATTGTGTGTTATCATGATGCATTATTTCATTCTTTGCAGCTTCTTAATGTACTCTGACTTGTAATATTATTAAATAGTTAGGGGGTTCTAGTTCCCACAAAATCCTCTCTGAACAGGAAATAATGATGGTCAGTCATCTTTACTGTGGTTCTGATATTTGTTGCGGTACACCTGCTCTGCTCTTGATATGGAACTAGATTTTTTTTGCATATTTTTAATCACCATTGTTTTTTCCTGGTGTGAATTTATGTCCGGCCAAAGGAAGTACCTCAGTATCAAAAACTTGCTAGTATGACAACAGCTGCATTTCTGTCATGACTATAGATTTAGACAGAGACTTTCTGATCCACATCTGAATTGTGGCTCATGGATTCAGCCTTAGAAGTGTTTCATTTTTTTGCTATTGTAAATTATTTTTTTTCCTGCTCTTAAGATCTTAAGATTTCTTCTGAGACTTTTAGCTGAACTGTTTGGGAAAATGTTCACTTTTTCCAGGCTCCTTTAAAAATCTCCTTGGTTCCTAAAGCCTAGTTCCCCATAGGAGAGCCTAAACCACTGGCTTTACCCAGTGCACAGATGAAATATTTGTTTTCCTGAAGTAATGGAATGAATAAAGAATTTAGCTTCTGCTTTGCTTTTGCATCATGAGACATCTTCTTTCTGTGTACACACCACATTCCTTTTAAAAAAAAGTATTCACGTCTTGTTTTTGAGCATTCCTTGTTGTTTTTCTGGTTAGTCAGTCATGTGATGCTGTATGTCCTCACCAAACAGCCCCACAAACTCTTTTGGTTTGGACACAAACAGGGCTGAAATGAAAAGCAGTGTTTGTGGGTACTGACATTTACAGTTAATTTGGTGTTGCGAGTAATATCAGACAATGTAAATATAAATATTTCACCAAAAAAGTTTGCTTGTGGACATGATAAGCAGCACCTTCCTTGCCCTCTTCCTCCATAAGAGGGAGTCAGTAAAATCATGTCTAGTAAGAAAACTGCAACTTAATTGTCCCAGCTGGGTGTCAGTGCTGTGCTCTGACTGATAAACCTATGGAGGTTTATCAGGTGGGTGGGGAGAACTCAAAAATGTTTTTTCATAAAACTATTAGATCGCATCTGTTTTTCAAATATCAAAACATAAACAGACAAGCCTGTGACCACTGCCAATATATTTTGAATTGCCTGGATAGAAAAAAGTGCAATCTTCATACCCGTTGGTTAGTAAAACAAACATTGTTTTAAGTGAAAACTTGCCGAGGAAAAGATTCATTCAAAGTGTATATTTAAGGCTCTGAAGCCCTCACTGCAGGAGGGGCATTGGGGTAAGTCCAGAGAAGGGCAGCAGAGCTGGGCAAGGGTCTGGAGAGTCCAGCTGAGGGAACTGGGGGTGTTTAGCCTGGAAAAAGAGAGATCACACTTAGGAAGATGCTCTCACTCCCTAAAAGTGCCTGGCAGGAGGCTGGAGCCAGGTGGGATCAGCCTCTCCCCCAGCAAGAGGAGAAGAGAGAACGGCCTCAAGCGGCACCTGGGGAGGTTCAGGTTGAACATCAGGAAGAAATATCTTCCCTGAAAGAGTGGTTAAACATTGGAGGGAGCTGCCCAGGGAGGTGGTGGGGCTGGAGGTGCTCAAAGGAAGAGGAGCCCTGGCACTCTGTGCTGTGGTTTGTCTGACACAGCAGCCTTCGGGCAAAGGTTGGACTCGGTGACCTCGGAGCTCTTCTCCAGCCTTAATGATTCTATAATTCTCATTAATTACCAACTTACATATTTCTTTGAAGATTAATAAGTTATTTGTTTACCAGACTGACTAGGAATGTAGTGGTAACAAATATGCAACAGGATTGTGAATATGTTGTTTTTCTCAGGATAGCAATGCCACGGGGGAAAAAAAGGATTCAGGGTAGCCTGGGGGTTGTTTCAGTTTGTTTGAGTGCAAGTTCTTTAAACTTAGAGCAATACATTTTTGACTTTACTGCTGTCATTAATCCTGAAAATTTATGTTTGCATTTTATGGCCAAACAACAGAATAGGAAATGCATCTTTTTCTGAATGTACTCACTAGCTCTCAAAATGGGGGAGTAAACAAGCAATTCATAGCATGCAGCAGAATTCCTTTTTTTGCTAAAATGATTACTGAAATAGAACTTTTTAGAAGTCCTCATAGGAGGTTGTGTTTTTAACAGTGATACAAGTTCTGCACACACTCCAGAGGTGATTGCTGCTGGGACCGAAATATCTGATTTCAGACATTTCCCTCATTTTTTGGGGATCTGGATAAAGAGGAGCTAAAGCTTTACATCAGGTTTTGTACCTTTTTTGCCAAAGCTGTTTTTACAAAGCTTGTCTTAGGTTACAAGATGAGGCTGGGGGTGTGTGTTCTGTCCCCATCTGTCAGAGCTGGGGCAGCTCTCTGCTGTCCATGGGGCAGTTTTCTCTTTATCTCTCCCACAGCCAATCCTCCCTCCAGGAGATCGCTGAAGTTAATGGGCCATTCATTATTAATTATCTTTGGTTAATGGGCCAGGGAGTGTCCCTGCAGGGCTGATCCAATTCCAGCATCCCATGGGGAGATGCTGCGCCCAGGGCAGGAGCCAAGCATTCCTCCCTGGATCCAATCTGAGCCTGGCACAGCACAGCAGCCTTTGCCCCCTGCATTCCCAGAGGAGCAGCTTTCTGCTGCCCTGCACTGCCAGAGGGAGCCCAGGCCCATCTGCAGCAGCCCTGGAGCTGCAGAGGAAAACTCCCCCCTTGTGCAGGATCCCTGCTGCAGCAGAGCCACAGCTGGCACTGCAGGAGGGCTGAGCCCCCATGGGATGGGGCTGGGCCACCCCCTGACACACAGGGGACAGGGCATGGTCTGACCCCGGCAGTGTTTTTTATTATTTTTGTACTATTGCATTTGTATTTTTAATTTTCCTACTAAAGAACTGTTATTCCTACTCCCATATCTTTGCCCGAGAGCCCCTTAATTTCAAAATTACAATAATTCAGAGGGAGGGGATTTACATTTTCCATTTCAAGGGAGGCTCCTTCCTTCCTTAGCAGGCACCTGTCCTTTCAAACCCAGACACAGCTGTACATGTGGCACTGGAGAGCTGGCATGAAAGCAGGATGCAGCTTGCAGACACATTATAAATGCTTTTGGAAAAACACACTGTGAGCATAAGGCCAAAGTAAATCTTTGCAGCTCTTCTGAGGAGAGCCATGCGTCTGCATGGAACAGCTACTGGTTTCAGACTGAGAATGTGCACAGGAAATGATGCTGACACTTTATCTTCTAACCCTCAGCTGAAGTGGTAATGCCAGCACTATAAGGCCTTTAGAAGAAAAAGCCATGTGCATTTTTAAAATTAAATATTCTCATAAAGCACATGTGTTTTTTTTAATTAAATAGTCTGAAAAATCTATATTTGAAAAGCCCACAGAAGCATTTAATTCTGCCTGGGTATTTGTTAATAATTACAGAGAGCTTCAGGAATTACGTGAGAAGTACAAAATATAAGCCCTGCTCCCAAAAATTCTACATAGAAGCTTAATTATAACAAAGGATTGGATAACAGAAAAATGTATAGATATAGATGTTCATGATCTAACTCATTGCATTAGCAATTAGTGTTCACATGTTGGATTCTTTCCTTTTCCTTTTTAATTAAGAATAAGAAAATCATGGCTAACTTTGAGGTCACAGAACAATGTAGTGCAATAATCCTCTGTTAAAGGGATTTTTACTTGGACATCCTCATGAGAATATTATTTCTAACCTCGTGTATCACAAATATAGGGCAAGGGTACCCAGATAAGAGTTATAAAATGCTCCATTTTTCAATGATTTTATGCCAATCATATTTCCAAGGCAAACGAGTGCAACATCAGATCACACAGAATGTCCCATGTACAAATAAAGAAAGATTGGTCTAGTCAAGTAATATTTTTCCAGTTTTGGAGCTCCCAGTTTCCAGGAGTGGCATGGATTCCTACTGAGAAAATACACTTGATAATAAGTTTATTTTGTTCAGTTAACATCCCAGGATGGGTCAAACAGTGCCCCAGAGACTGCTCCTCCTCTCTGCAGGTAACTGCTGTGTGATCAGTCCCCTGCCAAAATGCAAGGTTGCATTTTGCAAAGTTAAGGTTGTTCCTGGCAGTGGAAATTGTTAGTCCTCTGTCACTGGAAATTTTTGAGACTATACTCTAATGCCTAACCTGAGTGCAGTTTGCCTTATTTCTGTCCATTGGTGAGATGGGGAGCTACTTCTCCTCTGGTTTACAATATTACAATAAATATCACAATAAACATTAAGTATTAATATTACAATAGATATTACAATATTACAGTATCTGCTTTTGAAACTCGGGGTTCTTTTGGAATTGCCAAAATCATTCCTGCCTAAGTGTAGGTCCTTGCCCTTGCCCCCACTGCAAGGGCAAAGGTTTTTACCTCCCATGATTTTTCTGCCCATTTTTCAGAAATGCAAATGGGTGTTACAGGCAAAACCAACCATGTTTTTCCCTACCAAGGTCTGAATTGCCTACCCAGACCGTGGGGGATTGTTTAACATAGGTGGATTTTTCTTTACACACAGATATAGCCCCAGCACATTCTAAAGTGGGTATCTCTATAGCTGCTCCCAAAAATTCCATATCTTTCAGCATCAGTTTTCAGATTAGTTGGGTGAAGATAGTACTGGGAAATAGAAAACCAGGCCAGAGTCTGCTAGGAGCTCTCAAAAATTAAGCACCTCAGAAGTATTTAGTTTTTGATGTGGTTTATAAACTAAAACATTTTCCACAGGCTTTCCCCCCCCTTGTTATCCTACTCTTAAGAAACAGTTCAAAAAGCCAAAAGAAAAGCCTCAGTCCTGTAATTATGGAGTGGGGACTGACTCATTAGATGGGGACAGTCCCATGGAAAAGTCAGCCTCAAATAAGAAGGAAAAGCAGATGGTTATCTGCAATAAATACGACACTGGCACAGGGAGAAGTTAAGAAGGTTCTTTTATTAACCTTTTCCACATAAAGGTTTTACTTGTTCAAAATTGTTCTAAACAGTGATTTAAAATAACAAGGGCTTTTGATATATTTTGCAAAACTAAATTCTGGGACAAATGGCACCCATGCCAGCATGAACATCAGGAAAGCAGACTGAGCAATATCCAGATATCACCAGCAGAAAGGTGGTTGGACATTGGAAAGGGCTGCCCAGGGAGGTGGCAGAGTCACCATCCCTGGAGGTGTCGTGGTACCTGGTCAAAGATTGGACTCGGTGATCTCAGAGATCTTTTCCAACTTTATTCATTCTGGGATTCTGCACATTCCTTTTTCTGGCTCAGGGCTCAATCTGGTGGAAGGGTAATAAAATGTTATTTTCTCCTATGCAACGGAAACCCAGGGAAAGTTCAAACAACTCAAAAAAGCCACAGGTCCTGATTTCTGCCTTAAGGAGGAGCTATTTCTTCAGGATTAGGAGAGTGAGCTGCATTTTAATGGTTTTGATTCTGCAGTTTCTTGGCTGAGCTTCCATGCAACTGAGTGGGAAACAGCGCAGGGGGAAAAACATGCACCATGACAGAGCAGGGTGACAACAGTTGCATTTTTTAGTGATAAACCCACCTGTCACAAATATGTGGTGTATTTTTTTGAAATGGTGCCTGCTTGAGTGAATGCTAAAAGGGGCTCTCATCCTCCAGACCCAGGCAGGTGGGAATGAAGAAGAAAAAGAGACAGGAGGATTATTTTCTGACAAACAAGCTTATCTCCGATGGGCACTGTGAAAATAAACCCAGTTAAACTGGTATGCTCCTAGCAGCTCTACTGGTAAGTTGCTTTTTACTACTACTCTGCTTTTTACTCTACTCTCTTTTTACTCTACTCTACTCTGCTCTACTGGTAAGTTGCTTTAGCAGTCACAGATCCTTGGTATCCACAAAATCCAAATAAGAAAGTACACAGATGCCAGAAAGCTTAAATTCATCACGTGGGTGTCAAGAAACCGAGAGAGCTGAGAACTTTTCTGTCTATGATAATTCTGACTGCTCCAAGTGCAAACAGGACATAATCACTGCAGGATTATTCTGACCTGAGCCACCTTTCTGGGCAAGAGATGGCAGAGGGATTGGAGGGCAGGGAAATGAGGAGCATCTGTGCAGTGAAATTGTTCTCACCGTGGGCAGGGGCAGCCACCACCCACTGCAGGAAAAGGATGAGGTGACAGCAGTGTCACTGAAGGGGTGAGGGACCTGCAGCACAGCCAAAGCACTGAGGAGTGCTGCTTTTGTTGGGAGGATGCATTGAATTCCCCTCTAGAAGAGCATGAAAAAGCAAAAAGCCAGCAGTTCACATGGAATGAGCCCAGTGGATCAGGCAAAGCGAGCGCATGGAGAAAGTGTGGCACAAAAGGACGTGAATAACAAGGAGAGTAATGGATGTTATCTAGATGGTGAAGGGGGAGGTCATAAACTCATTTGTGGTTTTTGTTCCTGATGAAGACTCCTCTGTGTTGGTCCCCTTGTACCAATTCCATTTCCATGGTAACAATCCTATCATCTACCTGAACTGGAAGTCAATGCCCTCTTTCATGCAGTCTTGTCATGGCTGTCTCCTGCCTCCTGACAGTCCTTTGTCCTTGCCTTTTGGAGACTGCTGTCTTGGAGCAAATTATTCAGTTCAGATATTTGTCATTCTTTCCTTTCTCTTTCTGAACAGACAGGCTTTTTTTCTTTCTTTCTTTCTTTTTTTTTTTTTTTTCCCCCCTTTGTCATCCGGGAGTTAACCAAATGTCTCTTCTGACTTTCTCAAAAATATCTGCTTGTGTGCTATCACTTATGAAAATTAATGAAATCGTATTTATTTCAGAGATTACCAGGAAGCTGGGGGAGAATGCCTGCCACCTTTTTCCACCTTTTTCTTACAAGAATGTTCACTGATCAGCAGAGCAGACCATATTCACAGTCATGAATCCCTCACTCACCACCGCTGCTGTAAGCCCAGAGATGCTGCTGCCACTACAGCCACAAAATCCATGTGCTACCCCAACCCACAGCCTGTTTCCCAGCTTGTTCCCTGCTGCAGCACCTGGTCTATGTTGTACTCCAGGAAGAGTGTGAGCAATGCTGAAGTGATTCAAGTTGGTTTTTTGTCTTTGTCACAGCCAAGGTGAAATGTAGGCGCTGAAACTCCTGGATGGGACGCCAAAATATCCATGGGGATTGAGTAAAACAAAAGCAGTTCCAAAGTTCATCTTAAAACTAGAAAACAGAGCAAGAGTGAACCTCAGACTGAAAAGGGCTCCCCCACCTCCACCTCCAGGGCTGAAGGATTTTCCTCAGTGCCTCCCAGAGGCTCCTGGTGTGGCGCTGGCACAGCGGCCCCAAGGATGCCAGCTCCTGTCCTTGGGGCTCTGGGCAGAGCACATGGGATGTCCTCACACTCCTGGCACAGAAAAGCAGGGCCCAGGCAGGGTTTGAGAATGAGCTGTTGTTTCACAGAGTGCTGGGAGCTCTTGGTCAGGGTGGCTGTGCCTCCCTTTGCTGCTGATGGGATGTCTGGGTGCCTCACCCCCTCCTGGGCTTTAATTCCTCATGAAGTTTGGATTTCCAGGGCAGCAAGGCTCAGAGAAGACCCTTCCTGAACTTTTGAGGATTACACATTGCAATCTTTCTATAGAACAATGACATGGGCTTCCTCTGCTGAGTAATAGTGTGGCGCAAAGCACATCCCAAGAACCCCTTTTCTAAAAAGCAGATTAAATCCCTGTTTGCACCCGAAGACTTTATTTCTTAAATAAAGGAACTCACACATCCTTTCCAGTAAAAGTTCTCACAGAGGTGGCTGATACCATTTTGCATTTACATGTTTGTAATTTTACAGAGGAGGAATAAAAGGCCAAATACTGCCTTTCAGCCAGGAGAGCAGTGCCAGCCCACCCCCCTGGCAGCCTGGGGGTGTCTGTGGCTGTGCACCCTGTGTCTGCTGTGCTCCACTCACTACCCCTGCTCAGAATGACAAAGCTCCTTGTGCTGAAGGCAGAGTGTCACTGGTGCAGCCCAGCAGTCTATACACTCCTAATTGTACTCTGGAACTCCTTTTCAAAATCACTCCCTGATGTCTGGCTGTTCTCTGGAAGCTATTTTTAAACAGAACAACAGCTCTCTCTGTGTAATGAACAAAATGGGCTTTCTGTAGCAACAGCTGTGGATTGCTTTTCAAGTACCATTATTTGTGGTTTTTCAGAGGGGATTTTTTCTTTTGATGTGTTTGTTTGTTTGTTTGCTATTAGACACGCAGCTGTCATTAAAATAAATTTAAAAAATACAGTCTATACCTGTATTTCACATTAAAAGCCTTTATCCTTTAATTATTTAACATTTTTAACATTATTTCTGAAACAAAAATACCTGGAGTCTATTTGTGATTCTCAAACCCAGGACTGAGCAGTGCCATGCCCTCACCTGCACTGCTGTGCCCACCTCTTCCTGGAGGTGGGGGATAGGATGAGAAAGATTCTGCTGTAACCCATGGGAGTGTCTTGAAACATTGGGGAAAATGCCTCACGAGTAGATGCTGAAAGAGACCTAATGAGAATAACACCAAAGAGAGACATGTAAAACCTTTAAAAACGGTGTGTGACGCAGGAGAGTTCACCTATGAACAGTCCTTCTGACACACAAACAGCAATATGCTCAGAAATAGTGAGAAGTGGTGCCTTGAAGCTGTAAAAAGTGGATATTTGGCTGCAGCTAATGTACTGGCAGGATCCACAGTGGTCTGTACAGCTGTATGGGTAAGAAGTGTGGAATTTTCATGGAAATACTCTAGAAGTTCAATGAATAGAAGTAGCCTTGATGTGATGTATGGAAGTTCTGTGTTAAATATAAACCGTGTTTGTGGAACTGTCTATTCCTACACTTTGTGGTAAAATAAACCTCTCCTGTTAAAACTGATATCTAATTTCTCTGGAAGCATTTGATTTTATACTACTTACTAGAAGGCTTTCTACAGTGATCTTCAGAGTAGGGAAGCTTGTCAGACTGTGTTTTGGACAGGAAGGATTTCTGATTTGATTTCCATGGCATTGAAACAGAACACATTGTTTCAATAGGAAGAGAACGTGTCAGAAATGGGCTATTATTTTCTTTTTTAATTAACCTTAGACTTTAATTTGGGGAGGGAAGGGTTTGTGTACGTGTGGTATTTAGTCATCATGTAATTTATATTCATTCAGTCTTCACATATTCTTTATTGGCCATTAAGATTACTGGGGTACATAAGTCTTAAGTTACGTAAAATGGATGAAAGTTGTAACCGCTGGGAATAAAGCAATTTTAATACCCATAAAAAGGCTGTGTTGATCTGGGACTGGTGGCTTTTAGGTCTGCTTGAAAAGGTTCTAAACTTTCTGCTCTGTGTGAAGTTTGTAAATGATCTGGGATCCATCACCCCAAGCGAAGAGCTGCCTTTCTTTAGGATTGTAGTGTACGCTGGAGTGGCCACCCTGGCGCTTAGGGAAACGCAGTCCCGGGTTTGTGTGGGCATTCAGAGCACCCAAAACGTCATAAACGCACTGGATGCGGGAGGAGCCGCCCGAAGGAGAGTTGTAGACCACGTGGAGGGTGTTGCAGGCCATGAAAGCCGCCTCGGCGTCCCTGCTGCTGCAGGGCGTGTCCCAGCTGTGCTCCACCGCCATGGCCACGGGGTCGATTTTGGTGAGGACAATGTTCCCCCCGGTCTCTGGCTCTGCGTGGAGGGCCCACAGCCCCTGCTCGTCAAGAGCCAGGTCTATCTTTGTCTGTGGAGAGAGCTGGTAGGCAGGAATCCTCCCGGCCCCCGGCAGCAGCATCTGGCCAGCCACGCTCCTTCTCTGGAGGTGGAACTTCACGATCTCGTTCAAGGAGCCGTGCCTGTGGTAGAAGAGGAAGCCCTGGTAGATGACGTGGCCAGTTCCTTCCCAGGGCACTGGCAAGGGCACTCTGCGAGCCCTCAGAGTCTGGTTGTTCTCCATGAAAGCCATGATATTTGCAAATTCCAAAACCACGTTATTCACAGAGCCGCTTAATAAATAAACCTTGGCGTGCTTTTTGCCAGGATCTTTCATCCAAGAGCCGTGCTTTCCTCCAGTCTTCTTAACTACCTTCAGGGACCTGATACCTGCAAGCATGTGGTCACAGCCTGCAAGGAAATAAACAAGGGCAGAGAAAGATAAAATTAGAATACATGTAAATTTTCTAGTTTCCTTTCTTTGAATTACTAAGTTTCCTTCTAATTCCTCAATATATCAGTAAAGGTGATTGATTCAAAAAAGAGTGAATATATCAGTAAAGGTGTCAGCAGTGTGGCTATGGTAAGTGGTGCAGAAAATAGTTTTATATACTATATTTGAATAATATTATAGTATATTTGAATAATATTATATAAAATAATATAACAACATATAATATAATATTTATTATATATACTAGATTCTATAATATATTTTATATTTATATTTTATATTTTATATTTATATAAAAATATTTTATATTTTATATTTAAATATAGTATATATATAATATATACTATGTTTTATAGTTGCACAATAATATATAATATTATATAATCTATAATAATATATAATAATATAGTATATTTAAATAATGTAATGATGATATTATTATTATTGTTGTTATTATTATTATTATTATTATTATTATTATTATTATTATTATTATTATTATTATTATTATTATATAATCCTGCTAATAAAACTGTAGTAACTGTAGAGGGTTGGGCTTTGTTCTATTACACCAGTGTTATCCAAAACATTTGGATGTTTGTGTGTCTGAGAGGAGACCAAGAGCACAGTATAAATTTTGTGATTATTATTGTCTGTCCGTTTACAGGGCTATAATTTTTACTTCAGAGAACTGACTTCTGGTTTAGATCAACACAGTAAAGTAATCAGATTTATTTCTTGTCGGGGGCATACAAATTAAAATCCATTATCCACATGTATAGTATTTTTGTTTTAGGACTGGTCTTATCCTCAGATAGCCTCTTTTTTATGCATTTATAGTATAAATAGAAACAAAAATAGATCAGCGTAACTGAAAGCCAAAAAACTGGGCTATCTTCCCATTCACCTTCCCAACACCTGCACACAAAGGAGCAAGAACAGAATATAGATCACACAAGCAGGGGTGTGCATGCCCTCCTTTGAAGGAGCTGGGGTGGTGTCTGTGCTGCCAATTCCTGTGCCAGGAGCGTGGCTGGTGGAACCACCCAGCTCTTCACCTCCCTGCAGGGTTAAAACTGGCCTCAAGTCACAGCTCTGGCTTCTTCACATTTTCTGTGCACTCTGCAGGGACGTTTCAGACCAGAAAGCACCAAGCCTGGGAGGACTCAGGCGCTTAGACTCTGAGATCTTTATCAAGCAGCATCCTTTCCAGGAAAAAAAACAAAACAAAACAACTATTGCAAAGCATATTAACCAAGCTTGTTCACCAAAGGCACTCATAAATTACAGGGCGCAGCATTTGAAGTTGAAAGAATTGCTTTCAGTGGAGTGCAGCCATTTCAGTAAACAGGACAAACAAAGCTCTAAGGCAGGAAGTTCTGGCAGCAGATGAAATGGAGAAGGCAAAACCAGCCCCCCTGCTTGGCCTGACAGGAACCTATTGAAGTCAGTGGCAAGACTCCAGCTGCCCGTAGAAAGCAATCTTTATGTAATTTGTGTGCGCTGATACCCTCTAATCAAAGCTTTTGGATATTGCTGCTACAGAGTGGATTTTTTTTTTTTTTTCCTGGGAGTCCTCACTCTGGAAGTGCCTTCCCTGAGCAAGCCACAACAGCTCTCTCAAACCTAACATTTATTCATTAGATAGATTAAAAAAATTAAAGCTGCTGAATCAAAAACCCTAGGCAGCCTTAGCAGCATCCTCCTCTGCAGGGGAAATAACCAGATTTTTGTCTGATTTTTATTTTCTGTGTGAACTTGACCCAAACCCAGTAACAAAGCTGGACTTAAAAACCCTCTTTTCTGCTAGATTTTTCAAGTGACTCAGCAAAAATAATCATAGAGTCTGGTTAAGACATGAAAGCACATTTTCTAGAGATTATGATCTTCCCACTTTTTCTAAGTGCTGTAAAATCTGCACAAGGAATACTTTTGACTCCAAATTCAATGGGAAATGTATCTGACTAGTACTGACAGTAGGGAACAAATTGAAAATAAAGTTACCATGAGCTGCTACAATAAAGTTAAAAGTAATAATTTCCAACAAAGGAAAATGTAAAGTCATTTTTTCCCCTCAGAAACTCTCAGAAAGATACAATTTTCAAAGTGCCTAAACCACAGTCAATTTAAAATTCCCCAATTTTTTTCCTCTCTGAAAAAAATGCCCGATGTTCAAAAGTTCTCTAAATGGAAAACAGAATTATTGATATTCAGAGCACTGAGTATGAGGAGATTCAGAAGCAGAATAGGTGATTGCTTCTGTAAGCATCTGCCTTAATATTGATTTGTTTGAAAAGTCTAAGAAGAAATTGTAAATTTCTGTGTAAAATTAAACCAACCTAATTCTGCTGAAGTCAGTGGAATTGTATGATTGATGATGCTAAAGTTCTTTCCTCACTTTTAAAAAATTTTAGTTTGTATCTCTTATTATTTACTCTTCATTTCTTACTACTGTGAAAAGTCTTCTTTAAATATGTCTGTAATACATAGTTTACAGCCATACCAAAACTTCTTAAGGTAAAGATAATTATAAATTGTCATTAAAAAAAAAAATTATACATTGTGCATGTATTCTTCATGCTAGGTACCATAGCACCAAAATTTCAAATCAGAGCTAAGCTTTGCTGACAGCCAAGCCAGTGTGCTCTCTCATTTAAAGGAGGGGACAAGGAGAGGAAGGATGACAGAGCAGGACAGTAAAGCAGGTAAAAATTGTAGAAGTAAATTACGTAATAAATTAATAATAATTAATTAATAATAATTAAGTTTATTAACCCATTAATTTACTTTTGAGTTGAGGTTTTGACCTTGCCAAGTCCAAAAGGCAAAGGCCACTATTAATTCCTTAGTACAGCTGCAGTACTCAGAAATGTGTTTTTCTGGGACTTTGCAACAGCACACCTTCAGAGGATTTTACCTTATTTTATAACAAAAAGTAACTTCCAAAGACTTCATTTGATATGCAGTAGAATTTCTGCAAAGCAAATATTTGAACTGTATTTTCCTCCTTCCCTCTCCCATACCATTTTTGCATATACATGGGTTTTATAAGTCTGGTATTTACACAGCCCAAACCCCCTCGCAACAATCTGCGGACGAAAATCTCTTTTCCCTGCGCCGGCATGCCTGCGTGGGACTGCTCCCACCGAAGTTCTGAAAGACAAACTGCTCTTACTTGCATTAAGCATGAGTCTAAGTCTCTTTTTCTCCTCTGCCTCTTCCAGCAGCTGCTGCTCCAGCAGGTCCTCGTGCACTTCCACGCAGGCGTTGGAATCGGTGACGGATCCAAAGTAGTCGATGTCCCTCTGGGCGCGCTCGACCCTGGCGAGCAAATTCTCCACTTCCCCCTGCAGCTCGGCCTTGTCGGTGCCCAGCCTCGCCAGGCGGGCCAGCGCCGCCTTGGAGAGCTCTCTGAACTCATCCACGTATTCCAGCAGGTCCTGGCTGCACTTCTCCAGCCTCCTCTTCAGCCAGAACACGGGAAGAGAACGCACGGACAGATGTGGGTATTCTGTGTGCATCACGACCTCACTCGTGATTACTTTCACAACCCTGCTGTTCCCTCCTTCCCAGTGCCCTGCACGCACCTCTTCCAGCCCAGGGGGCTCTTGCTGGGTGTTTGTGTGAGGAGAACATCTCAGACTGGCACAGAATTCAAAAATCTGGACAAAAATCCACTAGTTTTTGACTTGACATGTATAGTTTCAGGATGACCCTCACATGGTGAATAATGTGCTCTGACTCCATGATTCAGGAGACTGAACAAATGCTTTATTAAGCTATAATATTACACTAATTCTATACTAAATTACATACTAAAGAGACACTATACTAAAGAATACTCCACTATACTAAAGAAAACCCTGTGACTGTCTGGAGACAGCCAGGACACAGCTTTGACCCAACTGGCCAAGGAATCAAAACAACCTTCACCAGCGTCCAATTAACGAATAATTTTTGGTAAACAATCTCCATAACACATTCCACATGTGCAAAACAAGAGGAGCGGTGAATAGAGACAAGAATTGTTTTCTCTTCTTCTCTCTGTGCTTCTCCCTGCCTTCCCCAAGGAAAGACCTTGGAGAAGTTGTGCCTGCTGCTCTCTGTGAAGAGAGGTGTGGCCACAGACATGGTTATTCACAGCCAAATATTTTGTTTTGCTGCCTAAAGAAAGAAAAGTGCTCTGGTGAAGCAGTCTCAAAGAGTTTTCTGCAGGAAATCTACAGCCATGAACATTTCACATGGATACACCTCTTCTGACCAAGGCAGAATCTAGTGTGGCTATTTTTCACCCATTTAAAGGTGAAAATGAAAATACTGAAATGCTATAGTTGAGGAAGTTTTGTGTTGTTTCTTTTTTTTTTTGTTTTCTTTTCCCCCTCAAATTATTGGCTGTATTAAAAAAAAAAACCCAAAACAACAACAAAATAAACCCCCGAACACCAAAAACCCCCAAACACAGAAAGCCAAAAAACTATTTTTTGACACCTAAATTCAAATTATCAGTGTTTTCAAAGGTAAGTAATATGTTTCTCTATTGCAATGCAGCTGCTTCTTAGGTGTTATGAAAACAGTATTTCAGCTGCCACTTTGGGAAGATGAGGAATTTGAGCAGATCTTTGGTTGGTTTGCTTTGTGAGTTGTGCTTTCTGTGCTGCCTCCTCTCTCCCCCATTTATACAAGACCATAAGCCCCCAGGAAGTTGCTTAATTGCTTTCTACAAAACCTCTATTTTAAATGCTTCAAGTGCTGTCATCAGTGCCTGCCTCACTCTCTGTCCCATTCCTTTTGTGCCCCTTGCACCAAATGCCACAGTTTATCTCAACTTTAATGGGTGCCAAAGGAATAGAAATTGCCAGGTGAAGCTACTCCTAGAGTGGCAAAGAAAATGTGAATCTCCATCTACACAGTGAGAGGACAGTATCAAGTTAATCCTTCAGTGTTGACAAGATAAGACTAATGAGGGCTTTGTGCAAAAAGGGACACCAAATCAGGCAAGTTAGAGCTTCTCTGTAAGTCTGAAAATGCAAGCCAGGAGCCAGGGACATGTCAATAATTAAAAATAAACAATATATGATTATAACACACCAATACTGAAGAGGTATTTTGCAGTACTGGTAGCTTTTTACTGTAGGAAAAAAGCAGGAACTGGTACATTTATATAAGTAATTGAAAGGAATTCAAGGAATTGAAAGGACTGCACTTCAGTCTCTCTGATGTTAAAGGTTTATTTGAAGTGCAGATACACTGCTGGTTTACATGAATGCGTCTTAAACAACCCTTCCAGGTGGGGATATCTGCACACAGGAGAAAAATACCTGATAAATTCTATCTCCTTGCTAATAAATACTTGACAGCACTTCAACAGGTGAAAATATGTTTATACTGCTCCCTAGGATGGTCTGTGACTGCTCTGTATAAACGTTTGCATTTTTAGCTAAATTCAATGATGTCATTAAAAAATACAAATTATCACAGAACAAAAACATAACATCATGAAATTTTATGCTGCAACAAATGATGTGGTAAGTTGGGATCATTACAGTTAAAGTTTTTAGCAACGATTTTACTCATTCATTGGACAAAGCTGGAAATTCACCCTCCTGATTTGATATATCACGCAGGCTGTCCTGGCCCCAGAACATCCACACATTTTCAAGGCTCTTTTGCTGCAGAAGGATTCATCAGGCACGTACCTCCAGAGACAGAAAACGCTGGTCAATGTAGCTCAGCAGGGCTGCATCCTGCATCACGTACTGTGCTGCTCCCGTGATGCTCAGGAGGGATGGAACCAGCAAGAAATGGACCTGTAGGGCCACCATGGCACCAGAAGATTTTGGAGGAAAGTAGCGAATCAGTTCTGTGGGCAATCCCAAACGCTGCCAGTCCAAGGTCAAATGCAATTTACCATCATCTGAAGTGAAAAAATAACAGTAAAAATTACTAAAAAGTTAAGAAATACTGTGGCTGAAAAGATTAAAAGGACTTAAAATGGCTGTTGCATTCTATCATTAAGGAAGTAACATTGTGGCAGAGGGACTGAATGTGTTTATTTCTAGGAGCCAGATGACTACTTCTCAGTTTGTGATCCTATGATCAATCCCAGATGTTCAGCACTGAGTCACATCGAGCCTGTAGGCCAAATTTTATTAAATAATACAAATAAAAGTTATTTATTTTCCCCTCCTTTCTCCTCCCATCTGCTTTCCCGTGTGACCAATCCTACAGAGTGTGCTCAGTGCAGGTCAGAGTGGATTCACAGTGGGTGAAACACACTGTGCTTGGTGTCTGTGCCTGTAAAACCATCTAAAGCAACTCATCTCACTTCCACTATTCAGCCTATTTACAGTGGGACTGGAAACCAGACAAAAAACTGTTTTTAAAAGAAGTTCCTCCTCCTTTTTCTCTTTACACTACTTTTCCAGCTGAAAACAATACCCTTAACACAGCTCTGTGTCCATTCAGTGGAGTCTATGACAGACATCTTCTTTTGGAATAATAATTCTACTTAGTCTGACTTAAAAATTAATTATAATTAACTTAAATGAGCCTACAGCATTGGAGGCAATTTGTATTTATTTCATTTCATAATTTTCCCGACTGAATGCCTTGTTTGGAAAAACTCATGGCCATGCTAACACTATTTGCTAAAAAACCATGTGTTAGGAGCTTAAAAAGCTCCCTTTGTATCTGAAGCCAAGCTGGACGCCTCTGTTTCTCAGAATTCTCCACCTCTTCACTTTTCCTCCCTCCCATTTTTCTTTTTCTTCAGTTTTTTTTTAATTTTTCATTGCGTTTACCAAGCTTTCTTTTTCTTTCTAACTGCCTCATGTGTAAGCATGTGATGATTGCAGAATTCAAGAGTGTGTGTGTGCCACAGCAGGCAGATTTTTTCCTCTGTGTGTTTGATTTTTGCATGGTGCTTATGTGTGCTTTGCAGGCAAATTTCACCCAAGTGCACAGAGCAGTATTCTGTATTTTAGTATTGCTTCACCCTAAGAGGGGCGCATAATTTGCCGTCTCCTATTTACACAGCCAGTGATGCACAGAGAGTTTAATATTTGATTTTTCAGTTTACTCCAGGGCTTCTGCTTGAGGGGACAGGGAGCTTGACCTGAGAGCAGACACCTTGGGAAGTCTGAATTTCCTCGATTCTGTCCTGTGGAATATCTTGACATTCTTTTCCACAAAATAATCAGCTGCAACACCAGGGAAGATCAACATAGGAAAAAAAAATCAAATCCCTTTTCTAACCTCTGAGGTGAACCTGGAACCCTTCAGAGTTGTTCTCTGAGTTTCATATCTATCCCAGGTAATGACTGGGAGATGAGGATTGTGCAATTCAAAATTTCAAAATTACAAACTTCCTTTCATGAATGCATATTTAGAAGCCAAGATACAGATATATAATTTATTTCCTTTATCTTAAGACAGGGAAAATAATCTAAAAGGTAAAATATCTTGAACTGCTGTACACCCCTTGATAAGCTTAAACATTCTGCATGTGGAGCTAGGTTCTGTGAAGTTGCTCAACCATTTCTTAGACTCACCCACAGCTGAAAGACCAGAAGGATTCCTACAAATCCTAGAAATCCTCCAAGGATTTCTGCAAGTGGGGCATTCCCATGTTTATTAAACCAAGATCTCGTGGCAATGGCAATGCTGGTCCATGTCCAATGCACAATTCTGGGAAGGCCACAGCAGCTGGTAAAGTCCTGAGCTTTGCTGGGTTTTTACATTTATTTTGCTTTTGTTGTTGTATTTTTTCCACTTCTGTTCAGCCTAGATACACACAGAAATGTTTTTTTTCCAGCTATGTATAATCTGTATAATAAACAAATATATCTATATCTAATCTATATCTATAGTTATACACCAGCTATATATAATCTGTATAAAAAACAAATATATCTATATCTAATCTAAAACTATCTATATCTATATCTATATCTATATCTATATCTATATCTATATCTATATCTATATCTCTAATCTGCATCTAGACCTAATCTATATCTATAGGTATGTCTGATGGTGATTTCAAGCAGGATTGTTTGGCATGCCTGGGAAGGCATTGGTCTCAGTGCACAGGATATTACACACTAACAGAGCAAAAATTTTGCTTTTAACTCAAGGAACTCTCTTTCTCATGACCATTACTCCCTTGATTTGACAGGCCTCTCAAACTTTTAAAAGGGAACAAGTGTATAAATGTAGGTGAATATGCCTTTTCAGTGTTTTTGTCCTCTCCCTGGCTGAGATCTTATCCTTTTCTTGTCAATGCTGCTTCTTTGCTGCATTTTTTCCACCTTTTTACCATTTGGTGTCTGTTTTAACAGCTGTTAGATATTTTCAAAGGAAAAATAGGCATTTTCAGCTCCATCTGTGTTAGTGGTTTTGATTTCAGATGCTGTATGGAGCTTTATGTGTTTTAAAAGCAATGTTGAAAACAGTTCATAGTGTGTACTTGATTTGGGGGAAGAATGACATTTCCTTAAGATATTATTTCACTCAAATGATTGCATTCTATGTTTTGTTGTTTTATTTTTTTTATAAGTCAGTTTCTTTCCATCATTTGAGGTGGGACAACTAGAGAAGTGCCACAATAAATCAGGTTGTTTTTCCTCCAATCCCACTCTGGTTTCTCAGCTCCTCACAGGAATCACAAGCTCCTCACAATCATTTTGAGCTTTGGGAACATCCCTGATTCCCAGGCTCCCTCACCCTTTTTCCTTGGCTCTTCCTTGGCTTTTTCCTTGGCTTTTCCTGAGCCATGGATGCTGTCCTAATGCCTTGCCCTGTGTTATTACAGCCCTGAAAACAAGTGGGAAGTCCCCACTCCTGTCACTTAGATCCAAATAGTGAACAAATACACCAGATTTTACTCCCAAACTACACACTGGCTTAAAGCAAGGTTAATTATGTTTTCCATCTTTAATTAACCTCAGCATGCAAAGCAATAACAGATGAAAAGTAAAAATCAGAGTCTGATTCAGAGCTTTCTACTGATTTTATACACACCTGCATCAGAATAGCTGCTGCTCACCCTGATGCATCAGTGATATCCCAGTGCTTGTGTGCTCATGTGGGATTTTGTTTGTGACTGCAATTTTGTTTAGTTTACAGCTGCCTATTTTGATAGGTTTTGATGATGGTGAATCAGACTGATGTCTTATATTAGTAGTATAGGGAGTGTCATGGTCTACTTCTGTATTTTCTAATTTTGTTGGGACTTGGGTCTGCAGAACCAAGTTCCTTGTTACTACTGGATCCTCATCTCCCATGGGTCTCATGCTGAGATCTGGGAGGTTAGAAAATATCTTTGTCACAGTGGGAAATCAGCACTTAACTCCAGTTCTGCCTTTTTGTTTTCTTTTTTTTTTTTTCCCCCTTCAGTTTTATACCTTAGAAAGTGACTCCCATTTTTGTAGAAAAGACCAAGACATGAAGTCCAAGTGAAGTCCTTCTGTGGTGCTCAGCTGTAAAAGCAGGGCTGGGAGTGGTATCAGCCAGCAATGCAGTGATAAGGAGGAGGACTGGTGGAATTTTGGGACTCACAGAGGATTCCAAATATCTTGCTAGATAAACTTTTCTGTAGCTTAGGGAGTTATTCTAGACAAGCATTAATACACAGACCACTGTTCTATTTGTCCTTGCTTTCCTACTTTTTAAATAATTTTTTGCTGACCTAACTCATGGCTGCTGCTTAGCTCCAATCACAGTTCTGCTGTGTCTGGGGCCTGCCTTTTGCAGCTTTCCCAAAACCCTCTGACTTTGTGGATTCCCACAGTGCTGGGAGTGGTGTCAGCCAGCAATGCAGTGATAAGGAGCAGGAATGGCAGAATTTTGGGACTCACAGAGGACTCCACTAGGCGGCTCCCAAGCCCTGGGAATTGCAAGGCAGACTCGGCTGGAAAACACAATTCCAAAGCCTCTGAGGTGGTTAGAACACTCAGAGTGAAGCGTGGATTAGGGGTGCAGAACACCAGAGAGCCAGGTGGAGGGAAAGCTCTTCCAGGCTTTAGGTCTGTGCCACCCAAACAGGGAATTGCAGAGCTCCCTGGGACCAGCAAGAGCCTGGGATGCCCAGCACTAGCAGGAAAAATGAGTTGTTACATCAGGACTGTCTCTACAAATGAAATCATAAAAGAGAAATAAAGCTGTACTCTCTTCGTGTAGATTTCTTGTTGGAGTTAGTGTCTTGGTTTGAAAAGACAGGTTTCTGCTAAGGAAGGCAGGAGCCTCCCTTGAAATGGAAAATGTAAACTCCCTCCCTCTGAATTGTTGTAATTTTGAAATTAAGGGGCTCTCAGGCAAAGATATGGGAGTAGGAATAACAGTTCTTTGGTAGGAAAAAATAAAAGCAAAATGCAGTAATACAAAACAACCCTGCCAGTGTCACAACCTGAGCTGTCCCCTGTGTGTCAGGGGTGTCCCAGCCCCATCCCATGGGGGCTCAGCCCTCCTGCAGTGCCAGCTGTGGCTCTGCTGCAGCAGGGATCCTGCACAAGGGGGGAGTTTTCCTCTGCAGCTCCAGGGCTGCTGCAGATGGGCCTGGGCTCCCTCTGGCAATGCAGGGCAGCAGAAAGCTGCTCCTCTGGCAATGCAGGGGGCAAAGGCTGCTGTGCTGTGCCAGGCTCAGATTGGATCCAGGGAGGAATGCTTGGCTCCTGCCCTGGGCGCAGCATCTCCCCATGGGATGCTGGAATTGGATCAGCCATGCAGGGACACTCAGTGGCCATGGACAGCAGAGATCTCCTGCAGGGAGGGTTGGCTGTGGGAGAGATAAAGAAAAAACTGCCCCATGAACAGCAGAGAACTGCCCCAGCTCTGACAGGTGGGGACAGAACACACACCCCCAGCCACATCCTGCATTTCTAACCCAAGACAGTTGGTTAAATGGCAGAATCATGGAATATTTTGAATCGGAAAGGAACTTTAAAGCTCAGCTAGTGAAACCCCCCTGTAATGAGCAGGGACCTCCTCAGCCAGAGCAGGTTGCTCGGAGCCCCTTCCAAGCTGGCCTTGAGTGTTTCCAGGGATAGGGCTCCCCCACTTCTCTGAGTAACCTGTGCCAGTGTTTCATCCCCCTCAGTGTAAAAAACTGATTTCCTGTATCTGGTCTGAATCTACCCTCTTTTAATTTAAAACCATTGTTCCTTGCCTGGTTGCTCCAGGCCCTACTGAAAAGCTTGTTCCCACCTTTTCTATAAGCCCCCTATAACCACTAAAATAATCCAGAGAAATCCATCTGGACATGGATCATGAAGTAGCCTGGCATAAAAATCAACCCTGTGCAGTTACTCTGAATGGTCTGTTTGTTGTTTGTTTGTTTGTTTGTCGCCAAATTCAGAATCCCACTTCTGTTGATCAAAGACAATTCCTAGTAGCTTGAAACTTCAATTTGTACAACCCCAGAACTAAACAAACTTTGAATTACTCAATTCAATATAAACCAACATTAAAATTTTTGCTGCTTTTGGTTTGTTTTCCAGTGTGGAATCCACTCATGAATAGTGTCACTAAAATTCATTTTGCTTGAATGTTCATGTTCATTAAACCTATTCACAGGAGTGCAGTAGTCAAAATGACATTGCTTTAAATTCAGAGTATTTACAGGAAATGATTATGACATTTTCTCATCTCATTTCAGTTGAGAATGCCGGGTGTGGTTCTTTGGTTAGGCTTCTTTTTCAAATAGGCCTTTTAGGTGTGAGGCATGACTTCTGAAAAGCTGAAAAGATACTTTTTGAACTTTAAATGCCTAGGATGTCACATTTTCAGGTTTTTTATTGTTTATCTGTGTTGTTTTCTTTCTTTTTTTTTGGGGGGGGGGAGGTGGTAGACACTGACAAGGTAACATTTCATCACCTAGTGTTGTTTCAATTATTGCTGCAATGAAGAAATAGATTCATAACCTGCACTGAAGTGTTGCAAAGAACCAAGAAGGGCTCTGTACATACCTGGGAAAGCTGTTAAAATTTAGCAAGTAAGTCTCCCTCTGCACTCACTCAACTCCACCAGCTGGTGGAAGAAATACGTTTAGTGACAATGAATAATGCAAATGTTCGTGGGTCAGTGGCAGGTATGGAGAGAGTTTGTGGCAGGGTGATGTGCTCTGGGACTGCTCAGTGAGTTCAGGACTCTCTGGTTTCCTTGTTTCAAACTAAAACTCTGATCCTGCTCTGAATTTCTGAGTGGTTGCTGATGTCACGTTCAGAGATTTCGGTGATGGCGACTGTGGCAGGAACTCGAGCTGAGTGGAACGGAGTTGTGCTAGCAAGTGTCCAATTAAATCTGCCCAAACCCTAAAAGATGGGAAAGCATCTATGAACTGGGGGAACTAGGACAGAAAAGGCCCTGGAGGAGCTGCTGAGAATGGGTGAGATAAATTGTGCTGGGATTTTTTCACATTACCAGTAACAATGAGGAAGACGGGCCAAGCCTGAACTCGAGAGTCACGCTGAAAAACAAGGGGTGCTTAAAAAGAAACTTTTAAAGAAAAATCAAAATATGGTGAAGAAGAAAATACCTTGGATTTTTTCTTGCTGCTTGTGTCTGCTTGCCTATCACCCAAATTCTGGTCTGAAGGTAAGACTAACAAAGCCTGTTGTGCTCTGTTTTCTACCTGGGAGTCTTGAGATTTCTGCTTCTGGAAAAATTTGTTAAATCTTTACACTGTCTCAGAATACTTCTCTGGACAAATTCAAAATTAAGGATTGCATTCAGGAACTGAGCCAAAGAGATATATTCTGACTTTAAATGGTGATCTAAAGGTATATAGGTTTTTGTGTCTCTCTAATTTAGTCCAAAAAATAAATTTCATCATTTCTATCTTTTCTATTTCCAACTTTCACTTCTGCCAACCAATTTATGATCTCAAAATTATCCTTGATGTATGCTAGAGACTCTAAGCAGAATAAACTTAGTAATTATAGGGGGGGCAAGTGAGCTAATAAGCACAAAAGAAGTACATAACAAGAGAGGATGTTTTTTGAGACACATTATTCTGAGAATTAGTTCAGGAAATCTCCTGACAGACAAGCTGCAGGTCAGGAAAGGGTGTGTCCATTGGACCCACAGAGCAATCAGCTGTACAGCTTTCCAAACTGACATTTTTCAAAGCCCCACCATGACCAGACACTTCCATATTTTCATTCAGTGTATGCTTCATATTATGCTGCACCCAATCTCTGAAAGTGAATAGAAAATAAGGCATTCACAGGAGACTCCAGCTTAGAGAGTCCCTTCCAGACAAACACAGTGAACTCTAGGCATGACACATATGTAAGAAATGGATTTTGTGGCCTCTATGCTCTCTCTGGGGTTAGCACTATCGCATTTGGAAGTCAGTGTATCAGATGAAATGGTCCTGGTGCCAGTTTATGATGAATAATAAAGCAGATGCACTATGCTGCCTGGAAAGGATATAAACAAGTTAAGCTGCCATGAATAATTGATAACCACTTCTTTAATTCTTCTTTAGAAGTCAGCTTGTTGTCTAGCAGTGCTGCCATTGTTATACTGAATCCATTCCCTAAGCTTTGTCATATCTCCAAAATTAATTATCTCCATCCAGGAAAAGGTCACACGTTTCTGTGCACAGCGTACAACATTTCGCTGTGCTGTACCAAGTGGATTTGATCTGTTCCCTTCCCTTTGACCTGTCAGGGCTCAGTGCACACTGAATTTGTAGGGTTTGAAATGTGAGCTTCTGCTGAAAACATTTCAGTCTTTCATAAAAATATTCATCTTACAGGGCGCTTTCTTGGGGAAAAAAGCAAAACACTTGTCTTAGGAGGAAGGCTGGAAAGGACAGAATCCATTCAGCGATAGATAATATGTGGTAAAATTTTCCATCTCTCTAGCCCCCAGTTGGCCAGACAATCAGAAACTGTTTCTGTGAACTGATTAAAATAGAAATTCAGTGCCACCATTGCGGCCTTTTACTGGGTTATGGGGAAAAAAAAGAAAAAAGAAAAGCTGTTCTGCCCTGCAAGCTATCCAACCTGGCTCTGTTTGTTTCTCTGAGTAGATAGGGCATGACTAACTCGTCCATATGTTCAAACATAAAATTCCTGCTGTGATTCTCTGCAGCAGAGGACAAGCAGCATCTGTATGTGGGGGAGAGATCTTTTCTGCTCTTGAATCAGCCTAGTCCTCCAATGGGACATATTTATTCCTGACACTTGGGAGCCTGAACACTGCTGCGTCTTTCAGGCCTGCTGGTTTAGCAGTGAAATATCATTCCCTTTTCTGCACAGGACACGTGAGCATCACACCCAAACGTTCTGCCACAACTTCACTGTGTGCCCTGTGCATTCCTGCCCCTGACAGAAGGACTGTACAGTCCCTGTGGAATTGTCATTGTCATTGTCCTGGGCCCAGGAGCCCTGCTGGGCTGATTTGGAGAACAGTCCCAGGTAAGCAATCCCTTCAGTCATGCTCTGCTGCCATGGCAGAGTTAGCAGAGAATCTGTGTGTGACGGTGTTAAAATGTGAATTTTGGGCTGTGTTAGTGTTAGAACATGAATTATGGTCTGTGTTAGTGCTAACAAATGTACAGGTATCACATATATTCTAATACATGTACAGGTATTGCATGTATTCTTTCAGATCCTCTGAAAAAAATATCTCTGTGTGTCTGCCCTGAGAGATGATTTAAAAAGATGTCACTGCCTCACATGGCATAAAAGTGACACATCAGATTTGGCCACTAGCTTATTTCTTGTGACTTTCTTCCTGGCCTTCAGTACAGTCTGGTTGCTGGTCCTTCAAACTCTAAAGTACATCAGTGATTCACTAATGTCACACTGAATGAAGTGGCACAGGATGTAGGAACAAATCCTGTGGGGCATTTCTGCAGAGATTTTTACAGAAAGAGAGCTCAGTCTTTAAATCTGGGCTTCATATTTTCTTTTACTGGAAATGCCTCCTAAAGAAATATTACAATTTCATGCATGTTTGGCACGTGCCAGGCATTAGAAGGCATAGACAGCTTTGTAATCAGTCTGAATGTTATCCTTTTTCCACATGTATTGTCCTTGGCTCCTAAGGGGCATTGTTGCCACACAGCTGAGGATGGCCTGTTAATTATAGATTAGGCTCTCAGCCTGCCTGTTCCTGCCTCCATGCAGGACTACAGATTTCCTGTTGGTGTATGTTTCACATGGCTCCTTATTAAACCTTTACAAAACACATATGCTCATCCAGAGTCTCACAAACAGAAAAAAAATAAAATAGAGAGTTAAAGGTGACTTATAAGAAAGCAATGCAAGGAGACCTGGTAGCCCAGATAATGCATCTGTAGCCCTACTGAGTAACAGGCCCAAAGCTGCAAACACACTGCTTTTTGTGGAACAAACAGATGCTGCCACTGGAAAATGTCTCAGTTTGACATCTATGGCCAGATGGTCAAACCTGTGCCCTCTGTATATTGTAATGCATGCAGAGAGTTCTGCCAAGTGTAAAAAAACCCCAGGAATGTGATCCAGGCACTGTCAGCAGTTAAACAGGATTACAGCAAATTCTTGCATATACGGCCAAGGAACAGCAAGATTTTAGTGATGGTTTATGCTGCATGTGTACCCTGGTTGAGATCCTAAATTCAGTTTAGGATGGGCAGATACTTGTCCCAGGAGGGAGGTAAGAGGCACAGGTGATAGTGGAGCCCTGGAAAATGTTAAAGATAGACTCTGAAAATGTTAGGCTTTGTGTTTTCTCAGATCACTGCACCTTCGTGAGCAGTATGATAAATGATATAATTGTTAGATGTGATGATTGTTTAGTAATTAAATATAATTATTATATATTCATCAAAAGAATCATGAGAAACTATGTTGGGAATTTAAGGGGGGGGCTATGTTTAGCTGAAATCTATGTATACAATAGAACAATATAAGTTTAATAATTAACATGAAAGTTATGTAACGATAGAATATAAAAACACGATCATCTTGGATGTATGGTCGGAATTAGATTTGGGTGAAATACCCCTGATTCCCAGAGCTCTTAATAAAAAGCACCACATATAATTATGTGATTATGTGTTTTTGAATGCTAACACAGGCACTGGACCTCTGGTATTGTGGCTTCTCAGCTGCTACTGCTCATGGATTCTGTTGTTTCCCTTCTGCACTGCTCTGATGTACAAAAAGATTGAAACCATACACAAATTATGTTAACCTGATTTAGAAATGGGAAACAGGAACAATTTCTGAGAGGGAAATAGAAGGAAATTCCTGATAGGGACAGGAATTGAGAGCCCTGCCTCTTTAAAACCCATCCATTGCATAGAGAAATGGCCTTGTGTTGTGTTTATTGTGCTGGCTCTCTGCTGAGCAGACGGCTGTGAGGCCATTCAGTGCATCTGCCCAGGTGGGTTGGGAGTTAGGGCACAAACAGGGTCCCAAATCCAGGCTAAATAAGAGTGTGGATAACTGCAGTTACTCTATATGGGGATATGCACACCCATAGGCTGTCGGGAACCATTTGTGACAACAATTAGGGGCTGGTATGGCGTGGGCAGAGAGAGCTCTTGGCTAACCCTGGTGGATCAGTAATTACAGACCCTACAGAGTGCTTTGTGACGTGGAATGTGGCTCCAGCTGCACGGTCTGGTCAAAGTGAACTCTGGATAATTTCTCTCTTGAAGCTGGCATCGACTAAAATGAGCTGAAACCCATTTTCCTTCCTCACTCTAAACATTACTGGTTTCTTGGCATTATTAAGCAGTTGTGTTTTTCACAGTTACTGCATTTCAGTCACAAACATGGAGGGTGAAATACACCTTGGGTGAAAGATGCCACAGACCACTGAGTGCTATAATGGGACTTGTTTCCACTGTAGTTATTAGGAGTGCAGCTGTACACTTGAGAGTCTTTTTTACCTACCTAATTACCTAGTTTTTCTGTCTACAACCGGGCTAATAAACTTTAAAAGCCGTGAAAAGATTTCACTGTGCTAGTGGTACAAACAGAACATTTGCCTTTATTCTTACTGCTCCAAAGCTTCACAAGCTGTGCTATCCCAATTACCTATTTTCAATGAGCATCATCCCATGAGAAATTTCCAATCTTCTGTAATCAAACTGAATATAGGCAAAATGGAAAAATGCACATGGAAAAATCAGTTTGCCCAGCAGGACTTTTGCACAGACTAATCCTTAGAAAGGAATTTCAATGTACTCCGAAACACCTAGGGTGATTCCTCTGGGTAGCAAGTGCCAATTTATGCTCAGAGAGAAGCACACAAGTAAATGACTAGTATGATGTATTCCTATTCTGTGCTGCAGTATCCTTGATGCTGTAGAATAGCTGCAAACTCCCCTTTTTTCTCCAGATTGTGACATATGTGGGCTGGCTGCTGCAGTGCTGCTTTTGCCTGTATCAGATGGGATTCACTTGGAGAAGCACTGGGAGTGGGGGTGGGGGGCAAATTCTGCAGCCTCAAAGTTGAGGGCACAGCCAAGCACGACATGAGAATGGAATTCTGGTTTCAGCAGAACATTGCAGATTTCAGGAGTTAATTGGGGATTAGTTATTCAGGAAATAAGGCTCCATACCACGAATTTATGTGCACAGTGATGGATCTCTGGTTTGAGCAGTTCACATGTGCACAGAAAAAACGTCACAAGTGGTTTTGGTACAGAACAGCATGCAGACAGTTTGTGCTGGATCCAGAGCCTTAGGGTGAGCAATCGTTGCATGGAATTGTATTTTTAAGTAAAGAACTGCCTATAGTTCACAAACAGTCCCCATCTGGTGCCTCTTTCGGTTTTATTTTCCTTTTGGCTCGAGTTCAACAGTTCTAGGTGGTGCAGTGTGCTCAGGAGGCTTTAGTGTCTGTGGGGCTCCCCTGCTGCAGCTTCCCCCAGTCCTTCAGTGTCTTGAGAGCCAGCTCAGAGAGCTTGTGCAGACTTGCTGAGATTTACATCATTCCCTTGCTTTTGTATTCAAATAAAAGGCTCACGAGAATGATGCATCTAGAAACTGAATGGGAGAGAGTGTCGATGGCTATAAACTATCCAATTATGCCAGGTTAAAAATGTGTTTCTCCAAACACAGCAAGTTTTCTGAATAGTATCCAATACAGAATGGTCTTTCAATTGAATTTTAAAAGGCTCTTTTCGAGATTTGTGCTTACCTGTTTTGGAATGTCCCGATGCTTCACGTGCTCTGATTTCCTTTCTCTTCCCTTTCACAGCTGCTTGTAATATTAACTATATCCTCATAAATTAAAAAAAAAACAGCTCTCTTGCCTGAAGGAAATTTACTGTGTTTTATTTTTTTGTAAAAGATTGGTTCAGGGAGTTGAATTCCACTGGACCACACATGCTTGCAGGAGCAGTCATAAATTTTGCAATTGCAAGCATGGTCAAATCTTTTATTTATAAGTTGGCGTACCTTTTATTCTGTCAGAAAAGAGTGAGGAGAACGTACTTCTCGTGCATCTGTCTTAATGTCAGGAATGACATGTTTACAATTTTTTTTACAATGCCAGTTTACAATTTTCAAACAGTTTGTTGTAATCTCAAACATCAGTCTCTGGCGTGAGCTCCTGGGTACTTAAAGAAACAAAGGGGAACCCTTGTCTTGCTATAAATAGAAGGCAAACATGCTTTGATAAACTTATTTTAAAAGAACCTTAATTGTATGCAAAATATTGTGGGGAAAATACAGATTTTGAAGGTCTATTTAATTACAACTGGCGAACAGAGGGAGCTGGACAGATTGTGGCTTTTAATTCTCAGCACTGCCCACGGGGGCTGAGGAAGCTCAGCTCTCCCAGAACTGATTATAATCCATCTGACGTAGCACTGCCATCTCAGAGATTTCTGAAATATGGGAATTCTGCAGTACAGCAGCAACAAAAAAGACTAAATCTGCACACAGATCCATGTTCTGCGGCTTTTAAACTTTCTGCTTGGCCTGTGTGCATGTATGTGCATGCACACTGATAATTCAGAATTAAGCTTTGTGTCTTCTTGGGTTTTTTTTTTTCCCCAGCTGCATCCCTTGATGTAATAAAAGGTATCATGTCTCCCAATAAATCTTGCCTGGCTTATATCCTCAGGCTATTGTATCTACAGCGATGTTACCTAATTTGCCAGCTTTTGCACGTGTATTTCAGCCAGGCTGTGGAGAAATATAAAATATTTGATGCATTGTGTGTTTCACTACATGTTAGTATTTAGATTATTTTCAGTCTGGCTTCTGTAAAGACTTGGTAGCCACAACAAAGTAGGAATAGCTGGTGAAGATGCACAGCAGAGGTCATGAGTAGCAGGGCTACTTGTTTATATATCAGCAAAAAATATGTGCACTTTTGCAATTTCACTTTACATTCTGCACATGAAACAATCAAATTTAAAAAAGCTGTCTCTTCACAGCTTTCTGCATTGAGTAGCTTTCAAATTATTAATTAATAGAATAGGAAATGTTTCTGGAAGACTTAATCTGAATAATAAATAAGCAGAATAATTTACTACTCACTCTTTTCCAAACACATACTCAACAATTCCAGTTAAAAGCTATGTTCTGCCGCTGTTCAGTGGAAGTTGTATGTGAAGTTTTGACAATAAAAATTACCAGCAGGAAATTCAAAAGGCATTCAGTAGCTCCATTTTTATATTACATAAAATGTATTGTTCTACTAGCAGTCTTCCTAGTGAAATAACATGGGAGGCCACCCAGGTATTGGGCAAAATTTAATTCTTTGCTTCATTTATCACAATGTTTATAATATCAGTACTTTACTGGCTGAAGCGAGCCAGGAGGAATAGCTGCTTTCTTCTCTTGCTTTTTAAAATGTTGCCACAAATCTCCAAACTATTTTCTCTTTTTTCCCAATGTTCAGGGAATGCCACGGATAAATCAGAGCAGAGTATCCATTATGGGATGTATCTTGATGATCATTTACCTCTCAATGTCCTTCAAACTAATTTGGGCTAAAATAAACACTGGAATTTTCTGTCCTGAGTGCTTCAGCCATGATTTCTCACTGACTAACTCAAATGAGTGTTTTGTCATTTAGCTTCTTCAAGTCAGGAGGATAAAAAATGAGCACTGTCAATTGAAAGCACTCTAAATAGCTTAACAGCCATTTCCTCAGGCACTACCTTTTACTCTTCATTTTGTCTTGATTCCAAATATGACCTTATCTTTATCATTTGTTGACTACTTTCTCAGCTTTGCAGCCTCAGAAGATGAAGGTGCCTTCCTGTACCCAGAACAGCTCCCACAAAGCTGCCTAAAATAGTATTTTGGAAATGCATTGCTATAAATCATTAAATATTTGCACATATGAGGGCACATATAACCACCCATTAGGTGAGTGGTGCTTTTCAGTGCCTGGCCTAGGAAAGAAAGGAGTGTATTGATGCTGCTGAGTGAAGCACTGATCTTTGGTGGGGTTTTTTTTTCACTGTTCTAGGTACAAACACAACTCATTCCTTGAGAAGATGAAGGCATAGCAATGTTCTCAAGAGTAATTAGTACCAGAAAATGTTGTTTTCTCAGACTCTCATGTGGTGTTTAATAACCACAATAGGCTGTATATAAATGCACCATGTGATTGTCATTTATAGCCAGGGACATCAAAATATTTTATGGATATTAATTGTGAACCTAATCCAGTAACACACGTAGAGAAAGGAAATTTATTTTAGTTTCATTTCATCTTTCTCTGAGTTTGAAAGTCCTTTTGTTTTTTCACAAGCATCTAGAGGTATTAGGAGCAAGTTTAGTGACTGGCATATTTTTTAAAAGAACTTTTAATTTGAAAATTAGAGCCCAACACTTAACCCTCAAACCCCATTTTCTAAACTAGAATATAAAAAACCAAATTCCTAATTTGAAGTGATTTGTCAAAGATCCCAGAGTTTAAATAAATCCACAAAATTTTACAATGTAATGTTCTATTTTCGTTTATACTTGCTTGGCAAAAAAACCCGAGCATTTAAGTGTCCCTGTAGAAATGCTTCAAAATTACAGGAATTAGAACTGCAGTTTGGAGACAGAAACTGCTTTTGAGCGACTGAGAGTGTTCTGGAAGCTGTCCTGAGCAAGCTGGTCCCACTGTGAGCTGCAGGAACTCTTTTTGGGCACTTCCACTGCACGAGCTCGGCGTTCTGTCAGACCCCACGGGTCACTGCAGGGGAATTTCCCGTGGGGTTCCCATGCTGAGTGAGCCATGGAACCTGCTGGAAACCTTGGGGATGCACTGGACAGGAATGGCTTCTGTTTGGCTGGAAGTTCTGAGCTACAGTGTCACATTCACACTCTCTGAAAAACCACTTCTCCCAGGATTTTTCTCCTGGGAAGCTGAGAAGCCTCAGAGGAAAAGGAAAACAATTCTGATCTCATTTGCTTCTCCTGTGTTGTGCTCACATGTGGAATGTGTTTGGAGATTGTTTACCCACAGGTGATTGTTCCATTGGATTCTGCTGTGAGTTGTTTTCACTCTTTGGCCAATCAGGCCAAGCTGTGTCGGGACTCTGGAGAGAGTCACGAGTTTTCATTATTATCTTTTTTTAGCCTTCTGTAAGTATCCTTTCTGTATTCTTTAGTATAGTATAGTATTCTTTAATATAATATAGTATCATAAAATAATAAATTAGCCTTCTGAGAACATGGAGTCGTATTCCTTCCTTCCTTCCTTCCTTCCTTCCTTCCTTCCTTCCTTCCTTCCTTCCTTCCTTCCTTCCTTCCTTCCTTCCTTCCTTCCTTCCTTCCTTCCTTCCTTCCTTCCTTCCTTCCTTCCTTCCGCCACTTCCTTCCGCCACTTCCTTCCGCCACTTCCTTCCTTCCTTCCTTCCGCCACTTCCTTCCGCCACTTCCTTCCTTCCTTCCTTCCTTCCGCCACTTCCTTCCTTCCTTCCTTCCTTCCGCCACTTCCTTCCTTCCTTCCTTCCCAAATACAATAACACTGGCAGAATTTTGGGGCAATTGCCCCCTGTGGGCACACAAGGTCATCCAAGGCTCCCTGATTTTTACTGGCAGACTGTGAGAGCTCGGTGTTCCTTCTCTGCAGAAAAACAGTAGAAATGGCATGGCTGGCTGAAGATAAAGGAATCAGGGTAGAAGAGACAGAAAATCCTTAAGAGAGGGCTGGAGTCAGCCAAGCTTGAAGAATGTGAGGGTTTTTTTTGTTTTGCCTTGTGGTTTGAGGGAGCAGGTAGTGCCAGCTCTGAAAAGGCAAAATTGAGTGTGGGGGGGATATTTTGTTGAAGGTCACACTGATTTACACATGCAAACAAGGACTGAACTGGTTTCCTGCACCAAGGCCAGGAAGGTATTTTCCTGGAAATCCCCTAAAATGCACACTGAGTGCAGGACCAGCATTATCTGCACCATTCCCAGCCTTTATGACCTGTACACTTCATTAGAGGGGTAAGTGACTGCTTCAGTGTATGACCAGATGTTTGATTGGAAGACCATTCATCAAGTTTCCCAAGGCAAAAGAAACATTAAGCAATTAATTAAGATACAATACTAGACTTGCAAGAGAGTTCTGACCGCACTAATTAATCAAACCATGTAGGAAAATTTTGTTTAAGGAGCTCTGAAGCACTTTCTGACATAGTTCAGAGAAAGGAGCTGGAAGTATTGCAGTGGAGAGCTGAACTATTCAATACACCCATCTTGTACTCACATCTGCTGCCAATATGATGAATTTTGTGTTTTAAAGTCATGGTGGAATCAAGATTTTTTTTTGTAGACACAAAGACCTTTGCAATAAGATGCACTTTGGTGAGACAAGAGAAGCTCACCTTTTCCTCTGCTGAAGCTGGAGATAACTGCTTTGAATTTTGAAGGTGAAACCAGGATACTGTTTTAAGTATTAATATGTAAAGAATGTGTAAAGGGGGAAATATGTAAAGAATATACAGTTAGGAAAAGCTACATCATGATTACGCTCATAATTTTTAATGTTTAATGCAACAGCATCCAGGATCCATGGTTTAAAGGCCCTCTCTTGGGGACACTGTGCACTTCCTGATGAAGGAAATGTTCCTGTGTCACTAGCAGGATTTTAAAACAGCAGAAGATTTCTTCGTGTTGTCTCATGATGGGCACAGGCAGACTCTTTGAGGTCCTTCAGATTTACATAAACATGATTGCCACATTTGGCACTGGAGGTAACAAGGACTGGTCTGTTAGCTGATTCTCATTTGAAAGCCTTTTCAAACCAGCTCTAATTTTAGAACTCCTGTTTTCTGGTCTGTTATATGAAGGTCCATCTTGGACAAAGACCTCCTGTGGTCAGTCATGCAGGAAATAAAGTAATGGGAATTAGATCAGATGATTCCAAGACTGTATTTATGAAGTGTAACCATTAGGTATGGAAATATATGAGAAAATACCTCTCTTGACACATTAGCAACTATAGCACACAGGAAAATTAATGAACTATTGGTGTAAATTTTCAGACTAACAGTAAGTGAATGGATGTATTAGGTTCTTGGTTATTGGAACATATTTTGGTTGGTATGTCAAGAGACTTTCACAAACTGACCTGACTTTTTGGGAAAGTTATCTGGCTGGAGAATATGCCTATTTGGAAGGCAGAGAAAAAGTGCATTAATCAAAAAGATCTGTAGCACTTGAAATTGAAAATCAAGAGCCTGCAGTTATTAAAAATTAAGAAGTACAAGGTTTCAATGTCCTGGAAGACCTTTGACAACTGAGGCAGCAAAATGGATGGGGTTTTGCCAGGCTGAGTCAGATGAGAGGGCAGGAACTGAATTGTGTGGGCTTTGTGTGATGGACTGTGGCTGTCAGCCAGAGGGAGATTTGCAAACTCAATCAAAGCTGAACCAACACCAGCCAGGACCAACAGGCAAGTGGTGGCTGTAGCAGAATTCCTCCAAAACAGGTGAGCATGAGAGTAAAATGTCTTTACAATGGTTAAGAGTGAGATAAAATAGAGGAACATGACTGGGAGGCTGACTTGGCTATCAGCTTGGGAAAGCAGCCAGATGTATGTTTCCATAGAAACAAAAATGACAGATTTGTTTAAATGGTTGCTTCAGGGCCAGAGTCTTCCTTCCCTCAGTGCCCAGAGAGGGCTCCCTGGCAGTGGATGGAACAGACAGGTGCCAAGCTGATGAAATCATCACTGCTAATGAAACCATTAATTGGGAGGGAAATCTAGCCCGGGAAGCTGATGCATTTGGAGAAATAAACAAGCAATGCTCATCCATCTCTGCCAGCCTGTCTTTTTGAACTTTGCTAATTGGTCTAATAAAAGGTATTACCTCTGCCCACAAAGTTTATCTTTTTGCCATTGAGAGATTATCATGGATCAAACATTAGCATTAACAAAAAAAAAAAAAGCTTACTATTTATTTTCAGCTGTTATTTATAACACTTTTTTTTTCCCCTGAGATCTTTAGATCTCTTAGGAAAACTTTGGACGCCAATATTCAGGAGCCAACTCAAACTGTGAACTGACTGTAGGAGGGCTGTTATAGTTTGTTTGGATATGATCAAAAAAAACCAAACCAACAAACCACCAAATTTTTTATCCAGAAAGAGCTCATGCTACCCTTATTCTCTTTAATATTTAATGGTTTCAGATTTCCAGTCTCAAGCAATTTTTGTCTCTTAAATCACAGAATCTCAGAGAAATGTTGTACGAGACTGATAGCTGAGAGGGCAGATAATTTTGTGATCATTGTTCAAATTAAATAATGTTGGGTTTTTTTATCACCTATTTCTGCAGTATTTCAAACTTAGAAACATGATAGTGCCACATTTGAAGAAGGATTAGGGCATATCCCAAGATATGAAAGTCTGAAATGAGGGAAGATTGCATCAGGATATGGTTGGGAAGGTTATTTTCGTCACGGCCGACATACACGTCCATACAGCTTACCCCAATTAGTATTTATGAGTTCATTTTTTAAAGGTCATGCATGTTGCATTCTCCTGAAGTTAAATCTTAGATAACATGTATTGAATGGAGCTACAGTGTTCATTATTTTATGTTGAGGTATTAAATTTTTTACATTTTTAATTTAAAGTCTGTGTCACTGGAGTACATTAGTTCTACTGCAGAATATTTATCAGGCTAAAAGGCCAATATTGTCATATGCCTAAATACTTTTACTTTTACTCTTTCAAAAATTCTCCTTTTTTTTTTTTATAAAGTAAAAAGAATTCCTTGTAGCACATCTTCAGTAGATATTTATTTCTTTAAAGTGCATGCCATCAAGGAATTATTGTGAATACTTCTCTTTCTGGGTAAAAAGTGGGACTGAAGGGGAGGAGAAAGAAAACAGGGAAAATCAAATCTGGACTCAGCAAAGTTTGCAGCAAAACTTTCAGCCACGTGATTGGGACCAAAATTTCATGAAAGGTTCTAGGAACATAACGAATAACTGAATATTATTCCTTTTCATACTGTTTCTATGCTAAATCTGCTATGCTACCTTGCTTCTTTTTCTCTTGTCTTTGATACTACAGTGATTTATGTAACACAGTTGACTTTATATTCTTGTACAGTCAAGTTGAATTTATAGATTTTGCTTATAAGATTAGTAAGCTTTTCCCTCTTACCCTTGCAACATGAAATATTTGTGGCTTTTAAGTGTACATAGCCAATACAAAACCCACATAAAACCAAAAAAAATTTTCTGATACAAGAAAAAATTGTTCTGCATAAGTTTTTGTGAATTTCAGAACGAACATTAAAAAAAAGTTTTATGGTTAAAGATTGAGGTGATTAGGCCAGAACTACTCTCCTGCTATTTAAAAATCCTCTTTCAGTAAGCCTCTTCTGTCCTTCTGCAGATATTTTTTTTTGTGGTCCTCATTTCAGTATAAATGGAGATGAAATTTAGTTATATGAAGTTTCTTTCCTTTCATTTTCTCTGATGGCACAGACTGTTGGCTGCCTTTTGTTATTTTGCATCCCTTCCCAGCTTTGATGTAAATGAGTGCAGGTTGGCCCTTCCAGAGGTGGGGTGTGTAAAGTGAGATGTGAACAGCCCAAATCCCAGTTTTCTCTGGAGCCCCTCTCCAGGAGCAATCTTATCCGTCAGATCTCCACCAGCATCCTGACGTGTCTAGCAGGACAGCAAATAAATCTGGAATCTCTTCCCTTGTCTCCAGCTGTGAGCTCCGCGCCCCACACAGCAGGCCCAGCCTTTCCACCAGCCCACAGGAGAAACCACAAACCCAAGGAATTTGCATTTCAGTCCCAGTTTGCACACTGGCTTTCTTATGATTTCGGCACACACCAGTCCATTCTGACCTCTCAGCACCTTTCACAGGTCCCTGTGTGCACCCCAGGCAGATTCCAGAGCAGGAAAAGCATCAGGGCCTTGGCTGGGAAAGGCACGGGCTTTGTTATGAGAGATCTCCTTGTGGCCCCTGACTGGCACCCTGATATTTGATGAAAAATCCATTTTTATTTCATGAAAAAGCCAGGATTTCCTCTCCTGGGAAGCTTTAGCTTCTCCCTGTTTTGTTCCTCTGGAATGTGATTTGGAGAATTGTTTCGCCAGCATGTGAATTGTTTAAATTTAATGACCAATCCCAGTCCAGCTGTGTCGGGACTCTGGTCAGTCACGGGTTTTTATTATTCATTCTTGTCCAGCCTTCTGATGTCTCCTTTCTCTTTCTTTAGCATAGTTTTAATATATAATTTCTTTTAATATAATCAATATCATATAATATCATATCATAAAATAATAAATCAGCCTTCCGAGAACATGGAGTCAAATTCTCATCTCTCACCTCGTCCTGGGGACCTCACAACCCCACACCTGACACACAGTGCTGACAATTTATTTTGGAGCAAATGAGGCTTCTTTTGGCTCAGTCTGTTGGTTCTGTTGTTTGGCTCTTTATCCCAATGACTTCCAGTTGATCTTTTCAGGAGGGTGAGCAGAAGTCCCCTCTGCACTGGGCTCTGCCTTCTGAGGGCACTTTAGTGTGTGCAGGAAACTTCCCAAGATGAGGAAATTCTGAAGTCACTCCCAGTATTCTGTCACTGCAGAAAAAGGAAGCAGTGGCAGCCTATGATTTGTCACAAGACAAGAAATAACCTTTGAATATTGGTCTCATTAGGTACAGGCTTGTTGTTATGGTAATGTTATCATCCCAGTTGATGCAGAAAACTGAACAGGGTCACAGAACAGTAATTAGAAGAGATGTCAGAATGAAAGACTTGGGTAAGAAATGGTCTTTCAGGAAGAGATTGCTGGCAGGTTTCCCAGGAAGCTTCTAACACAAGAGTTGTCTGATGCACCCAACTCCTTGATGCAGTCCACAAAGCACAGCAATAATGTGTAGTAATAATAATAAATACAATAGAGATATACAATTTTACCCAAAAATCAATAAACTTTATTTTATTTTATTTTATTTTATTTTATTTATGAATAAAATTAATAAAAATAAAATTATTAATAAAAAAAAAATTGCCTGCTTTCTGAAGGAGGATCTTGGGATCAATACCAGTCACCAGATCCTGAATGCACCACATTCAGCTAGGAGATTCTTTTCTCTACCTGTCCCATTAAGGAACAGGTAGACTTTATCCTGCAGGCTCTTGGGGATCCAATTATGATACAGAAACCTTTCAAAATGTTCAGAGTTTGTGAATTGGGTGATCACACTGTGTGTATTCAGTGTTTAATACATGCAGAAAGATGGTTGCAGAAGGGAAGATTTTGAAGTTGGTGCTTTTGAAAAGCTCAACAGAAGGCATTGAAAAGCAAAAAATAGTTTCTAAAGAGATGGAAGATTAAGGTTGTTAGCATGGGAAAAATCCTTTGCTGTGCTAAGAAGAGCTTTGTTAAATGAAGTAATTTTTTAACCTCATTTAATGAGCAAAGAGAGCATTTAATTAAAACAAACAGCAAGATTTAATTGTTGAGAGTTACATTTATCTGGAAGTGAAATAATATCAGTGGGCTGAAATTTGCTGAATGGTCTTGCTCCAGCTCTGTTTTGAGCTGTTTTATCTGCTGTTGCAAGAGGCTGTGATGGAATCAGATCTAAGAGTTGTGTGAGACTTTGGAGATCCTTGCAGGTACTTGTTTCAAAGGCAGAGGGGAAGAAGCATTTCATGGTTGTGAGGATGTCTCATAAAGCTCAGTGCACTTATTTTTGAAAGTCTACAGCTGGATCCTGGTTAGGTTTGTAGCTAGCCAAAATTAAGAAGCAGCATCCCATTCTCTTCCTGTCCCATTCAGCCTTTCTCCCTCAGAGCAGGCACAAGCAGCATTCACAGCTTCTACAGAGGGCTAAATGCTGCCTAAAATATTTTCCTGACCTTCAGTGAACAAGGGAAATGTTTCTACAGTTTAAAACCAGGCTTAGCTCAATTTTAGGACTTTCTTCATAGGTTAAAAGAGCTCCATGCCTTGTTTTTCATGCCATTTAAAAGACACAATGATTTGCACCAACTGAACTGGTACAGCAATTTTGGTGCTCTTAGCTGACTGTTTCCTCATTTCCTTAAAAATACCTTCATAAAACTCTTGTGTGAGGAAACCAAGTAGGAGAACTTCTGTGTTGCCACTGTCCCTTTTCCAAGCCTTCCCCATGACACAGGCTGTTTAAAATGAAATTTTTAAGCCCCTGGAGTCCCAAACTGACGGAGTCATTGGTTCCTGTGCAACTTCTATTTCAACTAGCAGTGCTTAATATGTGTAGAACAACACCTGCTGTTTGTGTGCCAAGTACAGGTATTTATCTACAAAAAACCCTTTTTTTCAGTTCATGAGCACTCAGGATATGTTGATTCTCATAAATTAAACAGTGCCAGGGAACTTCAGTGTTTACCAGAATATTATTTTCTCTATTGTCACACTTTTCTAAAGGTCTCCTGCTCCCTTTTGGCCTGAGCTCACTGACGTTTTCCCAAACAGGAGCTATGCAGGATTCAGGCATCGGTGTTGGTCAGGAGCATTCCCAATCTGCCATCTGAAGGGAGCCTGGTTTGGCAGGGAAGGGAGTTTATTAGTGTGATATGAGCCATTCCATGCCAGGTGGCCTGAGGGCCAACCAGCAGGCTTCTGCATATTAATTTATTAGCATAGCAAAGACATTTTTTTTCATTTTCTTATTTTTCTTCTTTTTTTCTCTTTTTTTAAAAATAATTGGAATAAAATTCAGTTTCAAATTTTCATTAAAAAAAAAAGTCAAGGCTTTCAGTTTCAAAATGCCAAAATTGAATGTTCCAGCATTAATACACACCATCTGTCTGGGGTTTTTTGATGAAATCACTCAAGAATTCATTTGTGTGCAAATAAAAACTCATTTTCTCTGAAATGGCTCGGAAAAAGTTCTAGTGCTCAAAAGTCTAAGTGTGGAAGTGCTTTAGCTCCCACAATCCTTCATGTTCATAATTTGTTGTATGGAACAAGAAAAAGAACAGAACTTTTCTATGATTTTCTGTGACATTGATCCCTGGTAAAATGACAATTTCAGAAAGATATGAAAGGATGAAATAACAGACATGTTGCAGGGGGGAAGCAGAAAAACCAGGTCTGCTGAAAGAACACGACAGAAGCAGAGGCTGCACGTGGTTAAACCAATGTCTGTGAAGGGGAATGACACTGAAAAATCTGGAATTCTGCCAGCCCTGCTCAGGATGCCCAGGGATGGAGTCTCCCTGCAACTGGAATGTGCTGGAGATTGAAGATGATAAATCATGGCTTGGAGCACAGCATCAGCACGGACACAAGCATGTGCAGATGTCCAGGTCCTGCAACCTGACCCTGCTTTTGGGGAGCCAGGAGGAAAAGTCCGTGTCTGCCCAAAAAATGCTCTTATCTGTCAGGCAAGGGTTGATATGGATGCAGGGAGCCCCTGACGTGGGATTAACATGCAATGACTCTGTGATTCAGAAGGCTGAACAAATAATTTATTAAGCTATACTATATTATATGACATCCTATACTATACTAAAACTATATCATACTGCTAAAGAAAAACCTGTGACCCTCACCAGACAGCCAGGACACAGCTTTGACCCAACTGGCCAATCAATGCAAACAACCTTCACCAGTGTCCAATTAACAAATCACTTCCGGTAAACAATCTCCATAACACATTCCACATGTGCCAAGCAACAGGAGCAGCAAATAGAGATAAGAATTGTTTTTCCTTCTTTTTCTGACTTTTCTTGCTGCCTTCCCCAGGAAAAATCCTGCGAGAGAGAATTATGTCTCTCTCTGTTCAAAGAGTATGTGAATACCACAGGGTGACAGAAAGATGTGATGGGTTAGGTAAGGTGAAGCTCACTAATTTACATTTTTTTATTAACACAGCCAGTGAGTCCCTTTGCTCTTGGAATTTGAGGATCTTTAGTGAGCCAGCTCCTAGAGTGTGGCAGAACCTCCCTCTCCAGGGAGTAGAGCAGAGTCCTAAATATAGCTGAGTCTGGAAAGTGTTTGGATGTCATTGGGGTAGGGAATGTTTTATGAGGTTTCCATGCATAAATAAAAGATGAATGCAATTAGTCCTCACCATAGGATATTTCCTTCTATGTGACCCATATTTATTTTTTCCATGGCTTTCAGCAGGAGATGTGCCATCAAATGCCTTTTGAATATCAAAAGGTTTGAATGACCTGCCATAAGCAGCTCCATAACCTTTTATAACCATCTTTGTGCAGAAAAATTTTCCCTTTGAACCCTTTGAAACCCATATTGGCCATTCTCTTTCAGGTTATTGCTTCAAATATGCTCTGTAACTCTCTGCTAATTAGTGATTCTAGCTGTTTTGGGTGAGCTGCAGATGAACATGTAAGTCAAGGCTATTTTGGTCCCTCCAGGTCAGGGCTGCAGGCACATTATAAACACTGTGGCCTCATCTTTTGGACTCTGCATGCTTTATTTGTGCCAGTGATGTTCTCATGATGATTGCCACGGCCTCTGAATTCAGCCTGGTTTGAATCTGGACCGTGAGGTTAATTCAGAACTGAAGATTTTCATGAAGCTCCCAGCAGCCAGACCTGCTCAATCCCTCCAGCGTCCCCACCTCGTCTTCTCCCAAACTAGAATAGGATCAGCAGAGTTTTAACATTCTTAAACTACTAATGTAAATTCCTGCTTTTACTGCTGTTGAATCATGAAATCACTGGCAGTAATTAGAATTGCTTGGAGTCCAAGTGCAAGCCCAATGTTTTCTCTAGGATGCAACAATTGGAATGAACACTGAAGGATAATGAGAGTAGTTTGGGGCATATTCTTACAATTGTGCTCCTCTGTAACCAATCAGTTTTAATAAAATTGTGCACCATCACCCATCCAGAAGTTCCAAAAGCCCCACTAATGGTATTATTGTGCAGGAAGTAAAGGACAGCTGCTGGTACCAGAGGGGACACTGACTTCCCTGAAAAGAGCTGGCCTTCCCACTCAATTGCAGAGCTTTGAAATCCATCTTTCTTTGGAATTTCTCTCTTCCTGATCCTAATTCCTTACCTGAAACAATCATTGCCTGTTTCTGGTATTGCCAACTCTGAAGCCTTAAATAATTATGAGTAAGAAATATAGAGGCAAGGGAGCATCATATTAAGGAATAATTTATTTTCTCTGGATTTATATTCCCCTATAACAGATTGAAGTCAGAAATAGCAAGTCAAAACTCAAGCTATCACATGGAAAACAAAGTGGGACATGAATGATTAAGATCCAAAATTCTAGGTATTTCAGTGAAAGGAAGTTTGAATGAGGGCTTTGAAGGAAAATCATGCTGGGTACTGCTGACCCTAGGTGTGGATTTTGGAGTGCCATTATTCAAATTTACAGAGGAAACCCAGAGTTTTATGCCATTTTTTGATAAGCAGCAATCTCCATAGAAGCATTACTTAGTGAGGCTGTGCAGTGCAACAGAAATGCATCACACTGTTTCAGATGCCCAGTAATTGTGCTGCAGCAGTGGAGCAGCTCAGCCTTCATGTCTGTAAATAGTGTTGCCCAATTAATAATCTCAGTGGTTGTGATCCTCCAAAATCCCTCAGGCTGACGGAGAACCAAGCAGAAAAGAATTCCTTCTGTAGTGCTGAATAAAAGAGACTTAAATGGGGGAAATGAAAAAGACTTTATATAATGTGGAATCATCATCAAGTGCGGAGAGAGCATTTGTCACAATGGAAAAATTTGTATGTGCTGAAGCTTTCAGCCTGTTTCACTCATTGTGTCTCACCAGTGCTACAAACCCTTAGATACTGCTGAGTAAATTATGAATTTTTATTTGATTTTGCATTTGATTACCGTGCATTACATTGTGTATCTCAGTCACCACAATAAAAGGTGGTTCTGGGTATCCACTGTGTCTTCATGTTTTTGAGAAGAGCCTTTGTTGTAGGCTGACACCACTGGACACAGATGAAAAAGTCCAAGTATTTAGACAGGATGGAAACCAGATCAGGATGTGCCTTGTGCTTTTTTATGGAAAAAAAGAAGAGTAATTGATTATGCAATCTATGACTTGCTGAGACAAACTAGTGCTTGTTGCAGAAATAAACAACAAAGAAGCCTGAAAACATGCAAATTGTAAAGATCCTTTGGAGGTAAAATCAATTGACCTTCCATAATACCAGTGCTAGCTTGGAAGCACTTGTAGATGACTGAATTTTAATTATCTAATAGACTAGCAAAATATTAATATCTTTATTTTTCATAAGTTAAATGGTGCTATATTGAGACAACAATTCACAGCTGAGTGAGATTTTAGCTCAACTTTGGAGCACAAAGTGTTAACAGTTCCACAACCACTTATTATCTTCATAGAATGTCATATCACTAATTTAATACAATTTATCCAATTTATTTGTATCACCTTGAGTTATGGACCTGTCACAGCAGTGCTTGAAATTCTGTTTTGTTTCATTAGAACATGTTGGCAGCTTTTGAGAAAAGGTTTGTTTGGAGTGAAGTGAAAGCTTTTTCTTTTTTTGACAAATCCTTTGTGAAATACTGTCAGGCATTTGCTCTTCACTCTCTTGAGGATGAAGCTGGATTTTGCACAAGGAATTCCCACTGTCTTTTTTTTTTATTCCTTTTTAAAAATCAGTGTAAGGCATTAAATACCTGGAAGCTTCTGGCTTTTTAAAAGAAGCTGCTGATTCAAAATGAGTTTCTCCTTACATGCTCTGGGTTCAGATTTCAGATTTCCCATTGATTCTGATACGGACATTGCTTTTGCATTTGACTCTGCTTGAAAAAGCTGTGTCCAGTGCTGGTGGGTAGGACTCCCAGCATTTCTGAAGATGTCTGTAATTATTGTATGTTTATGGTAGTTCTTGCAAAGTTACCCACCATCAAAACAAAAATACTTTTACATAAAAAGTTCATTTCTTTTCCTTTTTGAATTTTGAACTGAGTGATTGCAATAAGGCCTATTTTACAGCAGTGAAATTTGTGTCATCATTCCAGTCATTAAAAATGTGCACTTCTGCAAGTTTTCTTCTGCAAGTGACTTCCCAAATTCAATTCCCCTCCCACACAAGCTCCACAGTCTCTTTACAGAATAATTTTTTGTGAGCTTTTAAGAGAACTACTCCACAGCAGCATTAAACTCTATTCCCACTTTTATTTAAATTAATCCTGATAAATCTAGCTATAATTCCTTCCTGCATCAAGGGGTTTTCTTTCCATTCAATTTATGGCAATTGCAAATTTATATAATTATCTGTATTTCTCTCCCTTAAGACTGTACTGCTGTTATTGCTGTGTTGTAGTCAAATAATTTTGTAGTGTTTTAAATACCAGTCAGGAAGCACTGAGCATCCCTGATTTCCCTCTTTTTTTTTTTTTTTCTTTTAATTTTGCCTTCTCATTTGCTCTTTTTCTGCTTTTCAATTTGGGAAGTTTCATCACTACCATCATGAGGTTCCTTGATTCATCACTACCATCATGAGGTTCCTTGATTTTTTTTTCAGTAACAAGTTCCAGAACAATTTGGTAGCTGCTGAGCAAGTTGTGTGTTTTACATGCATTAATTTTTCTGAGCAATGGTGTGACCATTCTCATTTTGCAATGAAATTGAAGCGTCACATATTGGGAATTCTCTCCTAGTGGGAGATGATTCTGTGTTTGACTGATTGGTACAATCCTGCACATCTGGTCCCTGCAGAGAAGCTTTCTAAACAATCTGGAAAACCTTTTTGTGCCATTTACCAACACAGAATTTCTATTGCCTGATCACACTACTGAACTTCAACTAGTAGACTGAGCAATGTAAATGTGAAAATGAAACGAGAGTGAGATAAATAAACTGCTATCATATATATATGTGGCACATATCTTGAGATATATTACCAAAGCACTGTGTTTTTTCATCTGGCATAAATCTGTACTATTTCTAGTAGTATTTCCTGTACTATTTCTGTACTATTTCCTTTACTATTTCTAGCATCAACTGCAGTTAATGTGCCTTTCACCACCACTAGATTCCACCAGTGTTCATTCACTTCTGCCACAAAAAACCCCACCAGAACAGAAGTGCACTAAGAATCAGAAATAAAATTAATTGAAATTCATGTAAATTAAAAAAAGTTAGGTTATTAACAACTTTCATCTAAGAGGCAGAAACAAATGTCTTAAGTTCTGTTCACCAGTGAGAACAGGAATGTAATTAGCATTTTCCTGTTGTAGCTGTTCTTGATGCTGTCATAAATTATGGGGCTTTTTTGGGTCTTTTAAGTGTATATTATAAAACAAGAGAGAGGAGGTTATGCAAGTTAAGTAGCAGAAAGTCTGCTAGCTGTAAAAATCCTGGCACAGAAACTCCCAGGGATTTCAGAGTCAGAGGGACCATGAACACAGAGCCTGACCGAATATTTGAGTTAGAAATTCACAGATTTTGGGGCCCAAAATCAATAGCTTGAAGGCCAAGGTTTGGTCAGAGTGGTTGCACAGAAATCACAGATCAGCAGCTTCATCTCTGAAATTCTTGACAGCTCCATCACACCTGACAGCATTCCTATGTCCATAAACCTTCTTGCTGTGCATTGTTCTCCACATGGAACCCGAACCCAGCCACACAGTTTATCCTGAAGAGTTTCCTTCAACTCATTTTAATGCCAAAGAGGATCTGTGAAGTAATCAGAGGCTACACACGGATGCTCCTATTTGCCATAGATGGAAAAATTGAAATGATTGGAGGCTGCATTCTACTTTGATTGAGAGCAACAGAGGAAAGAGGCCAAAATCAAAGGGTTCTGTGAGAAGCCAATGAGCATGTGCCTGTGTGAGTTAGTCTCTGCACATCCTTTGAGACACCCTGCCTCTGGGCACAAAAGAATTGATGCCTTTGTGGCAGGGACCTGAGAAGAGATTGCCCATTTAAAAATTCATCAGCTGAAAGTAATAGAACATTACATAATCGGATTATTTTCATAAACTATTGATAGCTTAGTGATTATTTAGCTTTTAATGCTGGCTGGCTTTTGTTTACCAAAATTCTGTTAGAAATGCATAGTTCACACCAACTTCTTGAGTGGCCACAATGATTTTACCCATTCTTTATATTCTGTCTCAGTGATGATTAGTAAATGTGTTCTCAGTTATGAGCTTTTGCTGAAGATTGAGATATCACAGAATAATCTTCTGCAATTCTGGATGATGATCTCAGCATTTTCAGATCTGTGAATTCCTTGTCTTTCCCTGCACAACTGTGCTGTTATCTCTGCTCTGGTGAGATAAGGGGAAAAAAACAAAGAACATGTCAATTGAGAGACAGGAAAACTGTGAGGTAACAAGATTCTTCCCATGGGCTTTTTGCCTCAAAACCACTTTTCCAGCTGACTTCCCCAACATTCACCTGCATCCCTGCCTGCAGGGCTCTGAGATGCTGCACACATCTGTTTTCACATTATCTCATGAGGAGAAGGTGCAGGTTGGCAAATTTTATGTCAATTGCTGAGAACTTCATGGTGGCTTGGCAGGAACCTGTGCAAAACATGAGCAGTGGGCAGGTTGGTGTCACTGACAAACTGTTCTGGACACATGAGGTCTTCTAGGGGAATGGATCCAAGGGTAGGTGTGCTGCTGCAAACGTTCAAAAACTGATTGGGCTTTTTTTATTTATTTTGTGGGTGGCCAGAGCAAAGAGAGCAGTGGTATTTCCTCTCCCTGAGCTTGGCTCTGTGTTGCAGAAAACAGGTAATTAAATTATGGGACTGTTCAGCACACTGGGTTTCTCAGATGCCCTGGAAGAGATTGGTGGAAGATTGCTATTAGGAGAGCTGCTCCTAAAAATCAATTAGCTGGTCACTGAAAGTGATACTAAGAGAAAGTGAGCCTTTTTTTTTTTTTTTTTTTTTTTTTTTCCCCAAAGGCTGTGGATGAAAAAGCTTTGGAACAGCTATGTTTCTGCAGGTGTCCACCTGGGCAAAGCTAAGGGAAATTGAATTTGGAATTGAGTGCGGGAAACAAGGTCTGGGGTCCAATGTGGTTTCTGAATATTTTGCAGAAAAGCTAACAAATAGTGGCTTTTAGAGACCTTCCTGAGATCAGATGGAAGGTGACAGCTGTGGTTAGGAGGTGTGATAGATGGTCCCTGTGGAGTTTGAGCCTGGGCACCTTCAGAGAACACTGAGGCTTTTGTTCAGCACATGCCTGGGATTGCAGACCTCTCCCAGACATGGTCTGAGCTCCCCCAGAGCTGCAAGGAGCAGCTGAAGTGAGCCAAACTCATGTGACTGAGAAAAGGGATATCCGAAATAATAAAGTGCTCTCCAAGAGTGCTCTCATGGTTAGATAATGAAGCCACCACAGCCAATTCCTCTGGAATGCCTCTTGCACTCAATGGGAATTTATATCAGATACTCCAAGCGTAAGTGCCTCGATGGTTTTGATTCCAAATTTAAAGAATGCTTTAAGCAATCACTGGAATTCATATGGACTCTCAATATTTTGGAGGCTATAAAATGCTGGGATATTCAGCTTTACAAGTATACTGTTGAACCTGTTGCAATCAATAGCAGTGATTTTTGTCTTGGTGTTTGTTGTCCCTGTCTAAATGTGCTAGAAGTGAAAGTTATGTTAGAATTCCAAAATCTCTGCCAAAATATGCCTCTAAATATTTAATTTGCATTTGTTCCTGTGTTGTCTCTGTCTATACGTAATCCACTATAGGTTCCTTTACAAATAAAATTTAGAAATAAATTACCTTTATGTCAGAAAGGTCTTGGGGAATAAATCTCATAACATGGTTGAAAGTTAGTCCCACAGAAAACTCTTTCAGGAGCCTTGTATTTGGGAAATTAGTGTCTGGGACTGGAACCCCAAAAGCAATTTTCATCATTTAGAAATAACTCTGGTAAACAGCAGTGGATGTCAGAAAAAGAGGCTGGACAAGGCCTGGGGAGGGAGGAGTGCACAGGAACTGTGTGCCAGGAATGTTCATCTTGGTGTCTCGCCTAGGCTGGCTTTATATTCCTACTAGAACAGAGACTTCTGTGTCAGAAATACACATCACAAAATAAATAAGATTATAAAATGGATCTTATAAGATGCTGAAGTTTTGGGGGTTTTTTTGTGGCAGCTGAACAAACATTTTGTAATGTGTGTTTTTGGTGCAGACTCTCCTGGAACTTTTGTTGGATCAGAACCAGCCAGCACCTTCCAGGATCAGCCTGTGAGTTTGCACAGAGCATTCCTGAGCAACTAAAGCAACAAAAAACATTGATGACAGCCTGCAGCAAGTAAATTAATAATATGCATAAACAGTCACATCTATTCATGTGATGTCTTCCAAAGGTTTCTGGTACCATTAATGACAAAGTGATTAGGGCAAAAGAATGAGAGCCATGCCCACTCCTGGTGTGCTGCAGGTTTTAATGCTGCAACTGAATCACAGTGAAAAAAAAAACCACTTTCAAGAAGACAGTGAGGTACTTGGAATTTCCTGTTCCTGTACCTTTGAGCCTCATCCTCTCTGTGAAAGTACTTAGAAAATGACCCTGTAAAGGTTTGTGAGGTGCTCAGAAAAACCACTGTAATAAAGATTATCTAAGTACACCCTCTGAAAACACTCAAGGTCAAAACCATATGGGATATGGGGATGATTTAGGTACACACACAAAAAGTTTCATGTTGGTGCAATATGAACTGAAGGGTCCCAGGTTTGGCCGGCTCAAAACTGCTGTCTGCCCTGAAGTTTTCTGCAGTTTGTGTTTTATCCACTTAGAGGCTCAGATGGTCTTTCCATCCTCTGGAAAATGAGGGCTTGTTCACATACAGCCCTGACTTTTGCTGCTGAACTTACACAGCAAACTCTGCTTTTCAAAATCTTGTTGAGAGGGAGTGTGTGGATGGAAACAGTGAGAAATTAATCAAATGGGAAGCTTATTTTCAAGATAAGGGAGTGTGTACCTGACTAAATACAGAGTGTAAATAATTAATGCTCTATCTGTAGAATAAACAATAATAAAGCACATCAGACTGAGCCTGCCTGGGGGTCCTGCAAGAGCTGTGCTCTGTGTGTGTGCCCCATGGGAGCAGGAGAAACCAGCAGAGGTTCTGCATTTCATTAGAGCTTTTAACAATCTCCTGGAGGGAGGACTGGCTGTGGGAGAGATAAAGAGAAAACTGCCCCATGAACAGAAGAGAGCTGCCCCAGCTCTGGCAGATGGAAATAAAATACACATCTCCAGCCACATCTTGCAACCTAAGACACAATGGTAATATTCTGAGGGAAGTGGATAGAAACTTCCTTTTTTGTTTGTTTTGTTTATTTCTGTCCACCCAAGATGCTACAGAGATTATGCCCTGCATTTAGGCAGCTGGTGAAATACTTCATTTAATTCATGTTCTGAAAATGTGTCAAGCATTGCCAGATCCAGAATCTGTAGTCCTCCCTTTGCTCTCTTTTGCTTATCTGTTCATCTCATCACTAGGACTTTATACATTTTTCCTTGTCCTGTGTTAGCAGGGCCTGCTGTGCTAAGAGCTGATCAAGATCAGAAACTCAGGATTAGTTTAGCTAATTTCTCTGATTATTTCATCTAGTAATTAAAACCAAATTTTTTTTTTCCAGCAGCAAGAGGAATACAGTGTCAACTCCTATCAGCACTTCATTTTTATAGCAGACAGATGTAGAGGAGACTTTGCTACAGCTGCTGAACATGTTTAAGCTAAAATCTTTGGTTATCTCTTTTTTTAGTTTTCACTCAAAGCCATGAGGTGGAAGTTTCCACCACTGAGGATGTCCACAGTGATAATGTATTCAGCACTGAATAAAGCTAAAATCCTCTTTATGTCTCTCTTTTAGGTGGCTGTAGCTGCTTTTCCAATCTGAGGGAAAGATTCTGTAATTAAGAAATAAATTTTTCATTCTGCTGGTGCACTTTCTTCGGCTTTCCTGTTCCTCAAAAGTAAGGAATTGCTTGATAGTGTTTTTAAATTATTGTATCACCCTTTTTTTTTTTTTTTTTTTAGAGAGATGGTAATAGAGGAATAATTTAAAATACACTCATATGTATAAATAACACTATTTTAGGAATTACAACATTCCTTTAAACTTTCTGCCAGTGACATACATTTTGGCTTTATTGCTCTGCTCCTTCCTATATGAATTCCCCATGCTTTCAAGGTTCAGAGGGTGGAATTATGCTCTAACAGTGCTCAAGGGGCCCCTGCTAGTCTTTGATTATCTTCTTTTCTGGGTCAGATTAATAATTCATACAATATTTCTCTTGAAAAGAAATATGTTGCCTGTCATCTCCTGTCACCTTTTTAAAGTTTGTTTCAAGCCTCTAACATGACTGAGGCCAGTGTAAGTTCACTAGAGGATTAAATTTCAGGAAAAGGATAATTACTAGGTTATACAAGCAGGCACCAAGTAAAGAGCATTCTTAAGTTGGATTTGTTTTCTGGATCCTCAGCTATCAGACTGTGAAGCATCTTCTCGTGGAAAATGATGGAATATCCATTACATGAGGCACTTAAAATGCAATTGATAACTTCTGATGAGGAAAAAAAAATATCACTTTGGGGAATAAATTTGTTCCATGAGGGAGCTGTAGAGACAAATAAAATTTGCAACATATTTGAGGGAAGCAATGAATTTTTCATGCATCCTTTATCTGGCTGCTTTAGGCCATTTCATTACTCATAAGATCTTGTTCATGTTCTTTGGGGTACAAACGTTATTTGATGTAGATTCTATATGTTTTAGTTTTAAAAGATGGTGTTTGATTTAAGAAATAAAAATTATCAGTTTACCCCAACTTGTAACTAAGTGAGGAAATCCATTTTCAGGAGAGAAAGTAATGTCATAAGCATGGATTTGAACTGAACACTTTAAATCAGAAAATGACGCCCGGGGATCATGATTAGCTTCACATTGGCTCGTGGGGTTTTTGGAGGGTTTTTTTTTCTTTTTTTTTTTTTTTTTTTTTCTTTTTTTTTTTTGTTTTGTTTTGTTTGCAGGGAACAGATGAAGAAAAAGGGTTGTCCAGCCCCAGATGTGGCAATGCTTGCTGAAATCCTTGTCAAATAATGGATTTTTTTATGACTCTGGGAAAGTCACCATTGTTTTGTATCCCTGCCTATGTGTTTTATATCCCTAAACTATTAACCTGTTTATAGCACATAAAAACATAAAGAAATAAAAGATTCAAATGAATATCAAACAGAAGCCTCCATACCAAAATAAACAGGTGTTAAAATCACTGTGATCCTATGAGAAGTTTAAACAGAAAAAAAGGAGTGAAAATCCTATACCTCCAAAAAAAAAAGAAAAAACTCTATTCCCAGAAATATGGTTTTAAAGATAAATAATAAAAAAATTTACCTTTAAGCAACTCATGTTTAAAACAATACCCCATAAGTTAACATAATCCAGAAACACAACAATGAGTAAAACTTACAAAAAATAAGAAAAACTTCACAACTACAAATTTCCCCCAAATAACTAGTATTCATAAAAAAATAAAAAACATATGAAAACTATTTTTCCTTGTAGAGAAATCTCCATAACATTAACAAGAGAGACCTCTATCCCTAAGTACATTGAAGAAAAACTACTCTAAAAATAGTAAACTAACTAAAATTTTAAGTTTTGTTTCTTAACAGTATCATTAAGAAAACTAATTATAAAGAGAAAAACAGTATTCTAAAAGCTGTATTCTAATTCTTCTTACTCTTTCTTTTAGTTACTGTTTATAAAGTTTTCCTTATACAGTTTTAAAATTTTAAACCTTCTTTAACTTCCCCCTAATCCTACCTCACAACAAAGAATAAATACAATAATAATTAACCAAAGCTAAACCCACCACACTCATTAATACATTAAGCAAAAAAAATTCTCAAAATTAACAAAATCTCAAATTAACAAACCAAAACCACTACAACTCTGTACTAGAAAAATTGGACTGAATGTGTTCTTCTTCTCCTAGCACCATGGTCCTGACATAGAAGAAGATTTCTGCCAAAGAAAATGGTAATTTAACTTCACCTTAAATCTCAATATCCAAGTCTGAAATGATTTGGAGCACTTTACATCAAATTGAATCAAATAACTGGAGTACGAATAATATTGCAGTACCAAGATAAAGTCTTGCTGTCTCTTGTTTGAAAGAGAAATGAATGTATGGAGGCTAATAATGTTAATATTTTCTGCATAGATAGTTGATGAGAACTGTGCTTTTCTTTCACCTTCCAACAGCCTGGGGGAGATTAATTTCTAAAATACCAGCATAAAAAATACTGATGTAGGAGGGGCATAGAATTCCTCTCTTTTGAAATGGTACGGATATGGTTAAACTGCAGATGAGGAACTGAAACATTTTAATTTAGCGGTGAGAAAAGGTAGATCGGGCTAAATTACTCTTTGAGGCACAGAGCTCAGTAGCACTGCACAATCACACTGAGAGAGTGGCAATAGGACTTGCAAGGGGAGCATTAAGCACAAAGAAATTTCTTGTGGAAATAGAAAGGCCCAATCATCTATGTAAGTACCTAATCTGTGGCAGAGCTTGAGACAGCTCAGACTGCATCTGGAGGAAAAGGAGGTGGCTTTGAGATTACCTGTGTTACATTTTCTAAGGAGAACCCAGGAGGTTTTTTGAGGACCCAAAGCCAGGAGCACTTGGTTGGCATGAGCTGGAATTAAAGGTGTCCTTAACCCTCAAATTATCTGACACTCTTCATCTCTCCTGGTTTCATTGATGACTAGGTCTGAAAATTTAGTAGGTACATCTTAAAAAGGATTTGAAATTGCCTCCAAATGCCTCCAAAGGATGGATTTGGGTAGAACTGCCAGTGTTTGCTGTGATCCTGGCTCCAAATATTTCCCCTTGTTCTTAAATTCTTACTGTGCCAGGAGGGTGAGGAACAACTGCCAGGAGATTTGCTCTGCCAGTGTTGCATCCTCTGAGGATCACTCGGAGCTGGGAGAGTCCCATTTCTCAGGCAGGTTTGAGAGCTTTCTGGAGGTGTTTAACCCATGTTGTATCCTCTGAGGATCACTTGGAGCTGGGAGAGTCCCATTTCTCAGGCAGGTTTGAGAGCTTTCTGGAGGTGTTTAACCCACACACCTTTGCCTCACGCCAAGCAAAACTCTGCCTTGCTGTTCCTGGCTGGACTAGATGCAGGAGGAAGGTTCATGCTGGAAACAGTAAAGGATGCTGTGGATAAAATCCCTAGGGATTCATCAAAATGCATGTGTGGGATGGAAAAATGGGAGTTTTTTCACTATGACCCCCCCTGTGTCTTTGTTAATTCCTTCACTGCTTGTATAGAGCTGCAATTATCATCATTTTCAAGTCAACAAACACACTGGAAAAGAACAAAACTCTCCCTCTCCTTCCTGCTCTTGGCTCTCTCTTATACAAGTATTTTGTGTTTTATACCAGATATTATAACACTCTTTAGAGGACAGCAACCTAATGCTGATTACATGGCTCTCTTGCAGCCAGTAAATCTTCTGAATAGATTAGTACAATATTTCCTATAAAAATGCAACAGGAGCAAAATAAAGTCAAGCCTTTTTACTTTTCTCAGATGACAGCCAGTAAATTACTGAAATCAAGAACCTTGACGTTACATAAAAGAGGTGGCTTAGATCACAACTTTCTCCAGTGCATTTTATTCAAAGCAGAATATTTCAATGAAATACACAAAAGTATTTAACAGAACTGCAATTTGTGCATGTAAAGCTGTATTGTAAAAAAGCTCTGAGCTTTCTCAGTTCTCAGCTTTCTCTTGCCTGAAAACGTGAAAATAAACAAATCAATCTCAGGTGCAATGGCTGAGAGGCCTTCACCCTTTGGAATGCAAAATCCATTTTCAGGAGAGTTCTAATGGTGATCACTGCACCACCAATACACGTTTCAGGAGAAAAAAAAGAAAACCACAGGATTTCTACCCTGCTGCAATATTTCTTCCTGACCTGTGCACTTGCTGTGCTTCAAGAAGGTTTAGCCGTGTGGCCAATACACAATTTCAGAATTTCACAGAGTAATCCACAAGGCTCAAACAGTAAATTCACCCCTTGAGTTATTGTAATGTAGTTTTTTCTCTGGAAGAAGCTGCCTTGCTGTGTTTTTTAACAAAACTCAGACCATAGAAACAAATAATCCAAAAGAGGTAAAAAAAACTAGGAATGAGGGGCTGGAGGTGGTTAGAGTTATTTCAGAGGAGGCCTATAATTTGTGGTTTTGAGTGTAGGCTCATTAGGTTTCTCTGTTGTTAGTCTTTTGTTGGTGGCAGTTAAAAAGCAGGTATCTTTTATGAGAGAATATGATTTTATTTCTAATTCTAAAGACTGTCACTTAAACTATGGCTTGTTTCATTCTTAAATCTATTCTCAGCTTTCACTTGCCTGAAAATGTAAAAATAAAAACAACTGAAGAGGTGTTCATACCCAATCTTTTTTGCAGTTACCTGTGCTTCTGCTTTAGGCTGAGATTCTGGGGTGAGATTTTTTTTTTTGGTAAAGGAATAAACTCTGTGTCTGCAGCATTGCAGGGCAGGGAGAGGCCTGATGGATGGCAAAATTAATTACACGTAGACCTTCTGTGCTGTGTGATATTTTTCTTAGTAAAGACATGTTGCTCAAGATCAGTAGGTATTACCCACTCTGCAGAAGAGGAAAAATCAGAATTATTGACTATCAGCTCTGTCTATTCTTTGATAAAATTATTTGTTGCACATGTTTATGCTTACATACAAAACAGGTTTTCCTACCACTCATGATTCAAAAATTCTTGAAATTTAAGTTCTGTTTACAAAATTTTATATGATCCTACCAAAAGAGTAAGTTAAGAGAATCCTAGAATAATTAAAACGTCAAGAAGCACTGTGCACTTGATTTGTTAACAAGGAGTACATTTGATAGGTGATGTGCAGTCATAGGTGAAAAAGGAATGCTATTTATTTGGTTGATATTGCTATACTGTAAGGACTGGTCTATGCTCAGAAAATAATTCCTGCTTGAATTTACAGGTTTGGGGTTTTATTTCGCTTCACTTAGGATGTGGTTTTGTGAAATTATATTATATTTAATGCTTGCTTTCTATATTTGCACACTATTTTCTTTGCACACAAGTTTCTGTTTGGACTCACAAGTTGTCTTTTCAAAATTTCACAGCTGTAAGTTTGGGATCAATGATTTAATAGACTTAGACTCATGAAAATAAGATATGAATACCTTAAATGCACTTTTAAATTATCTGACACTCTTCATCTCTCCTGGTTTCATTGATGACTAGGTCTGAAAATTTAGTAGATACATCTTAAAAAGGATTTGAGATTGCCTTTTAGTTCACATTCTAAAATGATCAGAAAGTTTTCTGGTTTTATGAAGAGCATGTTCAAATGGCAGCAAACTGTAAACAAATTTTAATTATCCATTTTAAAAATCAAACGAACCAATAAAGTGAAACAAAATAAGTTCAATAGACTAAGGGGGAAGACAGCTCTCCTGTCCAACTGCTAAGAGATGAAAATGTGTATTTTAAAATGTTGGATATAATTTATCTTTGAACATATGTCAGTCGAGACAAGATGACACATCCGTGAAAGAGAATATCCAAATTAAAATATTAAAGTCACAGTGCTGTTCCAGCAGGCCTGTTTAATAACTTCCACCAATTATATTTCAAGAAATGTTATGCCCTTATTGGTGGTGAATGTTCTGGTGTATAGCTCTGGTCTCCAGGCACTTGGCTTTCATTGACAAAATTTGTTTTCATCAGGTCTTTCCTGTCAAAGAAGAAAATATTTGGTCTCTGACTTCCTGCATGTGTCTGATATGGATAGGCAAGAAGAAAATAGTGATCATAACGTTGTATATTTTTATTCTTTACTGAATTTTTCATAAACTTCTATTTTTCTGCCTCCCTGAGCTGCTTATTACCTATTTGATACCATACTGAAACTTTCTGCAGCTTCTGCTAGTAAGTAGAATAATGTTTAAATTGCAGATTTTGCCATGATTGTGATTGTCAGCACTGAAAGCTGCACTTCAGTGCTCTTTGGGGTACCAGAAGTGGGTGAGTCACAGCAGCAAAGACAGACTGTTTGATCATGAAGTAACACACATTCTGATGTGTGTGGTGAATTGTTTTCTGGTGTTTTAATAATCCTTACTGTTAAACAAACACTGTTAATCATCTTCTGAGATTCTGTTTGCCCTTCACAATTAACTGTAGTAAAATCAGGGCTGTTTTTCTGCACAGGATCTCAAACCATTTTGTTACATGACATTTTTTGCGGTGCGCAAATAGAAAGTTTATCTGTATTTGTCCTAATTAGAATTATTTCTGGAGACCTGTTCTTTTTGAATTCAAATCAGAGCAATATGACCCACTAGCCTGATTTAAAGAAAAGAAAACGAGGTGGAGTTGCCATTACGGTAAAAACCTACCAAGAAATAACGTGTTTCTTTTGTTTATATGCAATGATATGCAAAGATGCATTGAAGCTAATTGGCTTCCTTTGAGAAGCAGGCTCAGGCTATTAAAGGAAGGTGTAAATTATCAGAAATACAAAGACTTTTGGTAGATCTGACAGTCAGGAATAGCTCATTTCATCTGGAGTGTTAAAAGCACATAACAGCTTTTAGCCTGAGTGATTAATCCCTTGAGGTTTCTGTTTGGAAGCACAGATCCTTTCCAAAGACCTTGCTAATAATAACGACATGCCATCCTATCCACACCTCAGCACAGGGATGGGGGCTAAAAAGTTGTTAGAATTATTTCCCTTCGCCCCTTAATGAATGCAAGGTGCACAGATAGGAGGGATAGAAGGCTTCAGAAATTTAGAACTCAGCTTCAGCCTGTATAATCAAGCAGAGAGTAGTGTCAAATCAGAAGCAGAGTGTTTATCTGATGAAACACACTCTTCTCCACAAATCGTTGATTACTCTTTTCTAATGAGAGCTGACTTGGGATAATAGCCAAGAAAAAAAAACCTGTTTCCTTCAGTGAAAGTTTAAAGAAAAGCAAATGTCTTTATTCAAACCCATTTACGGTGCAATAAATATTAATTTTTATCATTGCAAAATCAGAAAGGTTTGAAGAGAAAAAAGGAGATTTCTGCACTAACTGACGGTGTTTCTTAATCTAGTGATGAAAAGTTAAAGCTGAAGATTTCCCTTCTATAAATTCAATTTAAAATATCCAAATGAGAACTATTCCTTCATAATCTTTACTTTTGGGCACACAGTAATATGTATTGGCTGAAAAAAATGCAGACAGCGTGAGGAATTATTTCACCAGATGACTACATTGCTGAATCTTCAAAAGGTTCAAACTGAAGTGTTTGAAAACCATCCTGTAGGCTAATTGTGTTTCCTCGAGCCCCAAGGGAACACATGATGTCTCCATGGCAACTGCTCCTTACTTTTTTATTTAGAAAAGTGTTTGTGCATCATACTTCACATATTGTCAGGTATAGGGAAAACGTAACACCGGAGGATTTTAACAGTCAGCAGCTTTTCTTTTTCCAGTATTGCCCTTAGTGTGGATATTACAGTTGTGTTTTCTGACCCTAAATGCCTTTTCTTAATGAACTGTTCATTACATTTTATTTTCGCATTGCAAAACACTTACCTGATAACAGTAAAAAAAAAAAAAAAAAAAAAGTCTCTTTTCCTTACATTTCTTTCCTTGTAAAAGATGTCTCACTTCCTTATTGTAGTGACAATTCAGCAGGTTTGAAGTGCCCTTCCTATGTGGGCAAGTCTCATGTTAATTTAGCAGAGGTACCAGAGCTGAGGCAGGATTGGCATCAACACCAGATCCTTGCACCATGAACCAGATTCCTTTTGATTTTTTAATCCATACCTGGTACCTGGCTTCTTCACCAACTGGTGCAGAATTAGGTCTAATGTGACAATAATTTCCCCTGAAAAGGGAACCCAGGTTCCTGGGAGTGAACAGGAACCTGCTCTCTCTGTTGTTCAGGCTGGCATATTCAGGAGATGAACACCCAGAGTCTGTATTTGCCTTTCAAATGAACTCTCAGAATGAATGCAAACAACTCATTTTACCTCTGTAACTCAGCTCCTGCATCCACAGGTGGCATTAATGAGTCGTTTTTCCAAAACACTGCAACATCTGCACTTTTGCAAGGAGATGAATTACACCTCAAGGCTTTTGCCTCTTGCTGAACACGAACCCACTGGCTTTCTGGAAATATTTGGCCATCCTCAGTCCTTGCCTGTAAATGTTTATTTACACTGATGATCCCAGGGCTCTGTGGCCATTTCAGGCACCTGCACAGCTCTTGCAGTTGTAGTCATTCGTGAGACTTACTCAGCAGTTTCAGTTTTACCTGCTCGTTTTTGTCAACCCCCCCCTTTTGCTACAGCTGCAGAATTGTAGCAGAATTTTATTTCTTTGTATTTGACTCAGGCCAGGTTGAAGAGTTCCTGGCCAGTTCTAAGTACCTGGGCTTAAATTTACAGCTAAAATTGTGCCAGGACAGTAAAAGATCTATTTAACCTGTTGAGGTCCCCTCCAAACCTATTTCTACAGCTTTCTGGTACTTTTCAATAAGGATTATTTTTTTAATTTTTATTTTAAAATTCTTACTTTACTGACAATTTTTTTTTTCCCTTCTAACACTTGCCTTTGAAGTTTGTGTGCACATACTCAACATAATGGCAGGCTTTAAAGCAGGAATTAATGTAGATGCTTTATGGAATTGAAGTCTGTCCTCTCAGTGTCCCATTCTGATTCTTCCCCCTCTCCTTGAGGAATATGATCATCCCAGGATGGTGATGACCACACTGCTGCTGCTGTAGTGGTGGTGTTTGGATGCATCAGTGAGGAATATTTTTAAGAACATTTCCTATTCTTTCAGTTAAGCTTCAATAAATCAAGGAACAGCAAAACTGCTGTCTGACCTTGACCAAAAATAACACACTTCAAGGACCTAACACATTGAAAGCAGTTCCCAGACAGTTTGGAGAGCATAAATTGCTGGTCCTGATTAATCACCCAGTAATGATCACATCTATAAAGCATTAATAATTGGTTTTTACGGAAAAACACACAACACCCTTGCCCCAACTATGCGAGAGTAATAATTAATTTATCAGTGGCATCTGTACAATGGCCAGTCTAAGTTCTAGCTTGTCCTGAGAAGAACTTTTAGTCTCCTGTGCTAGAGGAAATATTGGAAGGCAGATTCAGACATGCATTTTGTGCCAGCTGATCCGGGCCTTTAAGCTGCCTCCATTCAAACAGGTAAACAACTTGCTTGTGTTTTTTATTTGCACAAAAAGCACAGCCATAGATCTGTACCTTGCCATGAAACTGAACACCAGCCACTTGTTACCAGCTGGCAGGAGAGAAAAGTATTGGCTTCAAAACATGTCTGGTGTAGTATTTTGGGTTTATTTTTTCCCAACAGCAGTAATAAGCAAGAAGGTGCTGTAGAGTGACTGCATCCATTCATCATGGCATTGCTTCTCTCAAAACCTAACAGCAGCAGCATTGCTGGCATTTATTGAATGTTTACCTTTAATATCACCGAAGAGATGAGCTATAATTTCCCAGGAATATTACAAACACATAGTAACAGTCCCTGCTTGAGACTCTCAGACCTTTTAAATCCAATTTTGATTTGTTCATATGCCTGACTTACTGCAGAAGACAGTTCTTAATATTTGACATCTCCATTTGTGAAGTCTTCCTTTAGATCAGGAGCATTCAGAGCTAAGGCTTCAGCTTTTGTTTTTTTATTAAAAAAAAAATAAAGTATGACCTGCTGTTGGAGCTTTTGGGGCTCCTAAAGAAGCCCAAAGAGAACAGGGGAGTTGCACATTATTTGTCAGATGGGTGATAGTAAAAACCATAATACTGACTGCACACCTCCTAAAGGCTCATGTCTGCAGGCAGAAAACCTGGTAGGAAAAATCTGGCTGCCTTCTGGTGCATTCTCAGTGCAGAATAACAATAGTGCAAGATAATAATAGAGAATCTGCTTTCAGAATTAATAGTCATATTTGCTTCAGGTATTTTTAGCGATCCTGATGGGGTCTACATTTACAGAAATGCTGGGGCTTGTCCCTTACATTATAGAGGATGTTACCAAAATGAAAGAAAAAAATTAGATTGTGTAGAAAAGAAGTGAAAATGTGGAGCATTCCAGAATGAATAATCCCCTCCCAGTAGCAATTTTAACTCTTTTGGTGAAAATCCAGTCCCAGAAGCACAAACTTGACTTCATCAAGCATTTCAAGCACAGCTCTTACACTGTGCTGAGCCCTGTGGGCTTAACCTGAAACAAAATGATGATGAGTAGCTGATGGAAATCCCTCTTTCTTGAGTAATATTTGTGTCAGACAGGACTTTTCAAATTAAGAATTTAGATACAAATTATAACATTGATATGCAAGGTACGAGGAGGAACGATCATTAGTGCAAGTACGAATTGAAGGGACGTGAGTAGGAGATACTGAAAAAAATCAAAATTATAATAAATAGGAATATAATCATTTCTTCTAAGCAAAAACTTCTGTGGATTGCAAACAAAGAGCACTAAATTTTGGGGCAGTCATTGTGGGAGAGTTGTGAAAGATGGTGACAGGAAAATGCAGAAAATGGAGGAGAAAGGGGTTACATTTTCTTTTCTCATAACTTTATTAATTTTCCATTCCTTTTGTCCAGGTACCAAAATGATAAGTTGATTTCTATGGTTTCTATTGATTGACAAATAGCCTCAAAGAGGCTTGTTAATGTTAGATTTAAGAGGAGGTTTATGGAAGAAATGTAATTATGTGGTAACATCTGGATCTTAGCTTGGAAACAGAGCCCCTGAAGGACCTTCACTACTCCTGCCATTATCCCACACAATTCATGGGTGCAGAAATACCAGGGGTTGCAACCAAAGACACTGAATCATAAGGAAAAAAAAAATCTGCTTTCCATAAATAGACATTCATTTTTTAAAAAATGGCAGAAAAGGAAACACAGAACTCAGAGAAACAGATTGCTTTTTGTGGCTGTATTTTTAGCACTTTTCATGAATGACAATTACTGTGGGAAAACAGCTTCTCTAGTACACTTTTCCTCAATATTATGTGGCTGTGAGTACAAATTTACATACAGGGCTAATAGGAAAAGATTTTTAGGGTGGCATCAGTCATTTAGTGCATACATTAATTCCCATTTAAACTTTATTTGATCACGTCTTTTAAAGCTACGTCTCTCTAGAAAGTTAATGAAATATTGTTTTTTCACTAGTTACAAATATAATCTGCTAATTTAAACCTACCTGGGGTTGTTTATTCTGTACCATAGAGGCACATAAAAGCTGATTTTTTTGGGGGGAAAGAAAGAAGAATATTTATCCTGGTGTGCCTGGAGATGAAATGGAGAATCAGAAGATCCAATTGACCCCACATTCCTTTGAAGGTGTCACAACATCCTGATGTAGGTCAGGGTTTAGGGAGCACAGCAGAGCCCTCAGTGCAGGATTTGCACTTTTCACTTCTGAAATGTTCCCCTTTGCTATTGCAGATACATTGATTAAACTGAGAACATTAAGAAAACATTTTCCTCCTGTTTACCAGCCCAGGAAGAAGGCACTCACATGCTCACCCATTAATTCTATGTAGTCCAGTTAAACCAAGTAAATAACGAATTTGCTTGAATCAAGGAGAGTGGATACCATAACATCATGGTTCCTTAGCATCAGAGACCATGGAAGCTAAGGGAATTTCCAGGAGAAACAGACTGGTGATTTTGATGCAGGTTAATCTTTAGAACCAGTACAGGCTGCATATGTATAAACTAAAGCAGCATTTCATAAACAGCTATTTTAGTTTATTAGGTAGAGTAGTTTAATTTTGGCATCCTGAAATAACAGATGAGACACTTTGCTCCATTTCATTTTTATATGAATTTATATGGCTCTGCTTTTTTTGTTTCATTTATTTTGGAGGATTTGCAGATCTTCTTTGACAACCCATTAAAGCTGTCAGGAATTTTTCTACATCATTGCCTTTAATTCCAGTCCTGTCTCATTTTTCCCTATCACATTTTCCTCTCCTCTCCTCTCCTCTCCTCTCCTCTCCTCTCCTCTCCTCTCCTCTCCTCTCCTCTCCTCTCCTCTCCTCTCCTCTCCTCTCCTCTCCTCTCCTCTCCTCTCCTCTCCTCTCCTCTCCTCTCCTCTCCTCTCCTCTCCTCTCCTCTCCTCTCCTCTCCTCTCCTCTCCTCTCCTCTCCTCTCCTCTCCTCTCCTCTCCTCTCCTCTCCTCTCCTCTCCTCTCCTCTCCTCTCTCTGGCTGTTGTCTACTTTTTTCTTTACAGCTCTCTTGCTGCTTTGCTTTCTGATTCATTATTTGAAGTAAAACTTTCTCCATATGATGAAGGATCACAGGCATGAATAACATGATATATTCCTTCCTCCAATACAGGCATTTATCCCAAATGGCAGCCAGGAGCTTCTGAGTAATGTGGTTTCAGAGTGTCTGTTGAATCCCCGTAGCTTCAGCAGAACACTGATTACTTCTCTGATAATGTTGTTCAAACTCAGAAAAGACTGTCAGTAATGTAGGAGAGATAAGTGGAAGGCCACTCTGAATTTGATGTGAGGAGAAAGTGCACTGGAACAAAATAAAATCCCTTAAAAGCAAAGCCTCATAAAAATAAACAAGGCTAAAACTGGGGGTGTGTTTATTATGGAATGTGTGGCAGAGGCTCAAAACTTTGATATTTTTACTCGTGCTCTCTTGAATAGCTGGGAAATACATCAAACAAATGCTGTTTATGTCAGATAGAGACAGACAGATAAATAGATTTCGAATGTCTGGAGCAATGGGAGCTGTTTGCAATCACGCCCCTGAATTTGCTGCACTTAGATGGGACAAGATTTTCAGAAGCAATGAGTAGCCTTGAGTGCCTACATTCTGATGTCACAAGGGGACCTGCTCTAAGATCTTGCTGTAAATTATATTTGTCTCTTTCCCTACACGTATTCCCAGCTAGGCACCAAAAATAGAAGCCAGCAGAATCAGTAAAACCTGTTAGTTTGGCTTTAAAAGGAATTCTTATGGAGAAAATTCTCAACCTCCTCACCTGGGGATTTCTGGTGGAGAAGGGTGAGGACAAGGGGTTTGATGAGGAAACAATGGGGCTGGTGAGAGGAACCAGCAGCAG
>CM077468.1:2717848-2798115 GCA_039654755.1 Calcarius lapponicus | reverse complement strand
AACAGCATTAAGGGACAAATTTTCATTGCTGCAGCAGTGGCAGACTGCAAGCAAAGATCCCATTAGAGGTAATGGGAGCTGAAGTTATAATCCACTGCGCAGTGTCAAAAATAATATCCCTGTGGCTTTGGCTTAAACTGGCAGAGTTAAGGCAGCAACCTGATTTCTAAATCTCCCCATTGTGTGCAGACAGGAGCCTTCACAATGGCCCTCTTTCCCTTCTCCCCCTCAAACACTTATTTTTAAAAAAAAAAATCACATTTGAGCACAAAGGAGGGAGAATCAGACTTCATATATGATTGTGCATTTTCTTTGCTTTTGTTGGTATAATCAAGTTTTACTTCATTTTAGCATGGCTAACATTTAGAGCAAACAGAGTTCTGATGCTTCTCACTCTGCAAGCCTGGATAAATCACCTTTGCACCAATGTGGACAGGCTGGTAGCAAGGTGAAGGAACTGCCCCCTCTCTAAAATAAAAAAAAAAAAAAAAAGTAAAATATAAAACCCATCCCCTCTTGCAGACACAAATTGCCCCAGCCTGCGGCCATGCACACCACGGGCATCCCCCAGGGCTCTGGCTGGCTGTACTTCTCACATTAAATTTGTCCTGTGGGGCCACTTTGTACCCTTCAAGTCCCTGTTACCTCCTGTTGTCACAGGTGCTGCTGTCACCGGGGCCGTCTCAGAGCCCTGTCAGCTCTGAACAGACTGCATGCCAAACACAAATGCTGCAGCCCAGCTCCAGCCCAAACCTGCGGGCTTGGGCTGCCTCCCATCCTTCAACCAGACCAGCCAGCTCCCAAATGCTGCAAGAAAACCAATGCCCATGCAGAATCTGGAGAAATGTGCAGAGGGTTTTTATCAGAGTTTTTTTTAAATCAGTTTTTTGTGTGTGTGATTATGGTCCAAATGAATTTTTCCTGATTTCTGAGGGTTTGGAGAAGAGTTTGTGCAGCTGCTGGGAAAGCGCCTCACCCAAGCTGGAGAGGAGCTGGGCTTGCACACCCACAGGTCTCCAGCATGTCACTGACATATTTTATGAAAAATCCCTTTGCCAAAATTTCTTCTCCTGGGAAGCTGGGAAGCTTCAGCTTCTCCATGTTTTGCTCCTCTGGAACATGATGTGGAGGACTGCTTACCCAGCATGTGAATTGTTTTTAATTAATGACCAATCCCAGTCGAGCTGTGTCAAGACTCTGGTCAGACAAGGGGTTTTTGTTATCATTTCTTTGCTGGCTTTTGGACATCTTCTCTCTCTTTCTTTAGTATAGTTCTAGTATATCAATATATAATATAATATCATATCATATATATTACATAATATATAATATAATAATTTATATTATAATAAATTATAATATATAATTAATATATTTAATATAGTAATTGTATATTATAAATATAGAATATACTATATATAAAAATTTTTATATTGTGTATATATTGTATATAACATACAATTATATATTATATAATATTATAAAATAACATAAAACACATAACACAACATTATATTATATTATATACAATATAATATACTACATTATATTACATATTATATTATATATACTATATTATATGGTATATTGTATACGATATTATATTATACTATCATCTTATACTATACTATATTATATTATATTATATTATATTATATTATATTATACTATATTATACTATATTATATTATATTATACTATATTATACTATATTATACTATATTATACTATATTATACTATATTATATTATATTATATTATATTATATTATATTATATTATATTATATTATATTATATCATATCATATCATATTATATCATATTATATTATATCATATTATATTATCTCCTTCACCCAAACATGGCAGGGAATTAATCCCATTTTACGTCCAGGGAAACAGACACACAGAGACATCTGCAGCAGCTCTGATGGCACCAGCCCCACAGTGAATCAGTGGCAGAAGCAGAACCAGAAAACAAGAATTACTGGCTTCCAATCCTACCCATTATCCATTCAGCCATGAGGATTTTCCATGAAAACCTTGTCCTGCCTGGGACTGCTGTTGTGATGAGTTTTAACAGCACTGGGCACAACAGCTCTCTGGCCTACAGCTGATAATTCTTGGCATGACTGTGATGCAGATTATGCTAATTATTAATAATGTGCTGGGCTAGGAGTAAATTCTGTGTAATACACAGAATTATTCTGGTGCAGAGCAGTGAGCTCTAACACAACAGATAAAATAACTTCTGGCAGAATATGCGTAGTAAAGGAAAAATTGTCACACAAGTGATAATCACTAGGACAAAGGGTTTTTTTGTGAAAGAACTGGCATTTTCATGAATGTTTCTACAGGATTTAGCACTATTCATAATCCAGCCTGCTACATGTGATTATGATCCAAATAAATTTTAGAAAAAAATAAAATAAAGAGGACATCAGTGCAAAAGCTGGGACATATAAATATCTTTTCTCCAGTACAGAGAGACAAAAAGGTGAGCACTATTCATACAGCAGGGGGAAAAGGTTTGCTACACCTACACCTCTTCTTCTTCTTTTCTGACCATCTCGACCGAAAAATTAACAACTGAGTAATCAGAAAAAAAGATTTCTGGGTCAATATTCAATAAAACTTAATTAACTCTGTTTTCCATGCAATGCATTTTTGGATTTGGCATTTTGTTCCAGGCACTTTTATGCTCCCTTATAAAATCTAATTGCAAGCATCAATGTGGATGTGACTGGGACAGTAAAAAAGGGTTTTGAAGGTATTGTCCTGGCCTCAGCCATTCTTTCAATTCTAAAATTTCATGGACCTTCTTGTCCAGCAGATTCAAAAGCTCACTCAAAAAAAAAAAAATCTCTGTGTGAGCCAGGCTTATCTCTCAGGGAGAATACCAGGAATCCACCAAACCTGGTACAATTCTCTGCAGTGAAAAGGTCAAGTAAAAAGTCATGTTTTACTTGAACTTTATTCTTTGCTGGAAAAAAAAAAAAAAGGTTTCAGATGAACTAAAAAAAGGAAGAAAAACCCCAGAGTAACCCGTGTCCTAAGTCAAGAGGCAAAGTCTATAAATATCAGCCTGAAAGGATGAGAGGATTCTGTGATCTTTTTAAAGATACCTGGGGTGACTATTTCACTTTCTGCATTGATCCTGCCACCAACTGGCTGTTAATTGTTTAATTGTCCTCTGCTCTGGAAATATCTCTTAATACTTTCTATGCTTAATGTCATCAGACATGACTATGGATAACAAATTAAGGAGAACAAAGAGGATTTAATTGCAGAAGCTGAGCAAAACCAGTGCTTACATAAATTACATATATTTATCTAAGCACTGGTTATTATATATAATAATATAATATATATAATATAATATATTATATATATTATATATTATATATTATATATTATATATTATATATTATATATTATATATTATATATTATATATTATATTATAGTATATAATATATACTATTATATCTATATTATATATATTATATAGTATATATTATATATCACATTATATATAATGCTCTCAACTCTATTTTTAAGCATTTCTCCAGCATCATTCACCGTAGTAACAGTCAAGAGGCTGGATTTAAAATGGGAAGTCTTCACAGACAAGCCTTATTCCTCTGGGTTATTTATACACAGGGCAACATTTGTCATACAGCCTTTAGAGTATGCAAAAATATTCAAATGTAGCTCTTAATATGCATGAGCACAGCACCCACCCAGGAAAGCCATTACTCTTCTGGGACTTTAACGTGAACAGCACTTTTCTAGCAATGGCTTGGAGCTGCTAAAGTCATGGAAACATGCTCAGCACTGGTTTAATAACTAATTTTGTCAACAAACAAAATTGCTGTTTCATGTTTTAATTCAGCAGAGAGGTGCTGAAAAATTATTAATTCATTATCTCCATTGAACAGAAAGAATCCACATAAATAGCACATTTTGATAAAGTCCTAACGATTCTACATCTAGAGCTACATCATAAGTATTGCAAAGGTTCATTCTTTACTCAATTTATGATTCAACAAATATCTTTTTTTCTTTTTCCTCTAGAATTCTCTTATTTTTAGATAAATCTAGAGTGGAAGATGGTAACTCTGTTCCCTGGAATTTTTACTAACACGTAATACGAAGTGCCTTGAAATGTCTGCAGATCAAGGAGGAAACAAAACAGGATCTTTAAAGAGGAGTCGAAAACTGATTTGTTCCTTACACGTTCTACATTCCCGAACACGGTATTGCAGTTATCAATAATAAATACTGAGATGTCAAAGTCAAGGTGTGCCAGACACTGCACAAACACAGAGGCTGCGAGAGCTGCCAATGTGAACAGGGAAATTAGCACATGGAGAAGGAAAGGGTGGCTTCTCCCCAATATCATCATCATGATCGTCATTATTATTGTTGTTCTTTTGTCGTTGTTGTATTTTTATTGTTGTTATTATTGCTAATAATAATAAATATTAATATCAGTATCAAAAGCTGTACCACCCTTGATCTGGTGGAATGCAATGTCATTTGTGTTTAGGCTACTGAACACAAATTACTGAAAATAAACCTGACAGTAACAAGCAACACACCTGTAACACAGCCCAGTGCCCAGCCTTCAATATTTAGTTCATTATTTAGTTATTTTTAAAGCATCAGGAAGCAGAGGAAAAGACACAAATACCAGTAAACCTCAATGCTCTTGGCATCACTAAAGCAAAGGCAGACAGGCAGCCAGACAATAAATATTAAATTAAACAGCAGAGATTCATTCTCGACACTCAAAGAGTTCCTTCTAAAAATGAAACTGTCAGATTTGACTATAAATGTTTGTTTATTATTGATCTTTTGGGACCTGCAGTTGTTACGGAGTGCTAGAGATTGCAAACTCCCCGGGTTTTGGAAATCAGGCATTGAACATTCTGATAGCAGAAGACAGGGGAAATAATTCTTCTCTTTAAGAATTCTACTTATTTTATAGCTCTCCTTTTATCAAAGCTTCATTTAAAGTTTTCAGTCTCTCTTGTATTAAAAAAAAAAAGAGTTCTGACTCCACAGAAAACACTCTCAGTGGGAGGTAGATCATAAATTAATACACAAACTTGGGGAAACCTCTCACAGCACAGGAGCGTAATCTAGAAATAATTCAAGGAAACACAGATTTTAAAAAAAGACCCGAGGGAAAAAAAAACCTTCTCAAAACCAGAGAAAATTAAACATTAGAACAAGCAATTAGACATTAGAACAAGCAGTTCCACCACTTGGGGTGCATCTACACAAAAACTGGGCTTGAAAAGTATTAATTTTAAAACATGGATTTGTGATTCCTCTTTGGAATTTATTTAAGTGTTTTAAAAAAGAGCAAAGAGGGATTCCTTTGGAGCCAATCCTGACTGCAGGACTTTGAGCAGCACTGATGGCATGGCCAGTGAGGTTGTGGTCCCTCTGGGAAGGGAAGGGAAGGGAAGGGAAGGGAAGGGAAGGGAAGGGAAGGGAAGGGAAGGGAAGGGAAGGGAAGGGAAGGGAAGGGAAGGGAAGGGAAGGGAAGGGAAGGGAAGGGAAGGGAAGGGAAGGGAAGGGAAGGGAAGGGAAGGGAAGGGAAGGGAAGGGAAGGGAAGGGAAGGGAAGGGAAGGGAAGGTTGTGGTTGATCCCCAGCATTTCAGCCCCCAGTGCTGCAGACAGAGCACACAGGGACCCTGTGACCCCCGGGGGTCCCAGCCCAGGGGCTCTCACAAAAGGCATCTGTGGCCCACAAGGCATAAAGAATAAAATGCTACTCAGGATGTCAGGCAGACCTCAGTTCTCCTCAGAGAAGGGAGCAGTGCTGGCAGGAAAGCAGGATGACAAAGGCTGTATTCTGTATTTTCACGTGCATTATTCCCATTCAGCTGCAACAACAGCAAAAGCTGTGTGTGCAAAGGCTGCAGCAGAGTGAAATGGGAAGCTCAGGGCAGGAATTTTGTCTCTTTCCCATTTCTCATCTTTTTCTGCAGTTTTACAGATCGTGGCTTTCAGATGGGAACTGGTAGCTGATGCCATCCCACCCTTTGCTTTTGATTCTTGTAAATTCCTTCTGATTAATACTAAATTCTGATTTAGTGATTTGGCATGCTGTGAAATGACTAAAGATTCCAGCTCTAGCCAGGCAAGGAGCCAAGGTAGCTGCATTGTGAGAGGGATGGGCCCTGGCTCTGCCCTTGAAAAATTTAACACATTTTAACAATTGATTTTCAAATGAAACATGCCTATGTCACATCAGAACAGAGCAGCATTAGGTTCTTGGAGCTGCTGAATTCAGCTGCCTCATTTGATCCTAATTGCAGTTTAAAAAAAAAAGACAATTGGCTTCTCACTTTAGAAATACTCAGAAAAAATAAAGGGTAACTGCTTAAAATGCATCTAGCAACAATCTGGGAATCAGCAGAGGCACAGCAAAGTAGCTGCAGTGTGTATGAAGCAATATAGAACCCAGCAACTCGTACTGATCACACCTGCAGGTTCAAAGCCATCCCTAAGTGTCGTATTCCCAAGCACAACAGAAGTGGAAGTTTGCCATGACAAAGGGGAACTGCAGCAGAACTGCTCCAAGAAGCCTCAAACAGCCCAAAAACGGCACAGGAGAAAACAGAGCCCTGCACATCTCTGCATGTCCAGGAGCATCTTAGAATAAAGCTCAGCAACATGCCCAAATCTGAATCAAAATTCCCGTATTCCAAGGCAATTCCTGGTGGAGCTGGAACAGAAGCTAGAAGGAGTTCAGAGGAATAAAGTGGATATTTATTGCAGTGCCTCCAAAGGCCACACCCTGGCAGTACCTGGATGGCTCCAAGATGGAAGCAGAAGAGGGCTTGGTCATGAGATCTCCCATTTTTATAAATTTTAATCCATGTGCATATTGGAGTTAATTGTCCAGTTAATGGCTTCAAATGATGAAGTTTCATCCTCCTTGCTTGCTTGCCCTCCCTCCTCTTCTCACATTGTTTAAGCTTTGGGCCTGAAGTTTGAAGAGATTGTCCTTGAGTCTCCAGCTGGAATAGGATCACTGCCATATTTTCTGAAAAATGCCTTCACCAGGATCTTTTCTCCTGAGAAGCTTCAGAGAATTATCTGATTGCTTCTCCCATGTTTTGCTGCTTTGGAGATTGTTTATCCAACATGTGAATTGTTTTTACTTAATGACCAGTCATGGTCCAGCTGTGTCAGGACTCTGGAAGCAGTCATGGGTTTTTAAATAGTATCTTGTTAAGCCTTCTGTAAGGATCCTTTCTCTATTCTTTAGTAGAGTTTAGTATAGCATTCTATAAGTACCTAAAATAATAAATTAGCATTGTCAGAGCATGGAGTCAGATTCATCAATTCCTCCTTCATCCTGGGGACCCCACAATTACCACAGAACAGGATTGTTTTCCCTCCACCACCTTGTGAAAAGATCCCAGTAACACTTCATACAAAGCCAAAAGCTGCACACCAAAACACAACAGAAAAACTTAAAACCCAAGGTATCACTCCTATTGTTTAGAAAATGGGGTTTTGATGTTGTTTTTTGGCTGGTTTAAAAAGCAAGGTGACTTCTTTCTTATCCTGGTCAGGTCATTCTAATCCTGGTCAGGTCTTTCTCATCTGGCCCCTGCCTGAAGGAGCAGACAGGGCCCTCTGCCATCCTCACACCTTCAACCCACACAGCTACCACTGCCTCCTCAGCTTTCCTTGGATGTTCTCAAACACATCCATGACCAGCTGTGGACCAGGTGATGCCCTGTGCAGGCTGCCCTAGAGCAGAGGCTGGACAGAGCTAGAGAATGAAGCAGGGATTGATTCAAAGCATCTCCTCCATGGACCCACCTTGGGCAGCACCAGAGCCCAGCCAGGGCTGCACCCAAGATGAACCAAAATGGCCCCAAAATGCACGAGCGCTGCCGGGGTCTCTCCCTGGGATCAGTTCTGCTCCATTTGCACCTTGCAGTTCATTGTCCCATCCCAGCTTTAGCCCCTGCAGTCCCACCCTGCTTGTTTTTCTCTCTGCAGCCCACGGGGTTTGTGCTCCTGGGCTGAGATTGGGATCATTTGTCCTTGGTGCCCAGCTGGAGCAGGAATTGTTTTGTCTCCCTGCTCTGTGCACAGAGCTCACCATCCCTGAATGTGAAGCCCAGACCCACACACCAAAGCAGCACAGAATGTGAAAAATAGAAAAGCTGAAACCTGAGGCATCAGGGTATTCCCCAAAAGGAAAACACCACATTAATTATGCAGATTTCTTCTTTTTTTTTTTCCTGGAACGACTTCCTTACAAGTGCTGTGTTCTTTCCTGTGAGAAGCAGCAACCTTAAAAGACATTTCCCTGTAGTGCGTCTCATTACAACCACAGAATGAACCAGTGTGTTTGCTTTGATCTTGATAACAGCTGTAAATTCTAAATGCTGCATCAATTGTATAGGCAGACACCCTGTGCAATTGTGTGTATTTCAATCTTTTTGCAAATACCCAACCAATTTTCATAGTCACTTAAAAAAAAGGCTTTATAACAAGGAGCTTTGGGTGCTTTAGCCTAAAAAGACAAAGAAAGTTCAGATGACTTAGAACAAATTATAATTATAAATTATAATAGAAATAAATTATAATATTATAGAATTATAAATTGTGACTGCAACATATATTTATTAAATTTTGCAGAACTATTCAGGCAAAAACACTGGAACATAGCATCCCATAGTTTATATACACTGATAAAAATCAAATAAAAATAACATATGAGCATAGAATGCAATTATGAGGATCAAAGAAACAATATTTACTTAGATACATCTTAATGTGAATGAAACCTTGAACAATGACATCCTTAATTTAGCATTTCTTGTGTCTTGCTTTGTATCACACTTCTGGCACCATTTAAGAATCATATCATCAAGTAAATCAAAAGTAAATTTTAGATGCTACATAAAAGATTTGACAAAATATTACAGAAATTATCTTTCTGAGGACACAGTATAAGTAATACCACAAGGCTTTCTAAATTAGGCTTATTTTAACTTGATACTTTTGTGCAGCACTGAAATAAAAACACAGATTGGGGTCTTAAAATAACATAAATGAAAGTGTCTATATCGAGATGTATATCTACTTTAACTTCATAAACGAAATATAAAACATAAACAAAATCTCAGATGCTGAAAATCATACAGATTTCTAATGTCTATCAGCATAAATTACTTAAACCATCAAAGTAGCTTTTAAAGCTGGTTTTCTTAGAGATTTCACATGAAATGTGGGGTTTATACTATTTTTCCAGCAGGGGTTCTCCCCACTAGAAAAAGGTAATTTTAGTAAAGGAGATATTTTTAAATGCAATTACATAAAAATCGAGATTTTTTTTTTAATTAGGTTTACCATAAGATTAGAAAGTCTGACCTAAACTTTTTTGCCTTTTGAGTATTCCCACTCACTTCAAATGCAATATAACACTGAGACTAAATTGGTTGCAAATTCCAATTTGCTAGCAAACAAAGCAGCAGAGGACCACCGACGTTGCACAACCCGTTTGCACCGCTGTCATCACCAGAAATGGGACAGAAAGTTGTTTCTTATGATAGAAAACGCTCACAGAACTTTATTTAGTGGGATTGTTTAGGTGGGCTGAGGCCACTCACCCTCCTGCCTGCTCAGGGCAGGGTGCATGGAGGGACCAGTGCAGATCAGACCTTTCAACACTGAGGGCATCACAAGGCGAAACAGAAGATTTGTGCGTGGTACCTGCTGTGCAGCACTAGAGAAAAGCAGAAATAATTCCAGTTTTGCCAATTAGATGCAACCAGCAGAGATCCTGAGTTTCATTTGAGCACTATTTTCCCCATCTCTGCAAAGTGCAGCGCTGTTAACAGCCCTAAGGTAATTGGCCATCCATTTTTTAAAGCCTAGACGCCCCTCCCCATGTCACAAAATCCACAGCAGCAATGAACATGGGCTGATCCATACTCCTGCTGCTCAGAGAGGGTAAGACAATATTATATCCAAGCAAAATTGACAAAACAGGAACATTATGAATGCAGCGTGCTTATTCTCTTGTCCTAATTCCAGAGGCAGATTGCTACTTAAAGCCAAATCACCTGGATCCCCACAGAAAGCAAAAAGCTCCTCCCTCCCCAGCAAAGCATGGCAATTCAGTAAACCAACGTTAAAAACCAATTTAACCCAATTATTTCTCAGCAATTATTTATCCTTTTCCCATCACCAAACCCCACAGTTGCCATTTTCTGCAGAATTCACTCTACACAATCATGCACACAAGTGGAATAAGGTCTGAGCAGCTTCCAACAAATCAATCTCTGTTTGGAGAGAGATGTTCCACTGTTTCCTGGGCTATCCACAGCAAACAGGATGCAGCAGCTTAGATTTGCAAGGAAAACCCCACAAATGACATGTTCAAAGCCAGCTGGGAAAATGGACACCCATCTTGCCTTCATCTAAAAGGTAATCTGCCTAAAAATCCAGGATTCCTTTTTTCTTTTGCATATCTGGGATTCTACACTCAAAAAAATCTCTGCTTACAGGCTTGGAAATAAGACTCTCTTTCCTCTTTGTTGCAAAGTTATCAAGGGCCTCTTTGTTCTGATGCTGTGTGGTTCTTAAAAAAAGGAGAACTTTTATTTTGCCTATAATGGAAGTCGTGCCTTCAGAAACTACGAATATCCTTGAAACAACCCTATGTGGGATCTGTTGATTTCAGACACTTACTTCCCTCAGAAACACTCTCACAGTGAAAGAGAAACAGCTTTTCATAAAGGAAACCAAAAGATCTTGAAAAGTAATACAAAAACACAATAAAAGAATTTATTTCTAGCAGAGCTTTTCTGAAGCATCTATCCTTTTGGAGACGCGTCACAGTTTCCTAAAGGGTTTGTATTAAACAAAATAAAATAAAACAAAACACTTTAAAAACACACAGCATGTTTCTTTAGGGACTCTATCAAGCTTCATCTCTAACTGATTCTCCAGAAGTGCAGATTTGAAAAAAAAAAAAAAAAAAAAAAAAAAGAATCATCCTGTTACAGTGATGTCAGGGGCAGATGAGATGCTGCACTCCAGTAATGTGCTCATGTTGCACCTGAAGAGGAATCACTGCAGAGAATTCCTTGGCTCCACCTCTAGAAAAATAAATCTCTGCCCTCAGCACACCCCACCTCGACCATTATTGAGGGAGCTGGGTGCAAAATGCCTTTGCATTTCAGTAAGGTGCACTTTTAAGAGCTTGCACACCCTTGCTTGGACACAGCACCCCTGTTTTCAATTGGCATTGTAAAACTGGGCCCTTTCCACTGCCCTGTTTTCCCACCTCAGTAATCCCTCCCGTTTCCCAAGCTCCTTATCCCTCCTGTGAACCTTTATCTCAGCAGCAGCCTGAAGCACCAGGCTCTGCTAACAAGGAGAAAGCCCCTGGTGAATCCTTGTCTGGTTTAATCTTTATTTTCAGACCACTTCTTCCGCAACACACACTAATTAATTACTTTCCACATTCACTTGCCAAGCTGATTCTGTAACGAGTGAACCTCCACTGTGCCTTCTCTCCCTTTCTCTCTGACACCCTTTCCAGCACCTCAGAATTTCTGTCACCCATCAGGGCAGCTGGAATTTCAAACACATCACATCTGTGACCCATCCCTCTGCAGGTAAAACACAACTTTAGCCTTGCCTTCATCTCCTCAGCACTTCAGCAGCCACCCCTGAAGGGCTTTCCCCACTGTGCACCAGCCTCAGAAGAATTCTACTTTGCTCCAACTCCTCCTCAAATTCCACTTTTCCCTTTAGAAACTTATTTCAGTATTAGCAAAGGTCAGAAATGTAAAAGGTTACAATACCCATTTACCACCTCTACTTAGATTACTTCATTATTTCAGTTCAGAATATGAATTGGGGGAAGTAATCTAAAATGGCACTTGAGTAATTCCATTATCATAGCAGAGATGTTTTCTCGCAGCTTTAGGTAAGAGACTTTTCCTTCAGCTAGATTATGCAAGCTTTGTCTGAGCCCTCACTTCTTTCTGTAATAATCTTCAGCAGACAAACCAAATGAGGTATTTCTCAAATTCTCTTTCCTGGAGGGCATCATTGAATTATTATTATTATTATTTTTCGTGGTGCTGGCATAGGTGTGGGTGACATTTGTGCATGTTCACCCTCGGGTGCATCCTTACCTGGATGCATTCCTGCCCAGGGCAGCATTGCAGCTCTTCAGGGAGGGCTGGAATCAGGCATTTCCCTGCTGCCCGCCAGCAGTAAATCAGATTTCACTTCAGGGCTGTGCAATGAGCAAGAGAGACATCTGCTGGCAACAACAACAACAGAGAACCACCACCACAGCACCCCACATTTACCTGTGCAAGGTAAATGTGTAACCTGCACACCCAGCCATGACAATTAACCACCCAGGGCTAATTGAAACACCCAATCTGCTGAACCCACACGATGCCACCCTCTCCCAGGTGCCTTCTGTTTCATTTGTGATGCCTTTCCTCTGGTTTGGTTTGCTGCTTCACTCCACGAATGTGGTGAGTGGGATGGATGCAGCTGTTTACTGAAAGGATCACAGATCCAGCTCCAGGCTGGAATATGTGCTCTGAGTGCAAGGTATTTGATAAATGTGAGTCCCGTAATTTCATCGAGTAAATTAGAGGATGCCACCCATGAACCAATTAGTGCCCAGCAATTAATTGTAAAGGATCCAGCTGTGATGATCCCTTAGGGGACATCAGTGGCGCTGGGAGCAAAGGAGGTGTGATCACTGGCACAGCTCCAGGGGGATGAGAATCCAGCCAGCCTCCAGCGCTGCAGCTCCTCCCCTGAAATTGGGACAAAGACCATTTTTAGCCAACTCTCCTGTGAGCTATAAAGGAGAAACCCTTCTCAGCCAGGGCCTTGAAGTGGCAATTAGCCACAGCCTCGTTAGCTTGGTTTGGGCTGGCCTGTGGCATCATATTCATATTTTGAACATTACCAAGAGCCAGGGAGGAAAATGTGCCTCAGGTGTCCAGCAGGACCTTTCAAACAAACAGCAGGGCACAAAATAACTCACTGCCAGTTCCACCCACTTTTTAAATTGTCCAGCCTTCTTTTCCCCACTATGGAGCAATGCCTTTCAGCCCTGCTTAGGGGATTCCAAGGTGGGACAATGGCATCCACAAGCCACAGCTGCTGCGCCCTCTCCAGGACTTAGCCCCAGGTGTCAGGCAAACTCTTGTGACAGAATTTCCACTTTCTTTTGGAATGTACCAGGCAGCAGCACTCTGGAGGGGCACCTCATGCTCCGGACAGGACAGCTCTTCACAAGGTCCTCCCTGTGTCCTCCCTGCTCTAGGTCATTTTCACAATTGCCTCCTTTAATATTTTTGTGAGTGTGTGGCAATATTCACTGTGTTTTCCCTCCTTCCTACCCCCAGATGTGCCTAAATGAAATGACCTGTTCACATTTTTGCTATAATTTAGTACTGAAAGTAAGAAAATAGCAGAGGTGGCTCAGGATTAATTGAAAATTGCGTCAGGCCATTGAATTGTTGTCCAAATGAGTCAATTGCAGGGACAGGAAAACAATTTTACAAGAGGCAGCAGAAAATTTACAGTAACACACTTGCCTAAACAGTAAAAAGCCCTAAAAATATGAATGCTTCAGGGAAAATATATTTTAAGCAAAGTCAAGCTAATAACAGAGGAAAGTTAAACACTCAGCCAACAGACAGCAGTTGCTATTCCTGTTTATGAACCACACATCTTGTTTGGATACTTCAATAAAGCAGCCTTAACAGGCTTCAAAGAAAATGCTACTTTTCTCATCATTTCTCTTCATCAGCACATGGCACCAGTAAGAGTGAGCCAAGGCATATTGCTCTGAAATACTGGATTTCTCCATTTCTGCTCTGAAATACTGGATTTCTCCATTTCTGCTCTCAATCAGCTATGCTGATTGTGAAATGAAAATGACTCTTAATGAAAGCCCTTGTACCACCATTATGATACAGCTTCAGCTGCAATCACTGTGCTTTTATCTTTGGCACGAGGCAGTTCCCACTACTCTTGGTTAATGTTAAGTAGCAAAGATTGCACTTGCTGGGAGGATTTCTCATTCCTTGGTAGGACAGGCTGCAGCTCTGGAGAGTGAATCAGAGACCACTCACATTCCTCTGATCCTATAATTAGAAGCCATCTCCATCTCCAAACTGCAGCACTTCTAATCCTGAGGATAAATCTAATTCTAATCCTGTTTCTTTCACAGAAACTACTGCAAAGTGGGGGAAAAAAAACTCTCCTTATGTGACAACGATACTCACACAGTTCTGAAAAAACATTACTGACCCTTAAAGATGTGGCACGCTTTTAGCACAATGCATAGTCTCTACAGTGTAAACTATTAAAAAACAAATATTACAGACCACGAAAAGGCCCTTTTGTTAATGCCTGTTTGAATTAAGTTATGAGCATGTGTATATTCACAGTGAAATCCATATTAATTTTAGATGCATCAAGCCTCCCAAATAAATTCTGAGACCTGTAGGTCACACCACCATCTAAAAATGCACAAATCTGTGACAGTGTCAATTCCCAACACACAAAGGAAAATATCTGGCTGACATGTAGAGCGTCTCCCAACACCTCTCAATTCAAAACGGGAAAAAGCAAAATATGCAACCCATTTGGGCACTGCTAAGTAAATTATATTATTGCCAAGGCTAGTAGTGCTTATTGAGCCAGGATTAAATCATTCTGCAGTGGGAATTTCAGAAGGTGTTGGGAGTGTGGCATAACAGCAGCCAGGGGCAAGATGTGAGTCTGCCTCCAGGACTATTCATGACTTCTATTATTTCAAAGCTGGCATGGGTTGGGATCTCTTTAATTTTTTATGTGGTGAACTGTGGCTTTTTGGAGCAACCTCACCTGCTGTGATGACTCATTTCAGTAGCACAGAACCCAGATCTCTGGTCTAATGCTCTGTGGAACTCAGCTTTCCCATTTCACAGGAGATCTCATTATTTCCTTTAAATTGCCAAGTAAAAGCTAAAACAATGCAGTCTCCTGAAAAGAAACAGACTATGAAAAATTACATTTCAGAAACGAGGTCATTCCAGAGATAAATTTGGAAAGAACCATCAGGGTTTGACAAAGATTCATGTTTCAAGAAAAAGCACCCATCATTAACTCAGAGCATTTACCTGCTCAATTAATATACAGACTAATCAAAGCATTTACCTGCTCAATTAATATACAGACATTGCTCTAGCAAAATAATCTCATTTCTTCTCCATCACCCTACACCTATTCATGCTGTAGATAAAATACACCAACACGAAGAATTTCAAGAGAAAATTTCAGAGCCTGCAAGTAGATCAGCTTTTAATGCTGCTTTTAATTCCATTTATGCGCCCTGCTCCACTTTGGTAAAAATGTAACATTTAACCCACTCCTGGAGCCACCAGATTCCCATTCCCAGAACAGGACAGAATGGCAAAGAGGAGAAAAACCCCAAAACATAAAAATTACCAGACCTGACTGCCTTTAAGCAACTCCTGTCTTCCAGAAAACTTCTTGTTTCTGTTGTGTTCTTCAAATAAGGCAGGCACTTTGAACTCAGTGGCACAGAAATCATCAGAGAGAGGCAGAGCCATGGCTCCTCTGCCAAAATCTCCAGTTTTTGTGATTGAACACTACCATAAACACTGTAAGACTAAAACAACACTACTGAAAAATAGTTTGATTTATACCTTCTAGCCAGCACAGCACATCACATCTCCTTCAGATCCTAAACATGGCACTGAAGAGAAAATTAAAAATTCATTTCTTACACAGCTAGCACTTTTATTTTTTTTGCATTTTTGTTAATGAGTCCAAATTTCTATTTCAGGCACTAAGTCTCTGTTTAATTCTGTGTTTCAATTGAAAATTCACCTCTTAAAAAAACTTTGTAATTAGCCCTTCTTTCGAATTGTGTAATTGTTAATTAGTTGCTCTCTGGTAATTTTAAGCAGGGTGTGGCATCCTTCTGGAACCAACTCCACTGAGAAATCCTGCAGGTCATAAAGTGAAGCCAGGAGGAGCTTGGGGAAGAACAATTACATGTTGTTAACAGCAAACGAAATGTCTGTTTGCGATGAACAATTGATAATTAATTATTAATAAAATGATTCTGTTTTCTGTTACACACTGCGGTGGAGGTCACACGGCTAAACCAGGACTGGGTGCAACAGCACCAACACCTCTTCATGCAGAAACAAGGGACAAAATAGAGGCAGGACCATTGCCCACACACAGAGTGGGGCTCTCCTGCTTCTCATCAAGGAACAGCACCCAAAAATGTCACAGATGTGAGAGCCGAGGGGCACTGTCGGGATCATGAGCTTGTCAGAGTGACCCCGAGAAAAGTTTGAAAGTCTGTTCTCCCAGCCTGGTGCTTAGAGAAGGAGTCAGGGCTCTTCATTTCTCGGTCTCAAGTTTGTTTATTTTATCTTATCTGTAAAAAATTTTCTCCTGCCCTGCTGAGGTCTGCTCAGCAAGACAGTTCCAGGCACTCTGCCTGCCCCAGGGTGGTGTTATGTCTTTATACTAAAAACTACGTGTACAATGTTTACAATTACTTTCCAATACCTATCACCCATGTTAGACAGTGAGCTTCTACTCTAAACCAATCTGTAAGTGCCAACATCACCCAGAAGATGGAGGCCAAGAAGAAGAAAGAAGAACCACGAGGCACACCCCAAATCCTCCATCTTGTCTCCATAACCCCCCTGTACCAAACCCCTAAAATCTATATTTCCACCCTGTGATAACTTCACCAATATTCTACTTAAACTGTTGTGGCTTTGCTGATCTTCATACAAGGTTGGTAATTTGCTCCATGGGTCATAATCAAACCCACAGGGGCATTTTGGGCTCTGTGCCAGGGTCTCTGAGCCCCCTGGCAGGGGTCTCAGCTGCTCAGGACAGCCAGAGGGATGGCCTGGGTGCCAACCGGGCACCAGGAGCAGAAGGGAGTGAGGGCAGCAGGAGGGTCACAGCTCCTGGGATGCAGTCACGGGCTTTGGGAGCACAGCAGCTCCTGCAGAGGTTCTGAGAGGCTTTTCCTCTGGCCAGGAGAAAATACAGCAATTTTGCTGGAGAATATAAATGACAGATAAAAAAAGCTGGGAATTTGGGGGCTGAAAGTGGGAAGTTGGTATGAAACACGGAAATTTGACCCACAAGGAACTCAAAGACAGTGAAATCGACTATAAAAGGCAAGAAAAAATAACTCAGCTTAAAAAAACCCTAAACTAAAAAGAAGAGATGGCAGAATATTCACGCTTGAACACCAACACAATTCTCAACTGTGTACAATGTGATTCATTAGTATACATTTTAAACAACACAATAGATGTTAAATCCAACTTTTTGCTATGACCTTTCACGATACATCAGCTATGAAAATCTGGGGTTTTTTATCTGACATGAAAATTTATTGTAAAAGGGGAAGACCTGTAGCTTTAGTGGCTTTTACAGATATTTGGAGCAACTTGTGTGAAAACAGGTTGAATTGAAATGAATTCACACACACACTCTCACAATATTTCTAAGTATCACTGGTTATGGTCATTAACACTGCAGTCTAACTACTACTGCCAATAATATGAGAGTATTTTAGCTGCCCTCAGACTTCATAATTTCAATTCACTGATCTCAACAGAGCCTCTCAAAGAGCTGTTATGTTTGCATTCAGAGAAGCAGTGGAGGGAATGCTGTCGCTGCAGACTTTGCTGGCTAGATAAGCAAAAGATTTGCTTCTCCAGAGCAAACACTCTCACAAGCACTTCAGCTATCAGCAGCTAAACACAGAGAGATGAAAGTGCCAAATGTGACAAACTGTGACACAAACACACAAGTGAGTGTCTGCCTCCCTCTGCTGGATCTCAGCTGTGTAGCTGTGATGGGCCCAGCACTGGCAACTGCACCCAAAAAAAACACACAGACAACTTTTGTCTCAAAACTCTGCTCTCTGTGGCATTTATGTCTGTCTACATGCAAAACAACTGCAACTGCACCCAAAAACACACACACAGACAACTTTTGTCTCAAAACTCTGCTCTCTGTGGCATTTATGTCTGTCTACATGCAAAACAACTGCAACTGCACCCAAAAAACACACACAGACAACTTTTGTCTCAAAACTGCTCTTTTTGTGTCATTTATGTCTGTCTACATGCAGAGCCCAGGGTTAAATGTTTCCAGTTTTGGTACCAAATTTTCAAAGCCAAAGGTGAAGGCAGGTGTGTGAGCTGTGTGTGACAGCATGAATAAGGCACGGGGATCTTTGCTAAAAGCAGAATTTTCGCACCTCTCACAGCATGGCAGTCCTGATGGGCAGAAAAGAACTGTCTGAAATTCATCAAAGGCCAAAAGGTCCTGCACCTGGGGAGGAATAACCCCCTGCACCTGCTGGAAAGCAGCTCTGTGGAGAAGGACCTGGGGGTCTTGGTGGACAAAAAACTCTGTCCCTGAGCCTGTAGTGTGTCCTGCAAGCCGAGAAGGCCAATGGCACCACCCTGAGGTGCATTTTCCCTCCCTCCACCCCCAAGCACTGCCAGCAGGTCAGGGAGGTGATCCTGCCCCTGAACATGAGGAAAAACTTCTTTACTGTGCAGGTGACTGAGCACTGGGACAGGATGGCCAGAGAGAATCTTGTTATCAGACAATCTGCTCTGATCTGTGTTTATTTCAAATACCTGTGTTCCATTTACCAAATATGCAGCCTGTACTGGGATTGCACTGGTACTGGAATTTGAATTATTTAGGCACATTGCATGTAACACAACGTGCATAAACTCTAACCCGTAACGCTGTGCTGAAAAATAAAATACTGAGTGGCTCCTGCCACTACTTTTCTGTCCCCACCACTTTGTCACTCTGGTGACAGCCAGCACCTGTAGAGCTGACAAATTCCAAAACATGCACATCAGCGTTGGCTCACAGCTCAGAGCACTGCACTTAAAAATGCACAGAAGTTCTGCTTCTAGAAAATCTTTTTGGTTCATTCGAGGGAAGGCTTGAAAAATGGAATTTACTCCAGGGTACACAGCAATTCCTTAGGGGCTGTGCACTGCTGAAGTCTGCTCAAGGCTGCATTAGTAGTGCAGTGAGATTTTCACCCCTTTTAAAGTGAATTTATTGATCCCAAATAACCTGCACAGCCCCTGCAGTCACCAATCCTTTATCAACAGTACTGGTACAGCACCTCTATTACTGGGGCTGTCCAGAATACCTCAAATCAGCTTAAATCCATGCCAAAAGTCCTCCCTCCTGCTGGAAGACTGAGAGGATCTTTTTGGCCTGCTCTGAACTCACAGAAGCAATCAGCAGTGCCCTCATTTGTTGCCTAGGGCTGGAGGAGGGGTGGCATATTTAATGGATGGAAGCCAGGCTAAAGAAATAATCACCAGCCAGTATTAATGACAGCTCTCATCCTCAAATAAAAACAAGCAAAATGGAAAATCCTGGGCAGTAGGTGAACACCTATCCCCACCCACCAAAACCCCCAAAATCCTCACCAGCAGACATGCAGAGCATCAGCCACCCATGCACAACCACCTGAAGATTAATTTTCCCCTCATTTCATCACCAACACCCTTCCATCGTCAGTATCTGGCTTATTTTACTTACAGCCTTGGAGAAAATCCTCAAAAAGTTAAAAACTTTTAGGACAGTGCCTTCCTCACTTCCTTTAACCAATGCCATTTCCAGAGTTTACTGCACCCTTTCAAACACCCATTCCCAACCAAGAAATAAAACCAACGGGCTGAGGTTTTTTGGGGGGGCTGGGTGTGTTTTTGGTTTGGGGGATTTTTTTTAATGCCTCCAACTATCCCTGGCCTTATTTTACTCGACACATTTTGCATGTACCAACTCCCTCTCGCTTGACTGATGCCTGCGTTGGTTTGTTTGCTGTCACTTCGTGCCTTTGGGGGATTTGTTCCTCTGTGCAGCACTGACCACGCCTGCACTTCGAGTGACTCCTCTAACCCAGCTCCAGTCCTGCCCTTCCATGGGAAAACTGGGAAGATGCTGCTGTTATAAATGAGAAGCTTGACTAGGCCAGTATTCAAGCAGCAATCAATTCATTAATTAATATGGTAAAGTATCAGCAATGCAGCGCTGGGTACAGAGGGGGAAGTTTTCCCTCCAACTGCACACCCATAGTTGAGGCTTACAGGTGTTTATAGGGGTACTCATCAGCTTCCTCAGCAGTTTCTATTCCCAATTTTTACTCATCAGCAGTTTCTGTTCCCAATTTCTACTCATCAGCAGTTTCTGTTCCCAATTTTTACATCACAATTCTATACACTATTGTGATTTAGTTTTTCTCACGGTGTATCCCAAAAGGAGTATCCCAGATGGTGGTGGTCCAGTTTCCGAAAGAAGAAAGACGAATCCCACCTGGTGAAGTCCAGCTCCCCAGATGTGGGTCCACCTTTTAATTGCAAAGACTATAAATCTCATAACAGTGATGTCCAGCTTCCCTTGGTCTAAACCATAAATCCTTGAGGTGATGTTCATCTTCCTTTCTCAAGCTGCTTTTCTCTGTTTTGTTAAGGCATGAGACAAGCGTATTTCCTTTATATATATTCCAAAGCTATAGTTTCAAGGATACAAGCAATATTCTAAAATTATACTTTAAAAGGTTATTATTGCAGAACTCTTTAAGGCTTAACTACAAGCAAAGAGCAACATCCTTAATGCTTTAATTAAAATGCTCCTAAATTGTGAAAAATGCATGTATTTTATGATTGGCTTTTCACAAATATTAAAATTATTACATGTGTTGTGTTAGAAAGTTACGCTGTATTAATTCTCTTAAGTACTGTGTTAAATATAGTTTTGGGTTATAAAAAAAATGTTAAAATAAAAACGATGCTATGTAGGATACTTTTTTAAAGAAAGGACTCGCAGTGAGATAGCAGCCACAGGACACCTGAATCTTTCAGAGAAAAAGAATTTATTTTTCCCTTATCAGAAGAAACGAACTTCTTCCCACCTCGAAGGTGTTGTTAGGATTCAGAGGAAGAAGTTGACGATGGCCAGACAGAATCCTGTATTTGAATGGAATTTATGCATCATGTATGAAGTGCATGCAAAAGGCTGTTGCTTTTAAGGGTTAATCCTCTGTTAACGTGGGTCCTTTTTCGGGCTCGTGCTGCCCAGAAAAAGGTACCCGGACTGTCCGTAACTCTTTGTTTCTATTATCTCATATTGTCCTAATTCAATTTGTCCAAATTGTTATTACAATTTTTTATAACCCTTTTATTACTATTAAACTTTTAAAATTTTAAAAACAAGTAATTGGCGTTTTTCACATAAATCAACTCAGGTTAATCGCGAACAAAGGATGGGGTTCAAAGCCCTTCTTCCATGCTTTACTTTCCTCAGTTATTATTAGAATTAGAATTATTAGTCTTTATAACTGTCCCGCGTTCGGTCTCCGAACACAAACACACACATTGCCGGTGTGTAGCTAAGGAAACACGGCTCGGGGTGTCACCCCGGGGGGATAACGGCGGGGCTGTCCCGGGCAGCCTCGGGGACAACCGCCGGTCCCCCCGGGCGGTGCCGGGCGCCGCGGGGACAACGGCCGGCAGCGGCGGCGCCCCGGCTGTGCCATGACCGTGCAGCGCCCGTCGTGGCCGCCGCTCTACTTCCCGCACTTCCACGGCACGGAGCCGGTGCCGCGGCCGGCGGGCGGCGCCTGGGCCCCGCTGGCCGCGCTGTGCTGGCCGTGGCAGCCGCTGCCGGCCGCGGCCGGGCCCCCGCGCTACGCCGCGCTGCCCGCGCCCGTGGTGCCGGAGCCGCCGCGCCTCTGCTGCCCGCCGGCGGCGCCGCGGGCCGGGGAGGCGGCGCGGCGGCCCCCGGAGCTGGCGCAGCTGCAGCTGCAGGAGGAGATGTGCGAGCTGGGCATCCGCCTCAAGGAGCTGGAGCTGGCGGCGCTCATCGGCGACGGCTTCGACGCCAGGCAGTGTGCGTGCGCCGCCCGCCGCGCCCGGGATGCGCGGGGCGGAGCTGCGGGCACCGGCACCGGCACCGGCACCGCCCCGCGCAGCCCGGCCCGGGTACCCCCGGCAGGGAACCCCAAAGCAGCATGAGCGTGGGGCGGGTTTGGGGGATCTCCGCCCCGCAGCGCCGTAGAGCCAGCCCGGGGACACTGCGGGGACAAAAGGCATTGATTGTCCCGGGTGAGCCCGCTCAGCGCTCAGGGGAGCCGGCTGAGGGCACGCTTAGAGGAGTCACACGAACTACAGGTGTAGTCACCCTCGTTGTCACAAAACCCCCAGAGTCGTTGAATGATAACAAGCAAACCACCGCAGGCATCAGTGAAGCGAGAGGGAGTTGGCACATGCAAAATGCATCGAGTAGCAATGAGACCCTGCGGTTGTGCGCCGGCACCGGACCCGCAGGGAGCCCTAAAGCAGGATGAGCGTGGGGCGGGTTTGGGGGATCTCCGCCCCGCAGAGCCGTAGAGCCAGCCCGGGGACACTGCGGGGACAAAAGGCATTGATTGTCCCGGGTGAGCCCGCTCAGCGCTCAGGGTCAGCACTCCCCCCGCACAGCACAAACCACATAAAACAATGACGCGCTAACAAGCCAGCCAGCGTTGTAATTGCCATCTTAACCACCGTGTCCGTCATCCTCCTTCCTATCTCCCCTATAATCCTTACCATCATCTAAGAAATTTAGGGTTACCTAAGGAGTCACACGAAGTGTCACTGTGGTAGTCACAAAACCCCCAAAGAGTGACAAGAAACAAACCAACGCAGACGCCACTCAAGCGAGAGGGAGTTGGTGCGTGCAAAATGTATCGAGTAGCGATGAGACCCTGCGGTTGTGCATCAGCTTCGATGTAAAATAAAGGCCAGGGATAGCTGGAGGCATTAAAAAAACCCCCAAACCAAAACACACCCAGCCCCCCCAAAACCTCAACCCGTTGGTTTTATTTCTGGGTTGGGAATGGGTGTTTGAAAGGGTGCAGTAAACTCTGGAAATAGCATTGGTTAAAGGAAGTGAGGAAGGCACTGTCCTAATTAACTTTTTGAGGATTTGATGTAAAATAAAGGCCAGGGATAGTTGGAGGCATAAAAAAAATCCCCAAACCAAAACACACCTGCCCCCCCCAAAAACTCTAAACAACCCACACCAAAAGAAACCACCAACCAAACAGAAACCCCCCTGTTAAATTATAAGTGAACTTGGCATTTTAGTTTTGCAACCTGCTGGCCATGAAGAAAATGCAGGGAATAAAATAGTTCAGCAGATGATGATGGTACTGAGAGCTCAGGTGGTGAGGCCAGCAACTGTAAGGATTTCATGCTCATTTTTTCCTCCAAGGTCACAGGAAACTTCCAGGAGTGTAAATGTTACAAGAACACAGGGAAAATGCCCATCAGATATATGCATTCAAAGGAAGATCTCAAAAGAAATTCCGCTTGGCAGTTTGCATGTATTTTCCCCTTCATTATAGCAATACACACCACTTTCCATTTTTAATACCTACTATTTTGAGAAAATAGTTTTCAGATATTTGCTAGCGAAGGCATTGTAAGGATTATTAGTTTGCTTAACACATTATTGGATTTACTTGAAAGTACTGTAAATTATTAATGACATCATTAATGACAAATTGTGTTTCATTCCTGTTTAGATAAAATCCTGAAGGCACTGGAAGAAAAGAAGATACAAAGCATGAAAGCAATGCAGAACATGAAGTAATGCCCACCAATGCACTGAGGATTATTTCAGCTGGATATTTTGCCACTCTGACTGTGGATTGTTTTAATGGGTCTTTAATATTGGGTTTCTACTCACTATATGTTGTTCTCCTCCTCTTAAAAATATAGCATATTGTTGACTTCTTTTGTGTCTTATTTGTCTGGTACTAGTTACTGATAACAGTACTGTGTATTTGAACCTTTTTCTTTTTATCCAATTATTTTATGCAGGAAGCATATAATATTTTCTTCAAAAACGCTGAGAAATTAACACTGTTTTTGTCAGGATTCCCAGCAGTCCATATCTGCAGCTGGGAAATGCAGAAATAGCAATATAAAATATGGTTGGGTTTTGTTTTGTTTTAATTCTAAGTATATTAAGTGCAATTTTAAGTAAATAGGTATGCTCAGAAGTCCTAAACCTCTAAACCAGCTTAAAGAACTACTTTCACATTAGCATAAAAAACTTTTTTATAATCACAGTGTATTACTTTATAACCATAAAAATACAGAAGCTGTGGCTTGAGTTGGTTTTTAACAGAGCAGGCACATGGCATTGAGTGTTAACTGACATTTTACCATTATTTTAGGAATAACAGTGCTTAGGCCAAAGCCCGTGGCAGTTTTAGAAGTGACAACATCCTTATGTTTGGAAGGCACATCCTTTCATAAGTAAAAATGGACAGAGGCAGGGATGGCAGACTGAAGATCTGGACAGCATTCAGTATTCAAAAATAATGCCACCCCATTAAGAACATCACAAAGTAGCAAATAAGCTCATCACACTGATAAAAAAATACTGATTACTTTTTCCTATTCCATTTCCAAAGCAGTAGGTGGCAGCATGAAATAATAAAGTTACCAACCCTGAAGCTGCAATATTTTGGCAAAGAGCTTTATTTTTAGGAGGAACATTCTAACCTCTGTTTATTTAAACTGTGTTCAAATTACTCAGCTGTGAACTGTTTTAATACAGTATCAAAATTTTATTTCCTCTTACTGTTTATTGCAGCATTCATCCTTATACTGCCTCAATCTTTCTAGCCAGATTTTGATCTACTGTACACAGTTTATATTAAAAAAAAGTAAATCTATAACTTCCATTTGTCAATCATCAAACTACAGCAATCGCATTTTAATGTGATTACAAATGAACATCAGAACACTTTAGAAATCTGGGCTGCAGTGTTTCCCTGCTCCCTCTGCAGAAAGAGGGTAAAAAGGCTCTCAAAGGGTTTTGAGGCTTAAGCAGAAATGGTTAATTGCAGTGAAAATGTGAATGGTTAAGCTGAAATTTTTGGTTACTATGAAAATGAGAATTGTGTTAGTACCCAAATTAAGTATCAGAAAACAAATTTGGATTGGACAAAAAGGGTAAATACACAGAGGCCTTCAGAGGCTTTGTGGGCAAGTGAGGGCTTTCAATCAAGTTAGGTGACAGAGGAACTATCTTCATTTTCCCAATCTTCAGATCAGTTTAGTTCCTAAACTACACTAAATTTTCCAAGGTTATTGCAAGGGCCTACAGAGGTTTCCATTACATGGAATTGCTGCTTCCTAACAATTACTTCTCAGCTTTTACCAAGTCTTTCGCTTTACATCCAGCTCTCATCAGCCATTATTCACTTTTTTTTCTTTATTCCTTTGTTTTCATGGCTTAAACAGAGCTGCTTCCCGTGGCACACAGTTGGAATATTTTCCATCTGTTGTTCTGTTTTTCATATGGCCTTTATGTTGAAACAACACTTGGAGTTTAATTACTGGGTGATAACACAAGGAATAACATCAGTTAATGTGTAATCTCAGTTAGAGCTGCCTGGGATCACACATCTCCTGAAAAAATCATCTGGATCGTGGCATTTAGCAGAATGGTCACCCTTGGCCAGTGTCACCCACAGCACTCCTCCATCAGGATGCTTTGGTCAAAACCTTTCCTTTGGAAAGAGAAAAAAAAGGCTACATAATGGCACATGGGCTGATTTCCATTTGCCCCTAAACATTTTACTTACCTTTACTTTTCTGCTCTGTTTCCACCTGATCTTCTTAAATCCTGTAATTTGCTCTTATCTGAGGGCTTATGGTTTCATCTCAAAGCTGGTCTGTTTGTCATTCCTTTTGTAAAAATTAAGCCATGTATTAGACAAAATAGAACAGCATTCTTACTGCATTTTCTTTTATTCACAAAGAATGTGCCATTCCTTTTTTAATTGTTTCTGTTCTCTTAGATTGCTCAGGGGAGACTAAACCTGGCATTCCGATGCAGGAACAATTCAGATCTCTTTCATGTAGCTGCCTTGTGACTCAACAAATCTATCCCTATTGCATTCAAGACAGAAATTTTAGGCTACAAATTGGATTCACAGGCAGAGATCTCCAAACATCAGTAGGCTGCTCCTGTTTCCAATCCTACACGAAGCAAGCCTCTCAAAAAGCAGAGTGTCACACCTTCCCAGCCAGCCTGAGCCTGCACCTGCAGTGACACCCAGCTGCTCCCCAAGGAGAGCCTCAGGGCTCACTTCTGAAACCTCAAATGGCCTTGACTGCCTGACGGTGGGCAAAATGAGACAGAAAGCTATTCAAAAACCAGAATGCATTTCAACTTTAAATTATTTTATACCAAACGGTTGGGTTCGTTAAATTTCGCACTGCTGTGTTTGAGTTTGCCACATTAAAATTCTCCAAATAGATATTCAGCCTTATTACAATGGATCATTAGAATTTAAATTAATCTTCAAGTCAAGCTGCCTTAATTAGTTCAGGGACAGATTAGAAAGGAAATCCAAAAGCAGTAAGGCATCGTGAAATGATTTTTCTGCTTTCCGCAGCGTCTGCTGCATTTTGGATTCACCTGCCCTGAAAATTCAGAGCTAACATCTCAACGGGGGGTAGGGAAATTGAGAAGCACCTAACTCTGGGAAATTTGTCCTCATTTTTGAAACTCGTCAACATTTGTGAAACAGGCTTGGATTTTGGTGTATCTTGAGAAAAGCCAGAACAACCCCTTGAGGCAGCGTAAGTACTCACAGTCGCAGCACGTATATAAAATATATAAATACGTATATGCATTTAAAAAATTATATCATAATTAGGCCATCTGTCTAGAAGCTTATTAGTGATACTTACACTAGGAATTTCATTTCTCCTCTATTTTTGGAAGATCCTTTCCAGCCTCTTTCTTCCTCTGAAACTACAAAGTAGTAGTAAAGGAACTTTTTTTTCCAAATTTCTTGCATCACAAATTATACAAAAGCAGCCCTGTCAAAAGCTGCATTTTCCTCTTCCTTCTACTTCAGACTGACAGCACGAAACTTGGGCCTGCATAAATAATATTAAAAACCACAAAAACTGGATCTAAGGAGGAGGACACAGGAACAACCAATAAGTAGCAACACAGATTTTAAGACATATTTTATTTCATGTGCAAAATTGCCAAGGAAAACACGTGTACAACTTCAGCTAAGCTATAGCCACTAACATGAAAGGAACTATTCTATGTACTCAGAAGCTTTATTTCTAGAATCACCCTATGGCTCAGAGTAAAAACAGAGGAATTTGGTAATGATCCAGAACATTTTAAATCCCCCCTTTTCAATCATATGTAAAATTCTACCATCAGCATGTAGTTTTAAGTAACAGGTCTTGGAGATTTTCCTTCTGATTGCATAGTATAAAATTTTAATTATTTTTTATTATCTCGATTTAATCCCTAGACTCGGCTTTAAATTTGCTCTCAATGTTGCAGCTTCAGAAAATTAATTTTCCCACTTACAGCTGAAACACTCATAAATTTTGAGCAAGTTTCACAGACACAGCCATTACAATTCAGTTGAATCAAGCTGTGAACACCAAAGATAACATGGATTTTTGTAATCATGCAGAGCTAGTCCTTTCCATAATTCAAAGATGTAAGAAAAGTTCATTTCCTGGGAAAGTGAGATCTGTTGCCTGGGAAGTGAGACAGTTTATTGATATAAATTCTGTAAATCTCTGTAAAAAAGTGTAGAGGTTGTTATTGGAAAGGCTTCCTAGAACATACTGAAATGTTTTCAAGAGGTGGGTTTTTTTCCCTTGTAAATTCACATTTATTGAAATGCTACCATAGGAATAGGAACTTTATAGTCGTGAACAATTCCCAAAGCTCCATGAAGTAATAAATGGTGCTTCTTATCACAGTAGCCACTGCAGTCCAGGTTTGAGTTTCAGCAGAGCAGTGAGGAGAGGCAGTTCCTTCACCCTGCCCTACACGTGGGACACTGAGGCACAGTCACATTTTGGACCAATCCAAAATCCTGAAGAGCAGAAACTGACCTTCAATCTCCCAGTTTCCAGCCACCCATAACCAGACAGCATCCTTCCTCTCCTGGAACAGTTTTAAGACACTTGCGATAGCTAATTTATTGGGGGGTTATTGGCTCAGCCCTGTTCTCCTTGAAGGGAGCAGGTGTTTTGCCAGTAAACAAAACAAAGCCCCCAAAAATTGCCAGTAACCAAAACACTGCAGCAGAAAATGTTACCTGCAGCTGTGGTTTGCCTCAGCACTACAAGGAGAACACACAAAGCACACCGTGGGCTGAAGCCATGCAGTGCCATGGCTGGTTAAAAATTCTGTCCTGTGTTGGTTACTGCTGCTGTCACACCAGCTATGAGCGAGGTAAAGAGTGCACTTCTTTGTGTACACCATGTCAAACTCAAATTCAGAATGCACAGCAATGGCAGGGAAGGCATCAAATGAAAATGAAAAGTCAAAAAGCATTGGAATATCTGTGCTGGACAAACGTGATTTCTGATGAATCCAAAGAACTGCCCTTTTGTTAGGCCTGAGCTGTTTCTGTTGGCTTGCTAAATCCTGCATCAAAATTTAAGCCTCAGCAAGATGGGTTCTATCATATTTTCCAAAATTCTTGGCTTCACTCGCACTTTTTTCTATCAAGTATGACGAATACAGCTTGCAGAAGTCAGCAGCAAGATGAAATGAAAAAGCCTTCCCAGTCTATTTGTCATAGAAGGAAATATTAAAATTAGTTTGTTGCAAAATAAAGTATTCAGGTTTTTTCCTCCTTGCAGCATGGACAGTATGAGATAAAGACAAGGATAAAAGAATAAATTTCAATTTTACTTACATCCAGATCTCCTTGCCAGATACACAAGACCTTAACTGATGCCACAGTTGGTTATGGTCTTTGGACTGGTTTACACAGCACAGAAATGCTCTGGGCTCCAGTGAAGAGGGAATACTCTGGAAGAGAAATTCACCTGCTCTCTAAATATTGTACTCAGTGGAATCACCTTTCTTTGGGATTTACAGTCCTTTGCACCCCTTATTGCCCAGTGGGTACATGTGAGTTTCTAATGTTACAAAAAATATTTACAGAATGCAATAGAGTAACAACTTACTCCTTGGGTATGAATCGAGTGTGGAAAATTCAGGAAGTCAGACTTCCTAAAACAAGAATTATTTTTAAAAAATGCAAAAAAAAGAAAATCAAATTCCTGAAACACCTCTTCATGATACTTGTAATTATTTTCAACACATCTATGATACATTTGACCACCTAACTATTTAAAGCCCATTTCTCATCTTCCATGAGCTTCATAACAGAACAACTCCGAGATTTATCTCTTCATTACTGCCTCTCTACCCCTTTAGGAACCTGAAATGGATGGGGACAAATTGATGGACAAATAGAACCAGTTTTGAAAAAATATTTAAATATTTTTTGACACACAGATATATAGATACACATGAATATGATGCAATATTCATAAGAATATGGTCTTAAAGTGATTTTAAAAGCATAATATTACATGATTTGGGGGCATTTCAAATATTTTTAAAATCAGCACCTAAACCACTTTGTGCAATGCAGTTATTCTCAGGAGAGATTCTGCAGTATTGACCAGCTTTGCCTTTATGACTTGGCCATCTTGAAAGATTTTTAAAGAGCAAGTCAGTATGCAATTTATTTACTCATCTATATATAAATCTTATTTCCACAAGTTGAGTTTTGCATTATTTATTTCTGAAAGGCAAAAGTTCAAAAAAGCATTCTCAAAGAGTATTCTTTTCCTTAAAAAATGAGGAAAAAAAATTGAATTATTTTGATAAACAAAAAAGAAATCTGTTACTCATTCCTGGAGTTAAAATTAACCCATGAAGGGAAAGCTGCATTTTCTAGTAGGTATGAATGACATGCAAGATCTCTCTCCCTCTGCCATTTCGTGTCAATGAGGGCTGGGAAGCCACTGGGATGTGTTAATGTATAAGAAATGCAAGAGCAGGACAATAACTGGTTGGACACAGAGTTTGGAACTGCTGGGATGTGCACAGGATGAACAGGGGCGGCAAAATGCAGTGAGCTCAGAAAACTTGCTGCTTTCAAGCTCCCTCTGACTTCTAGAAGCTGGCAATCAGCTCTTATACTGGCAATGCAGGGTCAAAAAAACATATGTTAAAATGTGATTAATTCTTTAGCAGTCAGACATCTTGAAATGTAATGGAAACTGTGGTCAGCTTGGTACATATCAGCCCTTAAAGAAAACAATTCTGCCACTCGACCCAATGTTGCATTTTCTACCTGCCTCTCATTTTTACCTTACACTTCTTATGTGTCTCTTTCAAAGAGAGTCTGAAAAAGAAATTATCACAGTTTAAGATAATATCCTCATTTCTATATATAGGGCTTGCATGCACTTCTATCAAGTTCTATTCATGGTATTATGACATACAAATATTACTCATATTTCCAGACTGAGTGCTAGAGCTTCTCTCCAACACAGATTACATGTCAAGATATGACTGCCAACAAGTCAAGAAATTACTGCCAACAATTTCCCTTTTATCCTTTGTTTAAACTTACTGTTCTACTGATGCTAATAAATGTCACAAGTGGTTTTCCAAGTGAAAGTGGTCAGGACACACATACCAAGAAGGAATTTTTTGTTGTTTCATTTGCAGCTGTTTCTACTGATGATTTACAAATCTGAAGACAGACAGTGGTCAGAACATCAACATTTTGTGTACACAGTAAACAGTACTTTCACCTAAACATTTAACATATCTCCAAAGAAAATTGGGGCATTGAGTAGAAAAAGCTAAATTACTACTTTTTTCTCAGTAAAAATGGTATGGATATATCTGGACAAGGTTATCACTTTAAACACAAATACTTTCTTCTTTGAAATCAGTATTGAAAAACTATATTGTACTCGTAGCCATACAAAATGTTTATTATATTACAAATTATTTGTACACTATATTTTCACTTTATCATTGCTTTGTGCTCAGACAGTATAAATATTACAGCATGATTTTTCTTCCCAGTAATGTCCTCACTGTCTTGATATAATCTTACTTGATACTTTAAAAAAAAGTTACAGAAACATATTACAAACAGGATAAAAAGGCATCATGAATGAAGTATGTGAGATGGTTTTCTGAATAAAGTGCACCACAATGGTTTCAGAGTGATGGTTCAGGAAATAGTCAGTAGACTGCACATCATCCATAATAATAGCAAACAAAATAAATTTTGAATCTCTAACAGGTCTTCATCAGAAGTATGAAGAGTACTTTGTTTAACTATACTGAAATGTTTTTTTCTTTCTAGAAGGCTATTTAAATGCTTTTGCTCAGGGGTTTTTCCATTTTCTACAGACATCCAAACCCTGGACATCTCTATATTTTCCAAAATTTTTAGTTTCCAGTATGGCAAGATACAAGATTCATTGTGTAAGATGTATGAGACTTTACCCTTACGCCTTTTTAATAGAACTATTAAATTGCTACAATTTAAGAATGGGGACAGACTTACAAACAGAGTTAAGTGTCCAAAAGATGCTGTTTAAAACTGGAATGCCCTGCTTCCTGTGACTTTTTTGGGAATACATTGTTACATTTCCCTTCCCACCTCTGTGGCTTCAGCGTACTCATCCATGGAATCCTGGCTGCTTGCACAATTCCAGCCTCAGGAGAACTCTGCAAAACTGGAGCCTAAGCCAAAGAAATTTATTTATTATTATTTATTACACAGCACATTTCACCCCCATTGCTTAGAAGGGCCCATTTACTTGCAAAATTTCACTGAAGAAGAAGAATCATTCAAAAACTGAGATAATAAAGCTGATGCAGAATGTGGCTGTCACAAACTGGTGTAGGTTTCACTTCCCAGGTTAGCTCAAGCCAGCTGTGAACTAGCTGAGGCTACATAAAATCAGCTGCTCTTCCATTATGTCTGCACTCATGTTACAGTGATCCAAATGACTGAAAAACAAACAGAATTCTGTTTGAGGGATCTAGTGAAATTTGCTTTTATAGACAAATCCCAATAGAGAAACTCAACCCTGCTCTCAGTGAGTGAAATTCCCACTGAAGCCAACCAGAACCTGTCTTTCTGTGGTACAATGAGTTTGGCCCAGTATTTTTCAGTTGTTATTCTAAAGTGTGATGCTCTTAGCCAGCTATTCATTTAACCCAATTTGGCTGTGTTGTATTACACTGATAATATCAGTATTACCTGGCCGACAGGTAACTGAGACAGCAGTCAGCCTTTACTAGACTTGCATTTATATGAAAAATTGAGTTTCTTTGGTTGTTTAGTATCCAAGCCACCCAATTGTATATTTGTGTACTCTAGACATAGGGTGCTTATACCGATCAGTAAAATTATCAGGGGTTTATTCTTTTTTTCTTTTTTTTCTTTTTCCACTTAGTTTATGGAAATTTTCTGACTATAGCAGACTAGTCACTTATATAAATATACAGCACATATATACATAGAAATTACAAAAATACATTTTATTTATATCTGATTTTAAATAATAAAAATGAAATTTCACATTTATTGAAAGATTAGCTCGCATTCCAAATGCTTCTGCAATATTCAAGGTATTGGAGCAGAGGATGTCTGTATATTCTAGGATAATTATGCATCACAGTCTCAGGGTTTATAGTATAATTATTAGGGGGGAAAATAGCTCTGCTTTAAAAGTTTGTGCTTCATCAATTTCTTCTTCTATCCCCTATTCTAGTCTTCTCTCTCCTTTTCTCAATTTACTGATGGCCAAAAAAGCTAAACCAAGTTCCCTTTCTCACATCAGTTAAGACCAAAGAAACTCAGAGAAGTGAAATGATCAGACAAAATAGAAATTGAGGATAACTAAACAACCCACTGAAATGAAGGACATTACCTTTAACTCCAGCTGACATCAAACACGCCCAACACAACAAATTTTGCAACAACTTCAGTTCCTGAAGCTAATTGCTGAAGGAACTGAAAACAACTGTTCATGATCTCCAACTAGTTTGTACAACTGCAAAATATTAACTACTGTCCCATCCCAAGTGGTTTGATTTTCTTTTGGGATTGGATTCCTACCACAACGCGGTGTAACAATCAGTGACCTTTATCTTGCACAATATAAAGTCAACATCATTTCTGGCAATGCTCTCTTTTTCACAGAACATTCATATTTTTATTAATCCATGTAGCTGTTAACTTATTTACATGTTAATATAGTAATTAGGTCCTCTACATTCAGAACTTCCTGGGTGCGCATTCACTGTGCCAGCGCAATCAAAATCAACTGCAGCTTCAGGTAGCACTTTCTGGCATCACTTTAGTAGATAGCATTGTTAAAGAAAGAGGAAAAAAAGCACTGTGTTGAACAGAGGTTTCCTTGTCCAAGCAGATGTATTCATTTTTCCACGTTGGAAGGATTTAAAGGTCTCAGGTTTACCAGCTTCACATGCATTCAGAGTGAAAAGCCAGATTACAGCGCAAACAGGAAAAACCTTTTTTTCATTTCTCTGGGAAGCTTTTAGCACCAATATCCTTTGCTGGCTCTTCATGCATTGTATTCTTTCACGCTGAAAAAAAAATCTCCTCCATAATTCATCAGTGGCACTGAATGACAAGGTAGCCACCAATCATGGAAATGTCATTCACCTTCTCCACAGTCCTCTCTTCTTTCACTTTTTTTGCACTGTTAATAGGATGAAGAGACTCTGAGCTATTTACAGGACTTTCATTTGTATTACTTCCTTAACTGTGTTGAATTCTTTTGGTTTGAATACAGTCTCTGGGATGAAAAGGCTGAAATGACTCTGCATTGCTGAAATCAGCACCCCTTACACAATGTCCCACGGCAAACAATTAACAGGGCCACTGGCTGGCGTGGCCTCCAGCAAACCCTGTTCTGCAGGTTTTTTCTTCTCTTGTCAAAGTTTTGGCATGCAGAAGTTATTTTCAGCAGCTCTGCCTCTGGGCCTGTAAATGAAACTTCTTGTGGCACAGACATGTTCAGCAGCATCTTTAGTGAGGATGGGTCATAATACGAGAGCAAAGTGACAAACAATTGCATATGGTTGATCTCATCAGTATGAAACAGTTTCCTGGCAGCTTTTCCTTAGCTGGAAAGCAGAATTTCATGTCTTCAGAGCCCTGATGCTCTGCTTTAAGTCATTTCATAGTGTTGACTTTTCAGACAGATTAAAATGCCATCGCTTTGGCACAATTCACAGAAAGTTTGTCGCCGAAAACTAAAGGAGCTGCGTTCTTGGCTTCCCCAGGTCGCAAGACACAAACACCGTGCACAGAAGATACATTAGACCTGGAACTCAAACATATCTGTTTGCTTCTTGGCCAGCTTGGCCACTTCTTCCCTTATTGCCTTGACGAGGGCAGCCGTGGAGATGTTGGTGAGCGGCGCATCGGAGGGGTCGTTGTCGGCCAGGCTGTGCTGGGAGGCGGCGGCGGAGGCCAGCGGGGCCTGCTCCAGGCTGGGGTGCAGGCTGCCCTGCTGGCTGTACTGCCTGGGCAGCCTGGAGGGGGAGTTGTGCTGGTAGCGGGGCCTCGGGTAAGCCTCGATGTAGCCAGGCAGGGGCACCTGCGGGGAATTGGAATTGCAGAGGGTTACGCGGAACGATCGATCCTGCCAGCGACCGCCAACCTCCCCGGGGCACTGCTGGATGTGACAGAGAGCACCAAAGGGAGGGAATGCAAACCTCAGAATTAATGCCCAGCTTCTATCGAATGCAGGGCCGCCCCAACATGTGGGAATGGTTGGCATCTGACTCCGTGATTCAGAAGGCTGAAATATTGCTTTATTAAAACTATGTTATATCATATTATACTATACTATACTAAAGAGATACTATATTGAAGAGATACTAAAGAAAAACCCATGACTGTCTCCAGACACAACTTGGACCTCATAGGCCAATTAATAGAAACAACCATCACCAGAATCCAGTTAAGAACTCACTCTCAGTAAGCAATCTCCATAACATACTCCACATGTGCAAAAACAACAGGAGCAGCGAACAGACATAAGAATTGTTTTCTCTTCTTCTCTCTGTGCTTCTCCAGGAAAAATCCTGGGAGAGAGAATTATGTCTCTCTCTGTTCAGAGAACGTGAATGCCACAAGCTTCTGCCTACAAATGCCTCTCCTGGCATGTGCCATTTATGCACATCCCAGCTGTGGCAGCACAAACATCTGCTTGTCCTCATTTATCATCACCTCCAAAAGTCCAAGGGAAAAGATTTTTCTGGAAGTGTGCTCTCTGCTTAGCAAACACTTTGGTTTTAAATAAACAGCATGATTTTACTACATCAAAAACCTGTAACAGAAAAGCAGTTTCCTGATTTCTACCTAATCCAAGCCAGCCAAGTGTCTGGCCTCACTGGTCATAACAGAAACTCACTAGATCCGGACACCAGGGATAAACTCAGGTGTGCCAGCTTGGAAATTCAAGGCTGAAAGGGATGTTTGACTCCTCAGAAGTGTCAGGATTTCTGGCCATGTCTAACAGGATTACATGAGGGCTTAATAATTTTTGTAACTCCACAGATTTCAGCCCCATGTTAGCTAAAACTAAAACAATAACATAGGCCCTTAAGTCATGGTGAGAGATTAAATTTCTTTCACTAGTCTTTTTGGCACTCAGAAGACTTTAATGCAGCAAATAAAAAACAGTATTTATGATTTCCAAAAGTCTATAAAACAGGAATCTACAGGCCTTAATTTTGAAGAAGGCTTTATGCCAGAAGCTTGACCTCTACACAGCCTTGGGTATCCACCAAATGCTGAAGAGAATGTCAAACATGTTCACTCTAGTGTGATGAGACAAATGTAGGAAGCAGGTATGGTATGAAAGTGATCATTAGATGTAGGCACCTCTGTTTAGTTTACAACAGGCTCTTCAAAAGGTGATTGTACTAGAACAACATGTGATCACACCACTAGAGGCCACCAAGTTACTGTTTTCACTAAGCATTATCCAGCAGCTGGGAAAATAAGTGCTTTGTGGATACAATTTCATTGTCCCACAAAACTTAGTGTTCCAATATTTACCATTTGTCTCAGAGAATAATATATTACAGTGATTGTGATTGTAAAATAGTTCCTTCTTGTCAAATCTCCCATTTCCTCCCTTGTTTACAGTCTAGGCTAGCAGAAATGTGTGTAGAGTCTTATAGATATTAAACCTCTGCTCTCAATAATTTTAAGAAAAATTTGGAAGTGTGATCAAGCTATAATCTAGAGACTCAAAAACCAAGACGTGAGAAATTCAAGCCCTGAGTATTACTGAGAAAACCTGAGTATTACTTCAGATCTTTATGGTATTCACTTTTATTTAGGCTTTCTGACTGTGCTATATTGCTATTACTAGTTCCTCTAGTAATGATTTTCAAATAAAGACAATTTCTTGACAGATTTGCAAATTCATTGTAGAAACTGCAGTAGTTTCTACATTTTTTCCCCCTTCTACAAAGCCACTGGAGGGCTGATAAATCTGAGTACCAAGGAATTGTTAAAGCTCTGCCATGGGTGAGTGAAAAGGGACATTTGTTTCCTTTGAATTCTATATTGCCATGGTTATTTCTCAGACAATTTTTTACATCCCTCTCCATTCCTCTTTCCCTGAAGACAAGGAAACCAACAACAGGGTTATACTCTTCACTTTCCAGAGGAAGGAGCTGGGGGCTGGAGACTTGGTTTGCAGTTTTGATCCATTTGTTTCAGTGTCCACTTCTGACAAGTGATACCTGACTCTATTTCCACAGGACTGCAGTCAAGAGTAGGGATACAAAAGGGAGAATGAATGGGAGACAAGTAAAATTTCCTTATTTGTTTCATGGCTTTTTCCCTTCTGAGAGAAAAAGTTCAAAATCATTGCTAAGATACAATGGGCCTCCTGGATTTAAGATGTAAGAAGGGTTAAAAACACACATAAAACAAATAAATAAACAAAAAAATAAACACCAAAACAACAAAGGAAAATAAAGCTTTTCATGCTTTAAAAGGCAGCTCTGAGAAGGAAATTTATACCAGAGCATCACAAGCCTCCAGGTGTCAGGGGCACATCAGCAGGTGCGCTCAGCTTAAAAATGAACAGCTTTTTTTTTTTTTTTCCTGACAGTTCAGCCTTCAAATTCAGACTTGCATCTCAAAATCCTACTGAATTGTTTTCCTCACAGGCATTGGGAGCAGTAATAAAGAGTGAACAACAAAAAAAAATCTACCCCCAGGAACATTTATATGACTGTGTTGTCTCCTGCTTATCTGCTCAAAGCCAACTTAGATTTCAACTGCAATTCATTAAAATGTTCTGTTGATGATTTGCACAAGGAAATTGAATCTGTCTCCCAGGTTTTTTAGCCAGAGTGGTTCTGCATAGATACCAGATGTGAGCTCAAGCAGAAGAATTTATCTTTTTTTCCCTTGTGTAAAAAAAGCCCTACATTTGAGAAATTGTTTCAAAGGTGATAAACTACTGCAATTCATTTTAGGATGTTTCAGCTTCAATTCTTTGAAATGTAGGTTTACTTTGGGCTAAAAATTACATCTGTTCCAGTGTGGGATTGTGCAATTAATTATTTAATTTATGATCTGTCACTGCAGCCTTTGGGAGGATTGGAAACACTGCACAGCAGGACTGCAGCAGCGCTGGGAGCTAAGATTTGGGAGCCAGGCTGTCTTGAGAGAAGCCTCCAGGAGGGTAAGATGCTTCCCCAACTTTCAGAAAGCTCAGGACTGTCTTGAGAGGCAGCATCACCTTCTCCTGACGCGTCTCTATCTAAAAATTTAACCTTTCTCAGGGAAGGAAAATGACATCTAACCCACCAACTTTAAACAGGTGCCAGGCCCTAACCTAATGAATGATTCCACCCTCTAATGATCTTGCTCACAGTTCATGCTATGAACAGCTGAAGTATCTATGTCTAAGCCATCTCTTACGGCTTTTCACTGCTAGAGATTATTCCCATTCAAGGAAAAATTATCCTTTTCTGCTTCTTTGTCAACCAGTGAAGAATTGCTGAAAATCCCTCCTGTGCAAAACACAGAAAGAACAGGTGGTTAGAAAAGCAAGGATGCTTACAGAGTCTGCCCACTGCCCTGGCAACTCATTCTCTCCAGCATAGGGCATCCAGGCTTGGTTCCTGTAGGCAGTGGGAGGAGTTGGGATGAAGTAGCCTGTGAAGCCAGGTCGGTTTGCTGGAATGGCAAACACTGCTGGTACCGTGTTTCCTGGCAAAGAAAAAAAGAGTAGGCACCATTAACAGCTGAGATTTTCAGTTGTAAATCAGATGATAGTGCTTATGAAATATGGGCTTCTTGTTTGTTTGCTGAGGTTTTTTGTTTGGGGCTTTGGGTTTTGGTTGGTTTTTTGTTTGGTTTTTTTTTTTTTTTTTTTGTTCTACCATGTGACTAGAGCAACTTCACAGTGCTGGGAAATACTGGGGAAGGCAAGATTTGTTGTTATCCTCATAACCAGGTACAGCCTTCAGGTAAAGAGTCCCTAGGATTTGATCCTTGTAACAAATGATCTTTGTCAAAACTTTGGCTCATTAGAGAAAAGGCTTTTTTTAAAGTTTGCTTCCTTGTATTCAATTTTCAGCTGTTGTTACCATTGGTTTCAGTGTAATGCACCTCTCTTTTCACTGTTTACCTAGTCTTTCATAATATTTATATTATCAATATTATGATTAATACCTATATTGTATTATTATATTATATCAATATTATTTGCAGGTAAAAAACCTACAAAAATGAGTGACTGATATGTTTAACAGGCTGTACTCTCAACAATTCCATCATAAAACTTCAGTGCTTCTGTAAAAAATTCCAAGGTTATACCTGTTCAGTTCCTTTCCCAAGAACAGTCTATGGCTGCCATAAATGACACAGCTAAAACTCAAAGAAATATTTCTTGATTATTTCCAAATCTGGCTTATCACCTCTTGATTAAGATGCATGCCATAGGAATATTCAGGAAGCCTCCTGGATTAAAATCCCACTTTCACATTCCAATTTGTGTGGAAGAAGCCAAAGTTTTAGCCAATCTCTGGGTAGAGTCACATCTGCTTTCAGGGAAGGTTGATTCCTGTGGCCCACAGAGATGCAGAGAACAATTTGGTACAGAGATTATCCACTGGGCTGTCTGGAAGACCAGCATCCTAATGTGCATATTTCCCTTGAGATATCCTTGATATATTCCCTTTGCTATCATAACTCTGTGTATTTGCCTAGTTAAAAATAGACTACAAACAACTTCCTTGCCCAGTTAAGTCTTCCTTCCTCTAGTGTTGATTTACATGCAAAGGCAGACTCCAGCAGTGAATCACCAACATCACACTGAGGACATGAAATCCTCATCCCTAAATCCTGGATGGGACAGCTGCATACCCTCTTCATCAGTTATTAGATTTTCAGTTTATTCAGTTCTATTACATGGACGTGTATTTTACTTTTCAGATAGCAAAAATAACATCACTTACATGAAAGCACAAGGGCAGCAAACCCTTTAAAAACACAACAAAGTACAACTCCAGCATTTTCACTGAGGAATGGAAGCACAGTAGCATTACACAGCTGGGCAGATTCTCTGTAGTAGAATTAATGCAGAGAAAATAAAATTTCTCCCCCTTCCAACTGCACATCATTTGAATATTGCTACTAATTGCTCTCAGTAGCTATGATACTGCTATGCTGACAAAATCACAAAGACATGGGAAGGCCCATGAAATTCATATGGAGTATAATTGAATTAGCATCAATTACTGGCTGCTTCAAATATCCAACCCCCGGAATCTCATTTACAGCCCTGGCACATTTTTTGTTCCTGAACAATCTACAAGAGGGTTATCCTGCCTACTCTGACAGATGCTGGGACTTTGGATGGGCAGGTGCACAGAGATAAAAAGACTCCACCAGTGACATCCAACCCCAAAGCAGTCTCCGTAACTCAGATATTTACAGTTTCTCAATGACCTCCCATGCAGTCCCAGGCCAGAACTGCTATGGATGCAATCAGGGTAAAAGAAGAGGAGTAAAATATGGTTTGTAGCATGTTTTTCTCCAGAGCAGAAACACACCACCTCTATCCCAATTTCTCCAGCTCCATGGTTTGGAAGAGGGCGGGCTAAGAGAAGAGGTGTGGTCAATCATTTGTCCTTCCAGGTGATAAACAGCACAAGGGCTGCTATTTTAAATGAGTTAGCAGGGCTGAAAATGAGCATTCTTCATACATGTACAGAGAAGAAAGTGCTGCTCCCGTACATGGCAGATTGCTTCTACACCAAAACACTCTTTTTATTTAACCACAGCAAAAGGAGCTACTACTCAAAATGAATATTCAATTGGCTGATATTATACCTTATCCTAAATCATTATTGCAATGTCCTTATCTTAGAGCTGATGCTAGGCTGCATGAGAGTGAGATTAGGCATTAACATTCCAAACCAGCACCTGCAGCAATGTTTCTTCACGTATTGAGGCTATAAAAACTTATTTTCATATCAGAACGTTAGAAACCTTGTATTACAATTGCCCATTTCTCACAAATGTCCTTGTCTTTACTTGCCTGTGTTACAGCCTTTTATAGCACCTTACACATATGAAAGTTTCATTCAACTACTCCCAGAATTATTCTGGCAAACTTCACAGTGTCATTTTGTCTCTTCTGAACTGCAGCCACCCTTCAGCAACACACAGTAATAAAATCTCCCCATCTCTGGATCCAATCAAAAAGTGTATCCCAGAGATCCCATTACTGCACACATAAAGAAGAGGCCTAGGTAGTGTGGCACATTTCATAGTTTAAAATGTTTTGAAATGGGAGGGTGAGCATCTGCTCCTTTCAGGTACTGCACCATGTGCAGAAGGTATGACCATGAGTGAGAGCAGAATGGATCCTGCAAACATACTGTATTTAATTAATTGACAACTCATTTGCTTAGCCACATTATGATTCTCAGTCAGTGATGTCAAAGACAATGCAGGTAAGTCTCTATTACTTCTGAGGAAGCTAAGAAAATTTTTTTTCTGGGAGATTAACAGAGCAATATCTAACAAACTACTAATTTCAGAGGTTTGAACTAACGGAAAATTCTTTTGAATATTGGAAGCTCTTTTCCATAACTCTTCAAGAAAACACATTTTGCCAATAAAAAGCCATTTGAAGTATTTTTCCAGCTAAATATTGTCTAGACACCATCAAAACAGTATATCAATTTCATCTCATGATTAAATCAATTAATTTATAAATACAACTCGTATCAAAAGGACCAGGAACTGACTGGACCTTTAAAACTGGGACTTTTAGACCCAAAACAAATTCTGGACAGAAACAATATTCTTCACAACAAGAAGGGTAAAGAGCTAACAGGTTATCCTTGACTGTGCAATAGCACCACTGCCTTGTGTTTTGAAGGGAAGGGGCCATGTGCCTTCAATCTGCCTTTCTCAGTAGCCCATTGTTGTGACAAGAGTAGGGATAAAGTTTCTCAAGAGGAAATAGGGAGCCTTAAAATAGTTTTCAAGCACTTGGATCAGTATTCTTGACTGAAAAAATATTGCAAGGATCTAACTCATTTCTACCCCATTGCCTGTCTCTCCCACTTTGCTTGGTTGGTACAAAGTGGAACACAAACAAGTCACACAGCTGTCACAATACTGCAACTTCACCTTCTATATCCTCCCTAAAAATTCTACTGCGTTTTGCTGTACTGATGAACAGTTTTACTGGGTTTTATCAATTCAGAGTTCTTGGACACAGAACATCTGGGACATTACTGCTGCATCCTACCTTCAGAAAAGGCCATTTCCTGGTGCTGCTGCAAGATGAGTATTTTAGGATGCAGCTGGTACATACAAAGGGACAGGCCATCCTCTGGAGGACTCCAGCTGCACCAGGAAAAACCCCACCTAATACAGTCTTTCTCCAAATAATCATCCTTATTTGCCATATCCCATACTTTCATTTCTATCCAAAATAACTTCTAAGGCTCTCAAAGTTGAATCTGCCCAATTTTGTCACCTGAGTGAAAAGCAGATTGATCGAGTGGACCGACAGACATGGGAGCTCTTGAACCTGGTGCAAAAGGTGTCTGATCATGGTGCTGGGCCTGATCTGCTCCACTGGACTCAGGTATTCTCACTTTGCTGCCAATATCTGATGTAGACCTGTGTGTTAAGAAAGAAAGAAAAATAAGAAAAAGAAAAAAATAAGAAAAGAAAAATTGTTGTCATTTTGAGCTACTGATGTGATTTGTAGCCACACACACGCCTATCAGCTCCAGCAGGACAAGCCAGTGAGGAGCAATCTGCCCAACTTTGCTCTGGCATGACAGAAGCTTGGAGAAAAACTGCACAACAGAAGTTTGGAGAAGTCTGGAGGAGTTTGCAAACAACTCTTTTAGCCTGGTTGCTCTTTTTACCAAAGCATCTTTAGGGGCTCTGCTCGCTGCTTCAAACAAATGCCTGTGAAACTCAACACTAAAACCAGAGCTTTACCATAATTAATTCACCAGAGCTTTACCATAATTAATTCACCAGAGCCTTACCATAATTAATTCACCACCACAGTCTACAGACAGTCACAACAGTGTACATGACATGGTTTCATACAGGAGGAGGCCACTGTGGTAAATAACATTACTGCACTTGGGAAGTGCTGAGGTCTTTGGAAATGTTGCAATTTCAGGAAAGCAGGAGAATGATGGTATGAATGGTCTGCCTCAATCCAGCACACCATTATGGGAACTGAAGCAAAGAATGCTTTAAAACAAACAAGAGCCTGCAGTTCCTAATTTTATTGACATAGACTGGCTAACAGAAAACTCATTGTTATTTTGTTTTGTGTTAAAATGAAACAAAACCAACATGTTTCTAATTCCAGGAATGTATATTTTTAAGTGCCCCTTCAGGGTTTGCCCCAGTTCTTATGACAGTGGGTTTTAGAGACCATGCCTAAAATAAAAAAACTGATAAATACCTCCTGAGAGAGGCAACAGCCACAGGACCAGTTCTGGGAGGGACAGGAGGGGGAGGAGAACCCATTACCATCTCAGGAAGCTGAGAAAATCTATAAGCCTGTAACAGAGAAAAAGAAATATTTTCTGAAACACCAGTAGATCTCAGTCAAATAGAAAAACAAAACAAAATCAGAAATTAAATACTTGCTCTGTGTGCCAGTCAACTGGAAGCTAGCTTTTTGTGGCATCAACAATAATTGCATTTATTTGGGAATTTACAGTGCTTTGGTGATTTTTGAATGTGGAAGAAAACCTGAAAATTAGCCCAGAGACAAGATTAAGTCTAATTAAAATAAAACATATTAAACACTGTCTCTGTGACATTTGTAACCCGCTGGCAAAGCAGATCTGTTGGGATTATGTGACACTCAACAACTGCTTTGGATCATGGGGAAAAGACCTGAGTATTTTCACTTTCTCAAGGAAAAAAGTATTTCAAAGATTCAGAAAGAACCCTCAGAGCAGTGTGTACTGCAGTGAAGCCGCATGTGAGCAACCCATATTTCAACCTCTTCCTTTCAGCCTTCAAGAGATGAAAAGAAAATTTTCCACCAAAACCCCCAAATTCTGTAGCTTTCCAAAACAGCAACAAGGGCCTCAAGCAGTTCTGAAAAGGCAGACAGATCCAGAGGAACACCAGGCCCACCCACAAAATCACAAAATTAAGCAGCTTGCCTGCAGTAATTCTGAATTTCATCACCAATACATGTGAAGGAGGAGGAACTATGTGCATGAAACTCAGGGCACCCAAGAAATGACATGAAGGACAAAATTTTCCTCCTAAATCCTTTGCACTGCTATAGATTAGAGGCCATAATTTTTCAAATACATTTAGAGGAATGATATCTCACTAGATGCTTCACTACATCATGGGTGAGTGTTTTGTTTTCCTATTGCTTTTTGTTTAATTATTTAGTTGTGATTTTCTTTTAGTTGTGGTTTGCATGACGATGATTCAAAGCAATGCATGGGAATAAAGATAAAATCAGAGGAATAACAAATAAAAAAAATGGGGAAGGCTGACCACTATTAAGACACTGGCATTTAAAAACAACAAAAGGATTCCAGTGGTGGGACTTTGGCCCTCTAAACAAGAGGTATCTGGTTTACCCAGAGAAGCTCCTCCACTAACAGCAGTGAAAGTCAAAAGCACATTAAAACACATGGGATGAGTCACACTCTGTCTCCTGCCCAGAGAAAGAGCCTACAGGATTTACATGATTATTTCAGACTTACCACCTACATTTAGATTGGAATTTGGCAATATAAATCCTACACTATATATCAGAAAACGCTGTCTTTCTGTAATCTTCTTGTAAAATTACACATTTAGACCGTATTCCAAATGCCTTCATTCTCAAATACCTGCAAAACTAGGTCAACAAAAAGGAAAGGTAACTTATCAAATTGATTTTCTCTGTCAGCATCTTTCTCTGTCCTCTCACTGCTACCCCTATTAAAGCAGGTTAGAAACCCTCAAAGACATGTCTTTGAAAATAATTTTTTCTTGCATGCCACCTACAAAGTCTCCTAATATTTACTTTCACCATGCTACCATGATATTTAAAGCATTTCTACATTTAAGTGGGAGAAAAAAAAAATCTAAAAAGACACTGCTACATTTCTTAGCCAGGGGTTAGAAACACTGATTTTTAATGAAAGAACAGTAAGGAAAAAACAAATGTTATTTGCATCAAAGAAAACCTCAATTCTATTATAGTGCTGGATGTGGAATGGTCTGCAGTGCCTCTTCTGCATCTCAAAGGCTGGCAGTGCCCTCACAGGCTGCCTGAACTCTCCCTTCTGGCTCCACAAGCCTTTCATCCCACACCTTGCTCTCAGCATGCATTTGTGCCAAGCATGAAATCCTTTTTATTCCCCCTGTTTTAAAGGAACAGCACATGGGATAATGTTTGGGAGTGGAAAGCAACTCCAGACACTGTTTAGCAGGGTAGGCAGAGACTCAGAGGTAGATTTGGGGTTTCTCTTGTGTGTTGTGCTTTGAAATAGGGACATCAAAGGAGGTATTAGGTATTTTAAGGGATCACAGTTCACAAATATGCTGTGACTTGCACTGGAAATTTTGGGGGAAAAAAAAGTAAAATAGAAAATCTAAGCCTTTCTTTTGCTGCTTACACGGGAGATGAGCAATTTTGAGTGAGTGGCAATATTTTGCTAATGGCTGGGCAGAGAGAATCCTGTTAAAGTGAAAAATCCTGTAAAAAGATCTGCTCCAACACGCTGAGGAAGTGTTTGTCCAGCAGGGACAGGAGTCAGCCCTCCTTGCCCTAAGCTGCCACTCACCAACCTGGTTGTGGGAGGGAACTCCAGTGAAATTTCTAGAGTTTCTCTGATGGGTTGGGGCATTAGTGTTTTCCTGCAGGAAACATACAAACGGGAAAGAAGTGTTCAGAAGCTAAATGAAGCCAAAGTTTTACCACAGATGCCTGTTAAAGATTTTTATGAGCCCTTAGGCTCTTGGCCAATGGGCCTGATTGTAGAATTAAAGTCACTTCACCACTGTGAAACGAGTCAGAGAGGAAAACAACAAACAGAAAACACAACCCAGCTGATTTCACAGATTTGCCTAATTTTACTCTTCAAATATTTATCTTTTTTAAATGATCTCTTGGTTTTTAGCAAAAGAAAAATCCAACCGGACAAAAACAAACAAACAAACCAAAAGACAAAAAAAAAGAACAAAAGACAAAAATCTTAAGGAAAACATTCTGCATGGGTTCCAATCTCTATTTTATGAAAAATGAGAAAGTCTGTAACACAAAGGCTATAACAATCAGGCAGAAGCAATCCCACTTGAGACCCAGGACAGACTGCACAGGTAGCAGAGAGCAGACCCCGTGCCACCCTTTCAGTAAGAAATGCCAGTGAAGGAGTCTGCTGTGGCTAGACTGACAATTTAAAAAGCAAACCAAGAAATAATTTTTAAAAGTAGGAAGTGCAGTTTAGCAGCCATTGGGCCAAGGGCAATAAATCCTCTGGAGGATAAAGTCCAGCCACCAGCAGAATGCACCATTGTCTCCTACAACCCACGAGAGCCTAAGGTACCACCTGTCAGGATGTAGAAAAAAAAAATCACAGACTGGTTTGGAAGGCACCTTAAAGATTATCTAGGCCCAAGCTCCTTGCAACAGACAGGGACTCCTTCCACTAGACCAGGTTGTTCAAAGCCCCATCCAGCCTGGCCATGGATGGGCCTTACACAACTTTTTGGGCAGCCTGCTCCAGTGCCTCACCATCCTCACAGTACAGAATTCCTTGCCCATATCTAATCTAACCCTGCCCTCTCTCAGTTCAAAGGCATTCCCACTTTACTTGCCCTTGTAAAAAGCCCCTCTCCAGTTCTCTTGCAGCTCCTTTAGGTACTGGAAGGTGCTCTAAAGTCTCCCTGGAGCTGTCTCTTCTCCAGGCTGAACAAACCCAAGCCTGTGTTCATAGGCCTGCACAAAATAACTATAGTCCAAAGCAGAAACTCTGCAGTTAGTTTTAAGGCTACATTTCCCTAGTTCAAATACTTAAATATTTTTACCACCTTCCACTTACAGATTTGTCCTGAGTGAAAGTATTCTATGTTGCCTTCTAATTACAGAAATATCCATCTCCTTACATCTCACCATAAGAATTAAAAGGCCAGTGTCCTTGCTAACTCATGGAATGATTTAACTTATTTGTTTATTAAATTGCAATCCAGGAATAATGCAAATTTATTGATTTGGCTTTGCATTTATAGCTGTTCCTGTTTCATACTAAGCAGCTGTTATTGGAAGTGGCTGAATTTTGGTAAAATACTCCCACTTTACCCCTGTTAAATGAAGGGGAGCTCTGAGGACAGGGATGCTTTACCAGTCACTCAGGCTGTAAGTGCTGGTCATCAGTGCCCATTTGTGCTGCTGGGTCTCACCCTGGGACACAGAGCTCTGTGACTCTCACTCCTCTTTCCAGAGCACTAAAGAGGAGAGATGGAAACTGGTCCAGCCTTGTGATGGGAGAGGGTTTTCTTCTCTGGTCTTAGCTCTCACTTGACTCAGCTGAGCACATTTCCAAAGCAAATTTCCAAACAAGATCAACTAAGGCACGGAGCTGGTGGTTGGGCTGGTGTCACACATTCAACCCTTTAACTCCATCCTCCAGTCACAGCACACCAGCTGGGTGCTAAGGACTCAGCCAAGTGTTACTCATCATGTTTTGGAAGCTCCAGAACAACAGGGAGAGTTTGCATTCCACTGGCTTTCCTCTGCCAGGAGAAGGCATGAGCCCTGTGTGGAGGAATCCTCTTTTCACAGGTCACCCAACAGGCAGGTTGGCAAACAGGCATTCCCTCACAAGAGCTACAGATCATTTCAGTATTAATGGCAGCATGTACAGAAAAACCCAACCAAACAAATAAAAAACACACAGAAGGCCTCAAAAGGGAGAAGAAAATGGAAAAGGAAAAAAAAAAAGTGCACACTCTGGAGAGATACACAAATGATTGATGGTGAGACTAGCCAAGAAGTTGATTACAAAAATATAAAGATCCACAATTTGGAGGACACCAGAAGCAACACAGAACTAAAGAGTGGCTCTGGACCCCTCTGCACTTGCTCCATCTAAGCAGACAAAATGCCCTTGAATTTTCAAAGATGAAATTTTCATTTTCATTTTCAAAATGCTCAGTGTTTTGAATTGTAACAGCATTCTTGATGTTGACTTCTAATTGCCACTAAGAAATGAATTTTGAGAAAGGGAAAATTGATTAATTCTTGGTTTACAGAGGTAACAAACATCCCAGTGCACAGGTACCTCTCATCCCCAAAGCTGGGGATATTTTCAATTCCAACCCTCCATGCCCATTAGAACAAACCAGGAAATGGGGTGGTTGAAACACAGTGCATACTCATGAAACTGATATACAGAAAACTATGAATTACCAGCCCTTATCCAACGCCCAGCAGTATGGGCCTATCCTCATCTGTGGCAATCAACTATCTGCAGGGAATTTAACTATTTAACTCTGTCTTCAGAATGCCAGAAAGATAAGCAAAAGGTCCCAAACATGCAGATGATTTAGGAGAGTAATAAGTCTTAGAAAGACAACAGTGAATCATTCACCATGAGAAGAGTGGCTATTACATTTTTTTTAAAACCACTCAGCATATATTATTTTTAATTTCATTTTAGAAGGATTCTGTGAAGTGTCAAGGTAAGTTGACTCCCTATTAGCTTAGCTGTCTCTTAGGCTTTTAATCGAATTCTAACCATAAAAAATGATCATATGCTGTACGAATTTCATCAGACCAATTTCAAAGTGCCAGAAATAACCTTAGCATGATTTAAATAGCACCAACCTGAACCTTTGCAGGCAATGCCACTGGCTTTCAGCTGTGTTCAGAATAGTTCAGAAGCAGCATCCCTTAATGTATTTTTTATTGTCAAGGAAGTCATGGTAAGGGTGATTTTGAACTGAGGACATTTTTCTGCATTATCCTCTTATTCTAGCCAGAGTTAGGAACTCAATTTGAAATATATTCTTAAAAAAATGTTCTGACCAAAAAAGGCCTTAAAATGAACAATTTATCACATTGGTATTGTTAGATGGGCTATTTCTTATCTGAAAGCAATCACCTCTGGTTTAGATTTGTATCTGACACAAAAGAAAATATATTGTTGAGCTTCACATTACCATATGTGGGAATTCAGGGGCAGTTTCTCGCATGAGGGTGTGCACAGTGCTAGTGTCACTGCTGTCTAGACCCCTACAAAATTCCATTAACAATTTCCACCCTTGGGTTTAAGTTCCTAATCTGTTGTATTACTTCTGCAAGGTGAGGACATGTTAGCTGCTGCTTGAGGCTAGAAAATGAAGGATAAAGTCAGTTATAAGGTCAACTAAGAGACCTGTGGAATTAAATCTTCTCTAGATTTCTTCTCTAGAGACCCAAGCCAATAGCTGTAAGTGCAAGATAACCAATTACAGCCCACATTTCATGTTGTTCTTCAGTGCTGAACCTCTCCAGTGATGCAGAAGAGTTGGTGTTCCCTACCCAGATGTCACCATAGTTAATCCATAAAACCACATTGCTTCCTAATATCCATTACCTCAGCAGAAGGAGATGTGCAAACAAGTTTGGTGTGAGTTCTACAGTACTTCACTCTAACAAACTAAAAATGGAGTCATATTTCTCTCTCTACAAGGCTTTTTAAGGATAAACTGTTTAATTAAGAAATGATATGTAAAATATTTTTACTTTTACCTTAATAACTAAGTACCTGTGGTTCATAATGTGGACTTTTTAATCTAATTACATAATACTACTTAAGCCCATGAACAAGAAGGTGAGAAAGAAGGACTAGCTTCTAAAGGTCTATCTAGTCTTAAGGACTAGTCTTAAAACATCTATCTTGTTTTAAATATATTACTACATTCTAAAACTCTCCGTTTTCTACAATGTGATATTACACACTTTTTTTCAAACAATACACTTATAATCTTAGCTCTATCATTTAATTTTGGAAGCTTTCTCTACAGCTTCAGGTCAAACACAGTGTTCTCTTGGGGATCAGTGCCTATCAGCACAGAAAGTCTAAAATTCTCAGCAGCCAGGGTTCCAAGAGTTTGGGGTCTGTTGAGCAGCCTATTTTAAATCTTCAGCCTATTCTGCAGCCTATTCTTTTAAATTTTAGTACAACTTAGGCAAGACAACCTTGCTGCTAAAATAGATACCGAGTCTTTCATGTACGTGTGTGGCTCATGGTGTATGCGTGTGGCCCAACTGCAAAGTCTAAGTTGGTGTCTAGGCAAGCACACATGTAGATGTATATATACACATGACCCTACACATACTTATTTTCCAGTTTTAAGCACCTAAATGAGACTACTTTAAAAAAAAAATGTGGCTCAGAAGAGAAGCACCCTTCTGACATTACAGTGTGGTGAAGAGAAGCTCCACTTACGGGCCTTGGCAAGCTGTACTGGTACATTTCCGGCCTGTAGGTGGGCACCCACTGCACGCCCGCCCGCGGCCGGCTCATGGTGCCGGGGGCACTGGTCACCACCTCGGAGTAGGGCAGGTGTGGGGCCGAGCCGTAGGCGTCCTGCCGGGGCTGGCCCCCGTGGCCAGCAGAGGCCAGGCTGAAGGCCTCCTCCAGCAGCATGTGCATCTGCTGCCGCACCTCGTCGATGGACGGCTGCGAGCTCAGCGTCGACGTCTCCGAGTGGCCCTTGGCCTGCCGGGCCCTGCCGTAATTCCGTGGCTCGTTGACACGGTCAATGTTGGTTTCTTCTATGATTTCAGGCTCAGTCTGGTGGGGGGGGGGAATAAAAGCGGATATCACAGGCTTTACATGTGCTTTGATAGCATTTACAAACAGCATTTGTGCCGCGTCGACATTCTCAAACACGGACGTAACGCACACAGACATCACACAGACGTAACACAGACATTATACAGACGTAACGCAACACAGACGTAACGCACCCAGACATAACACAGATGTAACGCACCCAGACGTAACGCACCCAGACGTAACGCACCCAGACGTAACGCACCCAGACGTAACGCACCAGACGTAATGCACCCAGACGTAACGCACCCAGATGTAACACAGACGTAACACAGACGTAACACACACAGACGTAACACAGACGTAACGCACACAGACGTAACACAGACATAACGCACGCAAACGTAACACACACAGATGTAACGCACAGACGTAACACAGACATAACGCACCCAGACGTGACACACCCAGACATAACCCAGACGTAACGCACACAGACGTAACACACCCAGATGTAACACAGACGTAACACAGACGTAACGCACGCAGACGTAACCCAGACGTAACGCACGCAGACGTAACACACCCAGACGTAACACACACAGACGTAACACAGACATAACGCAGACAGACGTAATGCAGACGTAACACAGACGTAACGCACCCAGACATAACACAGACATAACGCACCCAGACGTAACGCACCCAGACGTAACGCACCCAGACGTAACGCACCCAGACGTAACCCAGACGTAACCCAGACGTAACGCACCCAGACGTAACGCACCCAGACGTAACCCAGACGTAACGCACCCAGACGTAACGCACCCAGACGTAACCCAGACGTAACACAGACGTAACCCAGACGTAACGCACCCAGACATAACACACCCAGACGTAACCCAGACGTAACGCACCCAGACGTAACACAGACGTAACCCAGACGTAACGCACGCAGACGTAACCCAGACGTAACGCACCCAGACGTAACCCAGTCGTAACGCACCCAGACATAATGCACCCAGACGTAACGCACCCAGACGTAACGCACCCAGACGTAACGCACCCAGACGTAACGCACCCAGACGTAACGCACGCAGATGTAACGCACGCAGACGTAACGCACGCAGATGTAACCCAGACGTAACGCACCCAGACGTAACGCACCCAGACGTAACCCAGACGTAACGCACACAGACGTAATGCACCCAGACATAACACACCCAGATGTAACACAGACGTAACACAGACATAACACACCCAGATGTAACACAGACGTAACACAGACATAACACACCCAGATGTAACACAGACGTAACACAGACGTAACACACACAGACGTAACACAGACATAACGCACACAGACGTAATGCAGACGTAACACAGACGTAACGCACCCAGACGTAATGCAGACGTAACGCACACAATCAGGAATTGTGAAAATGTAGACACGTGGGAAACGGAAAAATAGAGACTTCCACAGACACGGGAGGGTTTGATGTGCAGCCTTGGGAGAAGCTTGGATTGATGTAAAAATAAAATACACAGACATTAAGAAGAAAAATTATAAACACATGTTTCTATAGTTGTAAGTAAGAATATGTCTTAAGTAAGTAAAAAATTGTATTAATAAGATGGTGAAGGGTTTATAATGTAGGGGTGTAATTGTATAGAGTAAGCTAGGAGTTTAGATGTTATAATAGAAGCATAAGTGTGTATGTGTAATAATAGCCCATTGGATAAAAGTATCTGCATTGCAGTAGAAGTAAAGGTAATAGGTTAGAAAAGCAAAATAAACCCTATGGCAACTGTCCATTGGATTAAAAAGTTATATATTGTCTTGCAACATGTGACTACTTTGTGCTATGGCCAACTGCTTGCTCTCATAAATCTCACAGCTTTTGATACTGATGTTTATCTGAGCAATAAATAATTTTTAGCCCAACTGTGGTCCCATCCCTTTAATTAAAGCAGCAATAATAATATAGACATAAAACAAATGTTGGAAAGAAATCATACAATGCAGGGGAGTATTAATAGCCCTTTATATTCTACATTCTTTGCTGGGAAAAGTAGCAGGGACACTCTGTAGCAGATTAAACTGTCAATGGCTCGCTTTAAAACAATTAGAATTAATGTTTGAATTCGTGTCTTAGTTGTGGTATCAATGGCAGTGCAACTGTGCCAGGAAGAGTACAGTTCCCTAAATAGCGCCATCACTGTGAAGGACCCACATTACAAGGGACAGATTATTACAGCTAGAGACACTGAAATTCCTTTGTTTAGGCTCTCACATTAAGATTTCTGAAGAACTAAAGTTTAGGAGTTTTTCTGAACTTCCACAGTGACACCACAAATTCAGCCCTGCCCTTGCAGAGAACACCGTGGCCCAGCCCCCAAACAGGAGTCACAGGTATTTATGCAAAGGTAACCTGGGAAGAGGGAATGAAGCACATTCTCCAACGAGCAGACAGTGCTTGGGCAGCTTAGCTTGAAGGGCTGCTCCTAGGGTGATTCCTTCCGTACAGATAAGTACAAACAGAAATCACCTCCCTGCTTTTTTTTTTTTGGCTGTAACTCTGTGACAGAAAACAATCATCACATTGCAAGTTGAAAGTGGAACACCATACTTCATCTGTATTTTGTAAGATCAATTTTACAGCCCAGAGTTTTAAAAACATGTTTTTAACCAGCAACTGATTCCTTATAATTCTTTAAATACCTTTAAAATGCATTGACTGTGAAGGATAACTGGGATGAGCAATAGGATCTGTGCCTCCTTCTATATATAGCATGTGCTTAGAAACTGTGCTAGTGTTTAAAATAGCCCTAAATAAAAGAATACAACAGGATGTTCTTGTTAAAAACTCCAGCACTATCCTGATCATTTCAGTGTTCTGCAGCTCCTAGTGTGGCATATTTTTCTCCTGTAATAGTGATTTTCTACACCTGAACAGATAAGTGACTGTGCCCCCAAGCTTTTGTAAGCTGTAGGACAATCATAAAATATATTTATTCCTATTCAGAATAGGTGTTCTTTTTCTGTTATCAGAAACTGGTGTTCTTTTTCTGTTATCAGCCTCTTATAAAAGAGTTACACTGGTAGTGAAAACTGATAATAAATGTAAGTAAAATACTAATTTGCTTTCTCTGCTTTAAGCATAGCTATATTTTTGAATGAATGTATGGCAGTAAAAGAGAAAGAGAAATTAGGATAAAAATTAAACATTTGCACATTAGAATTTAACCATAATTTACATAGTCATAGTTACACAGTATATTATCTAAATTCAAAGCCACAAACTCAAATTCAGGCCTCCCAAGTGGTACACACATCAGACTGGGGGAAGGGGAATGCAACTGCACCAAATTATCTTAAATGGAAAAAAAAATGGAATCGTAGGAAATATTCAACTAAAAACTCTTCCTTAATTTCATTCCTTCATTTTGATTCCATTGGTGTTTGTGTTGCTACAATAAATATAAATCAGACACATTTTAGAAAGCTGAGTATAAAATGCAACAGTAGTTTGTGTAAGTGCAGCCAAAGAGCCTCTGAAATCATAATATCCTGACTGGATGATTAACAACCATGGTTCTTCTATTTGCTCATGCCTGCAAAAATGTGAGTGGAATCCCACACAGACCTATTAGTACCCAATGCTGAAATAAATCAGATTTTTTTACTACAATTCACTGCTGAAGCCATTAGACCCCCACAGAATGTTTAAAATATATCACATGTATGTATCACAAGATTCATATTAGCAGCCAACATTAAGGCAGCTTTGAATCATCAATATAAAAGCTCACATGTAGATTTTGGAGAAAAATAATAATAATTTCTTTTCCTCATATTTTAAAATCTATTTCAATTCATCCTATCACTTTCTGAGTGTTAGTTGTTATTTTGTTTGTTATCCTTTCAACTGAAACACGTAGCTATCCTAAATAGAGGTCACCATTACCTAAAATCATACACAGTTACTGTATAACAGAAAGGACTAGAGGTACATGAAGAAAGCAAAGAAAACCCTGCAGTGAGAGACAGACTTTCTATACCTCTTGAATAATTCTGCTGCTGTAACATTATCAGTAAAATTCTTTATGTGGACATTAATCTATAAGCTTTGGGATGCATTGCATTAATTTAGCTATATCAACTAAATTATGCCCATGAATTCTTTTGTATACTGATCTCTTAGACATGAAAAATAAGGTTGTTTTCTTCCTTTGATAGCAAAAACAGCCTAAATATTTTCTGCTATGGTATAAATATCATTAGAGCAGTCTAGAGGTTCTAGAATATTTTGTTATGGCATTTACTCTACACAGAGTTGTTCATTAACTTGTTGAAAATAATAAACGTGTTAATAAAGTCTTCTGAGTCTAATTCCTAATTGAGGGTAATGATAGTAAAACCTGGTGGGATTCTTTAAAATGGAAAGCTAGATACTGTTCAGTAATAATTCATTTATAAAAGACACTATGAAGGCAAGTAATATACTGAGAACATCAAACAGTAGAACGTACACTCAAAATAATATTAAAAGCCAAATATTCCATATGGACAAATGTAAAATATTGTATCTTTATCCTCATATCTTCACCAGTTTTTAGCTCTGAGAAACAGAACCACGATTCAGAGAAATATCACAAAAATTAATTATAGAGAATGAAGTATTTTTAGAAAAGTATGAATGAAGTATTTTAGAAAACCATTTAGAAATTTGTTATTGAAAGGAAACCTTGTGATTGTGCACATGAATGCTGAATTCTTAAGCAGTTTTCTTAAAGAATCTGGGAGATCTCAATCTCTTTTCTTTATTGTTGTTGGGAAGAGAAACCTCAACACATAACCTGGGTGTAAAATTCCCTCCACAAACTTTTATGCTGTAAAAATGTCTCCCAACTTTTTTTAGGCAATACGAACTATTTGATTCGTAAATTGAATTATTTGGCACTGCTTATAAAATGCAGATTTCACTATTCTTTGGCAGCACCTGCTGCTAAATTACATGCTGGGAGGAAGAGTTTAGCATCACTCTGAGAATGCTGGAACATTTAATATGACAAATTGGATGTCAAGAATGGGTACCAGGTGTTGCTGTATGACACAGAAAGGGCACAGGAGTCAGCACTCACAGCAGCCCTTTCTCACCCATTTCCAGAGGTCAGATTTCCAGAGGTGTTTAGCTGGTGAGATCCATGAATTCCATGGATGCAGCCATCAGTGGGTATCCTGGGAGATGAAGCCTGTCAGACACAGCTCCAAGGAGCCTCAAACAGGAGAGGGGGACCAGCCCACGCTGCAGGCTCAGGCTTGGCAGCTAAATTTCAATATCCTGTCCCATTTCCCAGCAGCATTTTTGTGCTTTCAGATGGGAAATGCATTCAGAGCTGGAAGAGGTGCACTGCAGAGGATCTGCAGTGCATCGGGCAGAGGGATTTTATGTAACTTATCAGTGAAGCACTGTGCCAGGGACAGGTTGCCCAACTGCAGCACCAAAGGCAAGGCAAGAGCAATTTTTTCTGTGATGTGCACACATCTCACAGCTTACAATTACTCTGAGGACACTTCAGAATCTGCATAAGCTCATTAATCTACTTCCAAGGTTTTTAATAAATTTTCTTTAGAATATGGTTTATATATAGCATTCACAATATATTGAAATATATTTTTAAAATCTGCTGCCGTGCCTGCTCCCAGAATGTTTTCAACACTGATTTACAGGGAAATATCCCCTGTGGAAAACTAGCTTTTATTAGCATAGTATTGGCATCCTAATTCCTCAGAAAGAAGTGTACCAGTCAGCCCACTCACACAGCTCCACATGACTCATGCAGTCTGATGGGAAGTGTCCAAATGCAGGGAATCATTTCAGAAATCTGACAACTACAACCTGCCCTGAAGAATTCTGTAAAAGGTTTAAACTTTCCTGAACACATCCCCCCAACTTTGGTACTTTCTTTCTCCTTGCTAAAATCACATTCCTGGCAGAGAGAGGGTTGACAATGAAACACCCCCCCCACAAAAAATGTTTTTCAACTACAATGTTTAGGGGATGGGCAACCACAGGTGAACTTCCTTATTTTCCAAAATAGTTCAGACCCTCTCTAGGGACTGATCTTCAGGGCTGGCTGAGCAACAGTAGTTTGGACAGGTGACAGAGGATTGAAAAACTCAACATTTCCCCAGAGTGGGGGACATTTTTAATCCTCCTTCTGGGTTCACACAGCATCAACTTGCACCCAGTGTTTGTTCAGACTGCACAAGACAACTCCTCTGCCTTGTGCTGGCTGCATGAGCTCCTTGGACCACAAAGCAGCATCACCTCTGGCTGGGTTTGACATTTACCTACACAAAACTCTCCCAGTTCTGATGGGAGCAAGAGGACATTCCCTGTCCCCAGGGGATTTCCACAAAACACTGCCATTGGGACTTAGGTGAAAATCCCAAAAGATGGCTGTTCATTCTTCTGAATCAAGAGAGCAGCTCCAGGCTGTGCTTCAGAACAGAGGATTTAAATTGCAATGAGGAAAGCTCACTGTCAAGTAGCCACACACTTAGAAGAACTATATAAATTCAAGATTTAATACTTTGGCAAATAATGGGGTTTGAGCAAACGTTTTGTTTGCATTTCAGACTCTAAAATGATGTAGAGTGATAAAGTACACAAAAGAGTCTGAGCTTTTTTCGGGATGCTGAGTGCACATAAACTCCTGTAACACTAAATATCTCACGGCAATCTGTCTTGTGGTTTATCAGTTGTTGCCTGGAGCAAGTCAAGGCTTTGCTGAGCAGATTTCTCTGCCTATACCAAATAAACTTACATCATATCCACTGTTCCGGATGCCACGCCTCGGCCTTTCCCGAGTCACCAGCAGATCCATCTCAGTTTCCCCTGGGCTGGGACTGTTCAGGGACTGCCTGCTTCTGTACACCGAGTTCTTCAGGGGCTGCCTAGAAAACATGAAACGAGGAAATGGTAAAATGAAAAAGAAAAAAATAACGACAGACAGTAATTGTCAATACTCACCTTTTATTCTAAAGGTTAATTCTAATTATGACATTCATAAAAATGCCACTTTGTTACAGGATATTCTTTCTACATACATGAAGTGCTAGAAATCAGTAACCTTATTAAGAGATGATTAATTGCTTTTTACAGTTTAAGGAAAATAAAAGTTACATAAAAGACACGGACATTGTATGTGGGAGCTTGTCAGATGAAATATGTCCCAAGAAGATATCAGGACCCTTTTAACTTCAGCTGATATGATTCAAACTCATTAAATAAAAAACATATTAAAAAATAACAGGCTCTCCCACACACACAGATGGGGAGCAGAGAATTTGCTTGCTGATCCTGAGCACTGAAAGAGAAGCAAGAAAAAGCTCCACTGAAACAAACCCCAGCACAGGGAATGGGAAGAGACACAGCAGTGGGAGGAAACTGTTGCAAGATGCTGGTTTTAAATAGCCAGTTTGGTAACTGGCCACAGCTTTCTCAGAGAGCTGTCCCTCCTGGCATTCAGCTGCTTCTCTGGGACAAAGTGCTGCTCATCCCTGGGCACTGAGCTTCCACTGCTGGGCGCTGCAAGCCAAGGGGAAGCAAATGCAATAGAAAGGCAGAATAAAACTAAATATCCAAAATAGCTGGTAATGTCTCCAGCAAAACCATTTCTGCCCTTGTTTCTGGTTATACAAAAACAAATGCAGCATCCCTCTGTGAAATACAGAGCATATCTGTACATATCTGCAGGAAGGTTTGCCAAATGGTGGTACAGGAACATCAAGCTGCATCTTTTAAGAAGGCTGCTTCACCAACAGAAATTGTGAGCTGTTCTCATGCTGTGTCTGGCCATTACTCATTTTGTTGCACACTCCAGAGGAGCACTGGTCCTGAAGTAGATCAGTACCAGATGAAATAATGGCATTCCAGCTTCATTTATTAACACAGTAATTACACTGCTACAGCCTGATACAAAGTTATCTTTGTCTAGCCATGCTATTTTTTCTGCCTTGTGCAATTACTCCATTCAGAATATTAAAATTAGATCAGGTCATCTAACACATCTCTGTGCTGCTTATTTCACACAGAGGACCTGCCAATGCTCATAGTGAAGTAAGACAAGTTGCACTATTATGTCTGAAGTCACACTTTCAAGTCACTCCATGGTTTAACATCTCAAGAACCATCAATGAAATGAACAGACAAGACAGTCCAAATTAATTCACTGATAAATAATTCTTCAGTTATTCCAGATCTTGTTAACAGCATTTTTTGCCTTGACAGATTAGAGCAGCAGAAACTGGTTTGCAGAAGTACAGAAAGTAGGACATTTACATGATCAGACAGGATAAAAGGTAGGACAAAAAAACCCAATTTCACGCTTCTGATTAAATCAATTACTCAGACATGTACTTAGTTTTAAGACAACTTTCCAACACTTCTGTGTGACCTTTGATCACAAATCACCATGCTCGTGTTTCAAAGTCCCAGATGCACTGCCAAAGCAGAAGGCAAGCAGAGCTTTTGGAATAAGTTTCCCCTAGAAAAATAATATTGAGTAAATTCTTTCTTCCTATATAGTCTTTCTCTGACTATACCATTGATATTAACAGAAAACAGGATTATGCACAGGATAATCAGATCTGACAATCTCCATCTTCTTACATCAAAGGTCTCCAGAATTTCGTATGTTTTACAATAGGTCCATAAATACTTAGTTGAGGCAATTGCAATATATTTTCTAAGGGATACAATATATACAGCTCTGCAAAACATGCAGATTCTTGACCTGATTGCAAACTATTAAAGAAAATCCAAGAATAGTGCATTTCATCAGTAGGCTCTTAAAAATTACCTTGAGATTGCCAATTACCTCATTTAAGAGAGTTTTACTAATGAGAAAGGAGGTATGAACAGGAACAACTGGCATTCAAATGGGTTAGGAAGTGCCTTCTGGGAACACAGCTGGAATGTTTTAAAACATGAGGATTATGGTACTGATGACTGACAGGTACCTAGAACAAAAAGCTCTGTTCTGGAAAAATATCAAATGATTTAGCAGCAATACTTTGAAAATCACTTTTAAATACAATTTGAAATTAATTCAAAATGTAAATGTAACCTTAAGTAATCAATTGCATCCCTATTTTCTGATATGTTTGGAAGTGCTGTAACAATGTGACCTGAGTTAGGGGAATATATATAAAAGAGTAGAATAGACCTTTTCCCTAGAAACTTTGAAATCTTTGACTTAGTTTTTAGTGATATAATTTTAAAAATTGCAATTTTTTTCAAGTTTTAATCACTGTAACAATGATTCAAAACAGAAAAGGATAGAAATAATTTTTTCAATTACACGCTTACCCAGATTGCTTTTAAAGCAATTTTATCTCATTACAGAAATGCAATTGTATTGATTCAGTTATCAATAACCAAACCCCACACTACCTTGTGGTATTTTTCAAGGTTTTTCTCCAGCAGTGTAACATTTTAGCCATCTTATTTTTGTTAGAAAACTAAGGGCAATAATTTTCATACCGAATTCAGTTCCAGGTCTTAGTGTGGAAATGTTAGCACAGAATTCAGAACTGGTTTGTTTGTAAGCATCTGACTGTTTGTTTGTAAACATGTAAAGTTCATTAAGTGTTCTGTGTCTTCACAGAAAGTGCATCAGAAGCGATTCTCTCTCCTCATGTGGGGATACAGGTAATATATTTAACAAGTCTAGCAGCCAGTTTCATGGTGCAGCTGGAATCATTGGAATCATTCCTCCACAGGAGTTTACCTGCCTCCCAGCAGTTTCTGTCATTCCAGGGATCACTGGCTGAAATAGACTGTCACAAATTTACACAACACACAGGAAAGAATGTATGGGATCTTCCCACACACTGGCACGTGAGCAAACATCAGTGTATTTAACAAAAAGCACATGGCTGTGTTAGAGCTTCACTTTAAAGTTTTAAACACTTCCTGTGAGCCACATAATGAGCATCCAAATTAATGCCTCAATCAGCCACACCTATGTGTTGAGGGAACTTTCCAGCTCCCTGGACTAAATGCATTCCTCAGCACAGGTTCCCAGTGCTCTGTCTGTACCTCCTGGACAAAGAGTGTGCAGAGCAGGGCTCCCCTGTAAGGACAGGCTCCATTTTTTACCCTCTCAGTGCACAATAAATTGGAAAAGCGGACAAGGAAATGGTGCCCCAGGACATCCAACATAACATAGAGCTGAGTCAGCCTTTTCTCCTCAGTGACCTCTGCAGTCCTGGCAAACAGCTCTTCCAGGGCAGTATCCCTCAGCCACTGAACTCTAGACCTACAGAAACACATCTGATCTCAGCTCTTGCCCATAATCTGAGCCAACAGTGCTTTTGTAATTCCCATTAGAGTATTTTTCATGCCTGTGCCCCGAGGGTAATTGCTGCAGCTGCACTGTGTGCAATGCCTGTGTCACCAGTGATGCTTTGATTGCAGTCCATTCATGCTCATGGGAAAATTCTGGTCTGAGCTTTCCAGGAGATGGGATGCAAGATTGCACCTCCAGGCGTGAGGGCCATTTCCAGGGGAAAGGTGCTTCAGTATCCCTTTTTCTCTCATGGATCAACTGATGTTAGTCGCCACTTACAATAAGAAGCAGAGCCCTCCTGTTCAAGGTGTAATGGCAAACACACTCTCTTACCATCCCTCATGCCTCCAGAACTTCCAAGGAAGAGGAATCTGCACACTGTGCCGTTCCTGGGGTAGGACTGGTGTGATCTCCTCGTTCCAACATGCCAGTTTGTGTTTCAAAGAGCACCAGCAACAGAGCACCCACCCACAGCTCAGGCACAATCAGCACCTGCACTCCCCCCTCATTTCTAAAATGGGGTTTGAATGCTACTGCTATGCCATCCTCAGGAGACAGTGAAGTGTTAATCAAACATTGGCAATGTTATACAACATGCCAGCTTCACGTGACAGATGAGCAAATTATGAATTTCTCTGTTAAAGGCACAGGAAGATCACCAATAACAGGCACACACAACATCTTACTGATACTATCACTGCAGGACTTACAGGGACAATGCACTGGTTCTGCTATCTCGTGCCCTCTGCAATAGTTATATTCACATTAAAATAGTGACAAAATAGTAACACCACTGTATTTTGAAAAAGAACCAGTTCAGATGCTAACTTCCTGCCTAAAGTCTGCTCTGAGTATCACCAATAACATTGCTACCACTTTTTCTGTTTACCTTCGAGAATGACTCACAAGAACTTACAACAGTCCCTTCCCTTATTTTTTCTCTTTCCATTTGTTTGTTTTTATCCACACTGCAGTTTTACCAGACAACATGTTTTCCATGGGCTGTATGAATTTTCTTCATAAAGCAGAAGGGGCCAGTGACCAGATACAACAAACACCTGGCTCATTAAAATGGCCCCCGTGACTCCCAGGACATCAAGTCTCCTCCCAGATGAAGAACTGCAAATAAAAAGTCTCACCTGTTCTTAGGCTCAGCAAATGGAGATGAGACATCTGCATCTGGATCCAAAATGTGGTCAAGTTCTTTCTGGTTTTTCTCATACATCCTTTTTCTGTCTGTCAGTGCCTTGCTGTTATCAACCTGTGGGAAATCATAGTACCCTTTCCTCTTGGCTTTCAGGCGCAGCTTGTTGCGGTAGTGCTCTATATCAGACTTCTGCTTCAAAGCCTTGTTCACCTAAAAGGCAAGAAGATGTTTCAGGGCTGGTGGTGGGCTGGCTACCTCCAAAGGATCTCGTCAGCGCGTGTTTGATGCGCCGCGTGTGTCATCCCTCTGTAGCACACTGTGCCATCTGCAAGCAGCGAGGAACTGCAAGTGAACAGAGTCGCTGCATTTTTATGGCTTGGCAGATGGTTAAATAATTTTAGCCTAAAAAAACTGTGTACCATTACAACAGTGACTCAGAGACACCCACGGAGGAAAAACACGAGTGGTGTCGGCCAACCGCCGTGACCCAGCGCTGCGCGTGCTTCGGGGCACAGCTCACCCGTGAAAACTCTGCTGGGGTACAGAGACATCCCCCCTGACTGCACAAAACCTGAAATAAGTCACTGCTGATGGCTGGGGAAGAACTCCAGTGAAATGCCATCAAATGTCTATTTTGTTTGTATGCTTTCTGATGGGCTCCTGTGTGGTGGTGTTCGCAAGGGTCTTAGGATGAGGGAAGAGATGAGAATGTTGACTCCATGTTTCAGAAGGCTTGATTTATTATTTTATGATACATATTATATTAAAACTATACTAAAAGAATAGAAGAAAGGATTTTATTAGAAGGCTAGCCAAGAATAGAAAAGGAATGATAACAAAGGCTTGTGACTGACTGAGACAGTCCGGACAGCTGGACTGTGATTGGCCATTAATTAGAAACAACTAACATAAACCAATCACAGCTCCACCTGCTATATTCCACAGCAGCAGATAATTATTGTTTACTTTTTATTCTTGAGGCTTCTCAGCTTCTCAAGAGAAAAAATCTTAAAGAAAAGATTTTTCATAAAACATGTCTCTGACACTCCTGTCAGAGAGGAACCTTTAAAAAAGGGGTGTTTGGTCCCTCCTGGTACAGCTTAGTCCCATGGTTTTTCTTAAGTATTTAAAAAAAACTTCCCTCCCGCTTCAAACTGCAAGTTGCTTGGAAATCAGGGATTTACTTCAACTTCCAGACTCAAATTCCACAGTCTCCTCAAACTACAGGAAGTGTGTGTGTAAGGGTGCACACAGCACCAGCAGTGTCATCCTGCTGCCTTACAGAAAAGAGATGCTGAATGCTAAATAAGCCTTTCTCCAAGTTTGGAAGCTACATGGCACATCAGGACTTAAAATGCAAGTATGAAATGGAGCACAACAGGCTGCAATAATCCAGGCCCACATGGGACCTTTGTCTTTTACAGTGTCCCTGGCAGCAGCCCTCCCTGCTGCTTTTAAACTGTTTTTAGCTGTTTAAATGACTGTTGCAATGCAAGTTTGCAAACAAGGCACTTCTGTGGCTTGTTCCCATCATGTTCAACAACTTCATAAAAGCCTCAGTCCTTTGTAAATGGACTGGTCTTGATTAAATCTACATCAAAACATGAGTATAAGTATTGCAGTCAAAGCATGCTTTTTGGCCAGCATCTGGAGCAGACATTTGTGCCATGCCATTTTTTTCCTTCAAAACAGCTGCACCCTCTGTGCACAGGCTGGAATGCAGAGCAAGGCCATGGTCCCACTGCCCCCCTTCTCACTCTGATTGAGATATAGTGCTCAGTGCAGAAAGATCAGCCTGGCACCCAGATGATCTATGCATATTTTCACACCCAGCTACAGAATTCACATAGGAAAAGATGTTATTCTGCTGCCTTCATTACTCATTTTTTTAAATAGGAGAGAGGGACACTGGGAGGGTAGGAATATAGAAAATCACCTCTTCCAAGGTCACAGGTGCATTGTGAAAAAGCAGATCTTAAATTCTCAGGTCTGTGAATGGAACTTTATGTAGCGCAAAGGTGAGCAGCTCCTAGCAGCCCTCAACTCTAACAGGCTTAAGATCCTTCCACTTGTGGCTGTAGCCAAGAAAACACCTGGAGACACTTCTCAGGCAGTCCTTACCTCCCCATTGGTGATGGCAGACTCCTGGCTCCTCTCTGAAGCAGCATGGACAGCAGGGAGAGCCACGGGTTTGATGGCGATGAGCTGCACCGAGCCCGAGGAGGTGTCAAAGGGGTCCACAGCAGATTTGGCCACGTTATCAAAGAGAATCCCTCCTTCCTCTTCATCACTCACGGCCACTAGAGCACATCAAACTCACTCAGCACAAAGACACAGACATTTCTGCTGCCTGCTCAATGGGAAATTCAGCAAGCACACGCTTTGGATTAATGATGTGCTCAGTGCACTCGAGGTGGAAAACACCTCGGGGAAAAACATCCCATTAGAGCACAGGAAACATTATGGATTCAAAGGATTGTCTGTCCCTTCCCCAAAGGTTCCAATCCGTGCTAATAAGATGGGAAAAAGGAGAAGAAGGACACAGGAAATGGTATGAAAATGACAGTGAAAGTTAAGGTAGATATTTTTCTAGGTTTCACATGGAAACACACACACAGGTGCCCACGTGCCAAGGCATCAGTAGCTACACCTGATCAAACCCAAGAGTGCAGCTATTTTTCTGTCTTATGCTGCAAGAGCAAAGGCATACTCAAAATGTGCTAAAATAAATAGGTTTCTTTTTCAAAACGTATTAATGCCAAAACCACCTTTTATTAAAATAAAAGCATTTCTGCTGTGTGTTAAAAATCCTTAAGAAACTGATGGTATCTAATCTTACGTTAATTTTTTGCTTTGCAAGCAGTACCTCAGGTCTCTGTGAAGTTAAACTGTTACCATTTCTTAAGAACCAGAAAAAGGTTTCTGTAAATCTTTAAAATTAAATGGCATGGTAAAGCATCTTTAGTTTTACATATCTATATATAAATAAATAAATCTCCCACAGGCAATTAGGCCCTTTCTCCTCCAAATTTTCTTTGCAAACCTGCATCACTTTGTCAGCTGTTGAATCTGAAAAATCTCACCCACATTTTGAAATAAAAGAATGACAGTAAAGCATAAGCACAAATTCTACAAAGAGATCCTTGCAAACATTTTTGAATAATTATGCTATTAGAGGGAAGAATGCTTGCTCCATCTCCTAGCTGACAGGAGCAGAGATCCTCTGCTAAAGAACAAAGTGGTCTGCTCTAAATTTATTTCCTCTGAAAATAAACTCTAGTTTAATATTTAATCACTGCACGAATTACAATGGACTTGTATAAACTCAGCAGTTTAGACAGCCAATGATTTTGGTAAGAAAATATTTGACAGCAGTTAACATAAAACATGAACCCACTGAGCAAGCTCATTATCTCTGTCTGTGCTACGCGTGACTGCAGTTGACACCACTTGAGCTTTTGAGCAATGGATGGGTTAAATCACTGTGTCATTAAATACTGTCCCTGCAGCTCCACAGAAGTGTCCAAACATTGAGGCTTTAGTGGGTCTTGAGTGCCCCTGTCCCTCCTGGGGTTGCTCAAACCCTCCAGATGTGTGTGCCCTGTCCCTCCTGGGGTTGCTCAAACCCACCCAGATGTGTGTGCCCTGTCCTTCCTGGGGTTGCTCAAACACACCCAGATGTGTGTGCCCCATCCTTCCTGGGGTTGCTCAAACACACCCAGATGTGTGTGCCCTGTCCCTCCTGGGGTTGCTCAAACCCTCCAGATGTGTGTGCCCTGTCCCTCCTGGGGTTGCTCAAACACACCCAGATGTGTGTGCCCTGTCCCTCCTGGGGTTGCTCAAACACACCCAGATGTGTGTGCCCTGTTCCTCCTGGGGCTGCCCAAACCCTCCAGATGTGTGTGCCCTGTCCCTCCTGGGGCTGCTCAAACACACCCAGATGTGTGTGCCCTGTCCCTCCTGGGGTTGCTCAAACACACCCAGATGTGTGTGCCCTGTTCCTCCTGGGGCTGCCCAAACCCTCCAGATGTGTGTGCCCTGTCCCTCCTGGGGCTGCTCAAACACACCCAGATGTGTGTGCCCTGTCCCTCCTGGGGTTGCTCAAACCCTCCAGATGTGTGTGCCCTGTCCCTCCTGGGGTTGCTCAAACACACCCAGATGTGTGTGCCCTGTCCCTCCTGGGGTTGCTCAAACCCTCCAGATGTGTGTCCCCTGTCCTTCCTGGGGTTGCTCAAACACACCCAGATGTGTGTCCCCTGTCCTTCCTGGGGTTGCTCAAACCCTCCAGATGTGTGTTCTGTCCCTCCTGGGGTTGCTCAAACACACCCAGATGTGTGTGCCCTGTCCCTCCTGGGGCTGCTCAAACACCCCAGATGTGTGTGCTCAGTGGAATGAGCAGCTCACAAGCCCAGCTCAGTGACAGTGACCCAGACTGCCAGGGACCACCAGGACACCACAGCAGCAGGAGCAGGGAATGAGGGGATCCTTTCCTGGCACTGACCACACGTTGCACATTACAGTGAGTATAAAAGGTGAAGCGTGGATGCTCTTCCCTGGGGGCATTTTGAAACCCCATAGCCACAGAGAGCTCAGCTACCTGCAGATGCATGGGGTGTCCCCTCAGACCTTGTTTCAGGAGCAGAAACCAAGAGTTTTTCTTAATGAAAGAGAATTCCTCCAGGACTCATTAAAGGAAAGGAAAATTAAGGGTGAAAAGAATCCGAAATCACAGATGACAGCTAATTCTGATGGGGAGCACTCTCAGTATCAGCTCTCTCAAAGGTGAGCACAACTCCTGCACCTACTGCAGTGCTACCAGCATGGAAATGAGAGCCAAATGGGGCTAGAAACTGGAATTTTATTCCACCCTACCTTAGCATTTGTTCGTTTATAGTATAAAAATAGGTTCTTTCCCCCCCTGCCCCCTTTTCACTGGTAGGTGATGAAGAGAGCCTGTGATGTGCAGCCACTGGCACACTGCTATAACAGGGCAGGGAACTGTAGCAAGCACTGGGAAATTCATCCTTTGCTCCTAATCCATCTCCTCCCAAGAGAATTTACAGCAACCATTTATGACATGACTGGACCATAACAACCTCCAAATTTTGAAAAACAAACCAAGGGAAGTCCAGAGAAATGTTGGAGAATTTCTGGAGTGTTTGTTTTTGCTGTGTATCCCTGCCCTGGGCCAGTCCATCCATGGGTGAGCACGGGAAACTTCAGGAAACTGCCCACACATTTTTTATAGTCACTCACAATAATCACCCTTGCTTGTTATAGCTGGCAACATGGTTTAAAAGTGATGTTTTAAATTTCTGTTTCCAAACAGATGCATTCCAGCACTATTGTGGTGTTCTACTCCTGCCTGCACTGTGGGAGCATAGAGACTCAGAATCCCAGTGGCAGGAAAGGGCAAACCCCAATTTAATCACTATCTAACAGCACTTTCCCACCTCTGAAATACCTCGTGCCAAATATCTCATGCCACATGATCCACTGAGATGGAATTACTCCTCCTAATCTTTCTGTGGCTGCAGCACATGATGAAGATCTACCCAGAGCAATCATTGATGCAGGTCAGGTGCCAGGTGCAGTGAAGAGCAGGGTGGCACTGGGTCCCTGAGTGTGGGGTTGTGAGGTCCCCAGGACAAGGTGAGAGATGAGAATCTCACTCCATGCTCTTAGAAGGCTGACTTATTATTTTATGATATTATATTAAAAGAAATTATAGACTAAAACTATACCAAAGAAAGAGAAAGGATATATCAGAAGGCTTAGCAAGAATGATAATGAAAGCTCGTGTCTGACTCCTCAGAGTCCAACACAGCTGGCTGTGATTGGTCATCAATTAAAAACAATTCACATGTTTGGATAAACAATCTCCAGACCACATTCCAGGGGAGCAAAACATGGAGAAGCTGAGGCTTCTCATCCTCCCAGGAGAAGAAATCCTGGCAAAGAGATTTTTCAGAAAATATCACGGTGACACCTGAGGAGCAGCAGCATCCCTGAAGCTCTGTCTCCCCACCTCTGCAGCCATCAGAACACGAGGTCTGCCCCAGGGATGCTGTTCTCCAATTTCCAGGCAGCTCTGAGCTATTCCAGACAGCAATGCCAGCAGGTGGTGCTGCCCACTCGTGACCAGCTGGTCCCATGGAAAAGGGGCTCTGGGACTGCAGCTCTGAGCAGTTAAAAAAACAATTAGGCAGGTGAAGTATTCTGGTTTTATCTAGTTAATAATTTAGAGTTTAAAAAAAAAAAGTTATGCTTTTGTCAGCCAAAGATTTCAATGAGGCCATGGAAGTTTCCTAGTCTCCTCTCTCTTTCCCTCTACCTTGTCTTTCCTCCCCTCTCCCTCATCAAAATATGCCAGAATGAAGAAAAAAAAGGATTGAAATACTTGCACTTAAAAAAAAAAAAAAATTAAGGACATTTCAATTGCCTGTGAATCAGGTAACCTTCCAGCCAAACACCTGAAACAAAGATTTGTGCTGTCCTGCTTAGAAAGATTCTGGAAGCCCTCAGAAAAAGAATGACATCAATAGAGAAAAACACATAAAGCCATAGCTTGGGAAACACCTGCAAGAAGGTGGACAGGCTCTGCCTTTTCTTACATCACTCAATGAAGTATTTTTGAAGATTTATTTTAGATTAAAGGAAGGCAAACATTGTAACCATACCTACAGAATATACCTGCAGTTTGACAAAGAGCAAGCAGTGTCACCTATCTAAAAAAGCTCCTTAGGAAAAAGCCCAGGTATCAGTATTTCAAACAGAAATCCTGACTCCTGAATATGATTTAATAATGGGGAACTAATTTTCATTTTAGAGAAAATCTCTATATGAAGAAAAAAATAGACTTTTTTCTATATCATCCAAGTTATTCCGTTGGTCAGATAACTATCTCCAGAAAGATACAAAAAGAAGCTTTAAGCAATAAAAAAAAATAAATCTGTTTTTGAAGGAGTTTATAGGCCTATAAGTAAAATACAACTTTCCCAATATTAGCATCTGAACTTATCTGGACAGAAATACCTGTCTGTAAGATATTGCAGTGTAACAGAAAACACATTTGTGTACACACACACACCTTCCACAATTACACCCGGCTCTGAGACACTGCAATGCTAAACCTCCCACAAACAGCACAAATATTGTATTTTCAGAAGCAGACAGCTTACAGAGTAATGAAAGCAGCTCATGATTCCTCATGGACAGTATTTCCTTGGGTGTAAATTCTGCTAAATGCTTGGTGATGTGCCTGAAGTGTTGCAGTCCTGGCTTTGCCTGGGATCCTGAAGCAGGAGCCACCTGAGCAGGTCATTGGAGATCTCCAAAGTGATATTTGCAGGTTTCCAATGAAACAGGATATACAGGGTGAGTATTTGTCCCTTAGTTCCTTATTTGGATCCCTTTTTGTGAAGGTTTCCTGTCCTTATAAGCAGGAGCAAGGATCTCTCTGTCTCTGGTTATTTTTCCTTCTCCAACCACATCTTCCTCATCTTTCTAAACATCGAAGTCTTTCAAAAAAAAACCATAAATTTCATAATGCTTCCAGTGAATCCACCAGCCCCTTTTCTTGGCTGACACTTCTGTAATAAGTAGGTACGTTCACTAATTAAAAGAAAATTATTTCACTGACAAGGATGATGAACACACAAAGACAGGCAAGACATGAGAGCCCACAACAGAAGCTTCTTCAAGGAAATGGTGCCCCAGGAGTTTTAAAAACCTTTGCAAAAATAGCTTTCTGTTTGCACAATAAAGCTGTACATTTGTCTTCTTCAGTGCTGACATATAAGTGAAAAATCCCAGCCATCCAGACTGCCACTGGGTCTGATGGCATGAACATCTACATGCTCTTTACACTGCTGCTTGGATGAAAACTCCTGTCAGACTCCATTAGTGGCAGAGCCAAAGTCATCCAGAGGGGAAGGCAAACGTGAATGAAGAAATATTTAACTGTGTGAGCACCTACAGATCCCAGATCCCTCAGAGATCTGCTGCAACAGGCACCTTAGCAACACAGCATGCAGTATTTTCTAGCCATGAAAACAGCAACCAAAAAGGGTCAAAAAAAAAAAAAGAAATTACATTGAGTAAGTCTGAAGGAAAAAAAAAGGGTGAGCAGTCACCAGCAGGATGCTAGCAGGGTCACAGTGCTCTCACTATTTAAAGCAAATAAACAACAAAAACAAGGGCAGTGGAAGAAATGGAAACAGTAAGGGGAAGAATTAGTCCATGTCACACTAGCTGAAATTTTGGGAGGAAAGGGAATCAATGTGTAAATCTTCTGGGAGGTTCAATAGCAACTGGTGCCAGCGCACAGGATTTCAGCTGAACAGGTGGATTTTGTTTCTTCTTTGGGATGTTTACCCCCCTCTGGTTAAATGAAGTAAATTACTCCAAAAAAGCCTAGGAGTTTGCTGTGAGGAGGTGAAGAGTCAGATGAAATCCCCAATTAACATCCATCTGGGGGCAAATGAAAATAATGCTTCAGGATGAGGGAATGGAGGATGAAAAGAGTAGGCTGCTTTCTCCACACCACAAATTCTTTCCAGCACTCTGATTTCTCAGCCTTTCAAAGACACAGGCATCATGAAAAGGAATCATCTCACTCCAAATCTGCACAGCTGCTCCAACGCAGGGCTCCTTTCTGTCTGGATCTTACCTCCAGAGATCTGTCCCAGTTGGCCATGACCCTCTGGAAGCAGCCCTTTCCATTCTGATTTTACTTCACTCAGCAAAAAAAGGCAGAAGATGGGTGCTGGATGTTTGTTAGGATCCACCAGCTCCCCCAGCTAACTCTGTGTCCAAGCTGCCACCAGACAACGTTGCTGTTGCCATATTTCCCTTTATTTTGAACCACCATAGACAACTGCTCAGAAATTCAGAAAAACAGGCTCTGATGCTGAGCTGCCACATGAAAGAGTGAAAACTAGTGGCCCACGCTTCTGTAGAATAAAGGAGGCAATGTATCATAGCTTGGCTGAGTTACATCCAAAAATCCCTTTGATTTTAGCTAAACCAATAACACAGACAATTTTTTTCCCCTGCTGTTTTGCTCCTGTAGACAGCTCTAGCCTTGACAAAAGAAATTATAGTCTTAGAGATTGGTATTTTAAAAAGGAGTTAGGCCCTTGACTGAATGACTTCTGAAATGTTCTGTTTTCAAAGACATTGTCCAAATGATTGGAAAAATGAGAAATTGGTCCAGCTGGGGAAGATTTCTTACACAAAGAAGTTTGACTCTTGGGGAATGCTGCTTGTACATCTCCACCTGTGGTGGTGAGGTTTAAGTATAAACCTGAGCTCAACTACACAAGTTCTTAACTTCACAAGTTCCCCAAAAGTTGGGGAGTCATATGCTTCATTAAGAATTGACAGCAAATCAAAACTTTTGGTTTTCTCTAAAAAAAGAAACAAACACTCACACTCTTCCAAAGGTGTTAATGGGAAGGTTGCAAGATCAAGCACTTGAAAAACAACCTACATCAATTTCATTGGCTTCATTTAGTGAGGAGCTGCTGAAAGGAAAGGTTGCACTGTGGGCTGCTTTAGCTCTCTAGGTCTGAGTGGGTTCAGCCATTTGCTTTTCCCTGAATGATGTTTGGCCTGATAAATGATGGGCAGAACTGCTAATATCCTGTTCTTCTCCTCCACATTCTCTAACAAACCCATCTCAGAAACTGCCAGTACCTCTGTTGGCTGATTCATCTGTATTACAGTCCTCTAACATACATAACTAGGCACTTTTTAAAAATGTTTGGGGGTTTTTAAAGTATACTTAAAGTAAATGAATGTAGAACTCATTAACTTTTAGAAAGAAAACTTCCTATTAATATAATAATAAGTGTTATTCACAAAAAAAACCCATGCCATTATCTTACAAAATCTTATCACTGTTTGATTCATGTAGTTATTTTGTGTTTTCTGTAGAAATAATGCTCAGCTGAAGAGTTCTCCTGATCCTCCAAAGCATCAAGTCCTGAAGCAAAGCCTGTCAGTCCGTGCTGGTTTCACATTGTTCACTCACAGCCCTGACACACTCCATGTGGAGTCAATTTTGATACAAGCCATATAGAATTTAAATACTGAGGTAGCATCCAGTGCTGTCATTCCTCCCTGCAACTAAATGTCAGCAAGAAATAGAATCTAAAATTGGTCTGTAACTATGGCAACTAATGAGCCATTCTGACTTGGAGTCCCCAAATCCAACATGTGACCATCAAGGGATTCATTCCAGTTTGAAGATGCTGCTTCTCAGAGAAGAAAATCTGCTGCTGCTTGTGCCAACATTTGTGTGAGAGCCATCAGCCAGGCTGGAGAGCTGGAGCAGGCTCAGGCAAACAACTGGGAGAAAAGCAGCTTCCTTCTGAAACTGGAAGGGAGAACAGACGCCACCTTCTGTGGATGCTAAACACTCTGGGTCGAGGTAAAACCCCTCAGAAAGCATAAACTGTCTGAGCTGACAATGATGTTCATAATCACAGCACAGGGGAACCAAGGGCAGGCTCTGTGATGAGAGCTAATGGGTGCCTTGAGGCTTTGGATTTTAATTTCAATTTCAATAGGCATTTGGGATCACACGGCTCCAAACTGAACTCCATTAATTCTGACAAAGTGGAGGTCAACTCATCTGCCATGACCACGTCCTCCTTCTCAGAAGCTGTTCTGAAAGAGTTGTTTAAGGAAACTCTCCTAAACATACATTAAAAGATATGCCTATAGCTAAAAGTTCTCCTCTCTTTACCAGGGAGCAAGGTATTTATTCCATTTTATATCTCTGCCAGATGACCCTTTTTAGTGCCATGGCAGTCGAGTGAAGAGAGTTCTACCAGATGGAGCTGAAGTCTCTATCAGGAGGGCAGATAAGGTGTCTCATGCACAGGTTTTTACTAAATTTTTTCTCCTAAGTTTTTTCTCCTAAATTTTAATGAAATTAAGATTTAAAATGAAGGGTCACTATTTCCTTCCATTACATTGAGAGGTTTATTTAGGTGGCATGTGTATGTTCTAGAAATGCACTACGGCCCAGATCAGAAGAAAGGATGTTAGGTGCTAGTCAATTCTTAAAAACAAACAAACAAAACTGAGTTCTTACCAATTTTCTTTGAAGATGTAAAACCTAACAAAACACAAAATACCTTCACTAAGCACTTAGCATTGGTTTGAATATTGGCTTTCCTGGGTGGGTGAGAAAAAAGACATCATAAATTACAGCTTTTAACTGTGGGAAACGCAAATGTTGTTGTCTTGTAAAATGAGCTACATTTCATACAGTGACAAAATAATTAACCCCTTTGAAACTTAGAACCTGTTAGCCAGTTTTCTATTCATAAGGAAAACATAGCTATGGGAACAAAGCTATAACTCAGGAAAAATAAGCAAAGAGAAGAAAAGCAAGGAAGAAACAGGACTGGGTACTTCCCTCATCCATCATGGATCATCACTGATCCATCTCAAGGCACAAGGTCGCCACCACCAACTAAGGTCGTGTAAGAAATATCCAGTGTGACATCCCAGGTGCATTCAGGAAAAGCTGACAGGAAATGTTAATGACAAACAGGTGTGCCAAGGATGTGAGGAAAGACAAAGCACCGGATGTTTCACACTTTCTCAAATTAATTTTTATCTAATTAATTCATCTTCATCAGATCTGGGCCAGCTGAGCAGCAACAGCAGAGAAAATTAATAACTTAGGGAACTACAAAACAAAAAAAAGCTGTAAATCCTACTAGGAAGCATCATGTCTTCATTAGCTTACTGGTATTCCAAGAAAAAAAAAAGGGGGGGGGGAGGGTAACAAAAAAGCAAGAAAACTTTCAAAGAGCAAGCACCACGATGTTTCATGGGATCTGGAGAAACAGTGAAAGCAGTAAAGGGAAAGGAGAAAACCCAACAAATGAGCCACACACAGAATGCCCAGGGACTGCTGAGGGTACAAGAAATTGTTTTCAGCAGGTGCCTGCGTGGGTGTGGCGGAGGGGGTGAGCACAACGAACCCTTCTCACCGTTCCTTTTCCTCCCCTCGTCTTTTGCCGCTTTCTGCGGTGCCATCACTTTCTGCAGGGAGCTCCGGCCGGAGCTGGGCTTTCCCGACCCATTGCTGAGGATGGAGCCGTTCTGGCTCGGGGAGCGGCTGCAAGTAACCATAGCAACAAGGCAGGACGTGAGTTCTCCCTCCTCAACCTCGTTTCAAGGTTATTTCATTCGCGCGGTTTGCATCACTGAGTTTTCAGCTCTGATTTGGTACCAAAAGGAGACAGAATAGAAACAGCACACAGCAACACGGTAAAGGTAGGAGCAGAGTGATGGGAGGTGAGCACGACTTTGCCAATTAGTTCAGGGCTGATGGGCATCTTGGTGGCTTGGAATGCAACTGCTCCTCATGCATAAGCCCCGCAATGATAAAAGTGCCACCACCGAGGACAAAAAGTCCTGTTGTCAATTCAGGGTCATTAACCCAGACAAAATAAAGTAGACCTTTGTTTTAGGATGCATGGCTAAATCGATTCCTTTATTATTCAGCCTGCATTTACAGTCAGCTGTTGTCAGCCACGATGCAAAGTACACTCACTCACTTTGCACATATGCACACACAACGTGATAAGAAATTTCTCCTTTTCTCCTTTTGGCACATACCTTGGTTTAACCAGTGCCCTCATTGGCTGAAAACCCCTAAGAAAATGCTTGTTTAAAAATCAGCCATTGCATGTCCTTGTCCTGAAACCTGGTCCCTGCTGCCCAGTGTGAAGACTGTGCACTCAGTCCCAGCAAGAAGCAGGGACAGAAATGAGCAGCAAGTGAGTGAGCTCCCACCACAGCTCCTCTGCTTTTTGGGGTGGACAAGTCACTCAAATCCTAATGCACAAGTTGGCAAAAAGCAGGCCCACTAGTTGATAATAACACATTTGGTGCTAGTCCACATCCAGACGCAGGTCACTTTGGTTTTTTTACACGTGAAACTGCCACAAAGGAAATGAAAAGTCTCCACAGGACCTGTGTAGTTATTCACAAATCTATCTGCAATCCACCACTGAGTTGTCATGGCCAGTGACAGGGTGATGTAAAGAGGTTACATTAGAGGAAAAAAAATGGGCCTAGGCACAGAGGCTTCCATTTACAGAGGAAAAGAATCAAATCAAATTCTATTTGCTGTCACAATGGTTTTATAACCAGAAAATGGTACTAAAACAAAACAAATGTCAAGGACCATCCTGTAAATCACTGCCAATACTGGTATCATCAGCTTGAAACATTCATTTACCTCCAGGTCTGGCCACCCCTGCCCGGTGTAAGTAGAAAGCATTTACTGTGGTCAGAACAGCAAAGGGACAAATATGAGAAAAAGCAATTCTTGGGGATTGCCTTTTGAAGATAGCCTAAGTGGAAATATGTATAATTTGAGACAGGCTCTTTCCAGCTATAGGACTCTAGGAGAATTCAGCATGCAAACCCCACTCAGTCCAGCCTGAGGGTTTCCCTTTGGAAATTCTATTGAAAATAAGTATTCTTGAGAAGCAAGATTCCTCCCTATAAACCTGTCTGTCACTGCTAAATGGATAATCCCAGCCCAGTAAAAAAAGATGCATCCAGGGACAGACCAACACCTGAAGAAAATCTGCTCAACTTGGGAACACAGAAAAGAAGTGAGCATGGATAGCTTGCACAATGATTTCTGTGGTGACACTAATCCAAATATTCATCCTTTTAAGTGGTCCTCATATTATTAACTGAGAAGTTTCTTTCAGTAGTGATAGCAAAGATACTCTGATCAGTTACCAGCCACTTCATGGCTGGTCTGTTTGAATTGACCTTTCCAGGCTGTAAAGTACCCTGAATGAAAGAGCAAATACATAAAGGGCAAGAAAGATTTCTTCATCTTCAGCAACCATTAAAATTCCATTTCCAGACACAGCTCCCTGGGAATCAAAAATACTGAAATTCTACATGTTCTTACTGACTCAAGTAATCACCCTGAAGGAGGGAAAACTAACTCTTAGTTATTTGCTTAGAAGGGCACCAGGGTTCAGCACATTTTATAATGAGAATAAACTTTCTTGGATCAAGTTTGCTTATCAGCATTGTTTAAAAATGGTGCAGATTAAGTGGGGGATTTCTGCACTCACTCCAAAGGGACCAGGTGAAGTGCTTAATCACTTTGGTTAGATGATTAATTAACAGGGCTGGTTTACTTTTTTGTGTGTGTGGTGTATTTACACATGCTTTGGAGAGGCTTCAAAACATTTTAAAGTACAATTCCTGCAAAAAACTTGACCTGCCCTGCACCAGCAACCACTGTGGGTGTCATGGTCATCTTCCAGTTGTCATTTCTTCAAAGGATGGAAGGCTTTGAAAAAGGACAGGTTGCCTGTTTGGTCCACATAGACCTAACCCTCATATTGCAATGACTTGTATCCTGAACAAACACCTCACTGGCACTAAATGACAGAATAACAGTTTACATCCAATTGCAGCTGGCTTGCTCTTCTCTGCTGGTACACCCCCACAGACAGCCCTTCCCACATTCCAGGTGATTTACTGCACAGCCAAAGGAATATGATAAACCAGGATCCTTCTGTATGTTTTTTCTTCAGGGAAAATCTCAGCTGATGACCACTGGGGATGATCTACCCACCCCTGCTATCCTCCAGCCCACCAGCTTCCCCCTTCCAGCATGTCCCTGACACAGTGTGCAGCAACACTGTGCTGGAGTATTACCAAGCTTTTCCATGATTTCCAGAGGGGGAAATATTGGACAAGATGAGGTGACTCAGCTTAGGAAGGCTTGGTTTTTCTCTAGAATTTCTCTGCATTAGTCAGCTGCTTTTCTTGTATGTTATCAAATCCCTTCAAGAGGCCAGGCCCGTGGAATGCCTGTGAGCCACACAACAACAGTTTACCTCTATTCAGGCTGGGTTTGTTTTCCTCTCTTCCCTTCAGTATCCATCCTCAGCTCCACTCTCATTTAATGCCAAGGAGAGTGGATCAAGGAAAAAACTGGCTTCAAGCATGCAAAACAGCTGGGATAAAGGGCTAATCTGCTTTTCCTCATCCACATGGACCAAGACAAGGAATATTCAGCTATTCTTTTTGATGGGTGAGGGCAGATATGAGGCAAAACTTCCTAACAGGAAAGGCAGGAGAGAACAGATTGCTGGAGGAGGTTGTGATCATCCCACCAGTGGAAGACTTTAAAATAAGGTAGATAAAGTTGAGGTTAGGGGGGTGTTGGACCCTGCAGCAGAGAAGAGGAGCCATATAGCTCCCTGGGGATCTTGAATCCATTGATCCTACAACCCTAGAGACTTCATATGAAGAGGAGTGCAAACTTGGGACACTTCACCCTAGACACTGACATTATCTAGGCTATTCTTACACTTCTGAAGTTTTGTCCTGCTGTAGATGCTTTGGATCTAGAGGTCTTTCCACATTTAGTGGGTGTTTTGGGGTTTCCCCTTCTGCTGGTGAAGGCATTGGGTGCAAGTCTGAAGTGGCAGAGCCTGCCAGTGGAGAGACAGCAATTTATAGTGGGCTGAGGACCTGTCTCTTGGGTTCCTTGAGAAATTACCAGTGCTCATGTTACATGTGTCATTTGGGCTCATCTCTATGGAGCACCAACATGCACACAAAAGCCACTTCACCTCCTCAGTAAGACTTGATTTTATCTCAAATTTTGCAGGCAACGTTTACCCAGCACAGAGCAGTGTCATGCCAAGGATACATCATGGAGAGGAGCCACCTGCCACGCACAGTGCCCAAACGTTTCAGCAACCAGCAGCAACATATCCTATTTAACCCCTGTGTGGAAAGGCACCAGCTGCCAGCACATACCTTTTCCTTGTTTCGTTGGATTTGGCAGTTTTGATGGTGCTCCCATCCTGGGTTGTTTCCCTCTCCTGGGAGGCAGGAGCGTCTCTGACTGGAAGTGGAAGGATGACAGTCTCCTGAGTCACAGGTAAAACCTCATCCTCTGCTCCCTGCTGGCCCAAGTGTTGCTTGGCATAGTCAAAGCCTTGTACTGGCTGCAAAAAAAAAAACAGGGGAGATAACAGAAATTTCCAGCGTGTATTACATTTAATTATAAATTTTTCAAATTCAATGTAGAATGCTTCACTACTCCTTAACTTTTTAAATTACATAAGTGGACAGGTAAAAAATACATAGATTACAATGTGAATACCCAACAGGAAACCAATTTTCTGATGAGATCTCCATTCCACACATTTTAAACATGATTAGTTAGTATAAAATTGACCTTGGCTAACCCTTCTTACTCTGCTGTAACACCCCCAGAAATTACTTTGACAGACAGTGGGAGAACGAGGATGTGGAAGAAAAAAATTAGGAGTAAAAAAAAAATAAAAACCCTACAGAAAACTTTTTTTGACAAAACCCTTGTGCTTCCCAAAGAGGGTGGGAGTAATTTAATTCCCAGTCAAGCCAAAGTAAAAAAAGGCGCACATCAGAAAGTTTCATGGGCAACATTTTCCAGAAAAATAATCCTTTTCAGATCAGTAAAATTAGATTTTCCCCTGGCTTGCCAGTTTGCCTACTGGGAAGGATATTACTGACTTCACTTGTTTCTCTTGGGAAGTGGCATTTCACCCAGAGCCTTGCAGCAAGGCAGTTTCCTGCCCAGCAGAACTAACACATGCCTTCTAGGCAAAAGCAGCCAAGGAAAGGTGGGTTCTCTCAATGGAAAAATTAAACATTTAGACAAAACTTGACTTTCCCAAACTGCATTTTCAGTTGGAAGGAAAAGAGAATGGGGAAAAAAAAAAAAAAAGAAAAAAAAAAACCACCAACAACAACAAAAACCCAACCCTCATTATCTGTTGGGAAAAAAAATATGAAAAAGTAAATCACTCAAAAGAAAGCCATTACCACCTCTGGAAAAATGTGTTCTTGTTACACTAAAATAAAACTAACTTTCCAAAATGGGAAGGTTGGTCTTCCTGAAGTAACAAGACTATTGACAAAATGCTAAGAAAGGACCACAAAAACACAAAGCTGAGAAAGGTGGAGGTTTTAAAACCTCACACATACTTTGGAATTAGTTCATGGACTGATTACTCCAGGTTCCTGTCAAATATTTTAGTTCCAAAAGAAAATCAGCACGAGAAAAAAAATTGCTGTTGGCACAGAAAAAGGAGAAGCAGTGAAAAGCATTTTCTCTTATTGTGTCCCCTTACTAAATCTGGGCCTGCAGCTCTAAATTCTGATACATTTTCACAGGTGATCTCAGTCCTGAAAAGAATGGACTGCTTTTCACTTTTTGAAACATAAAAACTGTTTTTTTCTTTGTGTGGACCTGCATGGCATTCCCAAACTCCCGCTCAGACTGCGGCTAATGGTTTCCTAATGTGTTTCCATCCTTCAGCATTCCTCTGATAAGAAGCTTCAGTGCATTTAAGGAGCGGGCTAATGCTGATAAGGGAGAGCAGACAACTCCACAATCACCCCATGGAAACTTGCCAATATATCAGAGAAATGCTAATTCACCATCACCCCTCCATGGCAAGCAGGGTATCACAAAAACAGCCACCAGCAAATGAAGGAAGGGAAGCAGAAGCTGTGTGAAGGACAGGAAGAAATTCTGCAAACATCCTACATAATAATATTGTTAATTAAAATATTGTTTTTCCAACCTCATTATAAATATTAAGTGTCAAGACACCCCTAGATATTCTGAAAAAAGGTAACGAGAGAAGAGGTGATTAAATCAGTTATTTTCTCCATCCATGCCTTTGAAAGAGTCAAATAATTTCAACTTCATCTCTTATTAAAAAAAAAAAAAAACAAAACAAAAAAAAAAAGAAACAAAAAAAAAAAAAACCACACCTCTCCAAACAAAAAAAACAAACCAAACCAGAAACTGCAGGACATGAGAATTACTAAAGAATTCTGCAATGTCCCAGTTCAGATCTGCCACAGGAAGAAAATGAAGCATTATTTTAATCATCAGAGTTCTACTTACCACCATGTCCAGTAACAAACTGCAATAAAAGGGAGAGCTGAGGAAGTCATCCTCATCAGCAGACATATTGCATTTAAATAAAATTTGTTCTTGGATCCCTGCTCTGTAAAAGCCCACAGGAGCAGATGGTTCTGCCACCCCCTGGAGGGAACTGGCAAGGCTAAAATCACGGACCAGGCACAGCTGAAGCACTGCAAAATGTAGATGTCCAATACATCCCAAAATACTGACAAAGACTGAAGGACTGAGATTCTAATATTGCTTTTGAAATAATAAATGGATAGAGAGAGACACTGGATTACACTGCCTGGCAAAGGGCAGGCTGTATACAGTTGTTTCTGGGACTCCTTTTCCTTGTAATGATTGTGAAAAAGACACTAAAGATGTTAAAAAAAATTTATGTCAA